>VXAZ01007547.1:48318-67320 GCA_013399875.1 Gymnorhina tibicen
ACGGTGGCCAGGCCGCCCTGCCCTGACCCAAGGTGGCCGGACAGCCCTGCCCTGACCTTCTGCCCTGACCTGGTGTGGCCATGCACTCCCTGCCCTCAGCCACCATGACCGGACAGCCCTGCCCTGACCTGGTGTGGCCAAACCAAACCCCTGCACTCCCCATACCCCAAAAGAGGCCAACCAGCCCCTGCCCTCACCCCCTGCCCTCACCCAGCATGGCCGGACAGCCCCTGCCCTGTGCCAAGGTGGCCGGACACCCGCTGCCCTCACCCCAGGCCCTGCGGGGCCGGCACGGCCATCTTGGCGCCCCTCTCCCCTCAGCCCCATCCCGCCATCCTGCTGCTCATGGGCGCTGCTCCCGCGCCCCCAGGGCCGGGCTGTGGGTGCTGAGGGGGCCGAAGGACACCGGGGTGTCCCCGCAGAGGTGCTCCTGGCACGGGGGGGTCTCTGGGAGCGGGACCCGCCATCCTGGCCTGCGGTTCTGCCTTAGGGAGCAGGCGGCGCCTCAAGATGGCGGCGTGTGGGGAGAGGAGAGGGCCCCGCCTCGGGCCTGGGCAGGGCCCTCCGGGAGCTGGGGGAGGAAGAAAAGAAAGGAAGAAAAAAGGAAACGGAGAAAGAAAAAGAAGACGGACAGGGAGGAAGGAAGGAAAGCTTTGAGCCGGCCAGTATTGCTCCGTGTGTCCCTCAAGCTCAGGGCAGACGCGTGCTGGGTGCGGACTGCGTGGGGAGAGGCCGTGCCACCATTCCCGCCTGGAAGGGGCAGGGAAATGCGCCCGGCAGCGGCTCCGTGTCCTGGCAGGGCTGTGGGCGCAGCACTCGGGTGCCTTGGGGACGCTCCATTCCTTGCTGCAGGATTCAAGGCGTTCTGTAATTATCCCTGAAGTCGCCTGGAAGCTGCGCCGGAGCCTGGGGAGCGTCCGTGGAAGCGGCAGTGGAATCTGTACCTGTACCACTCCCTCCTCGTGGGCCCATCCGCTCTTCTCTCCAAGATTTAATTCCCTCATATTCCAGGTTACCTCGCAGGAAGGTGATTCTTCCTCATCCCCAACTCCCAGGTATCCTGTCATTATCTTTTTTAGCCCGAACGCGGCTGAATGAAGACCTTTAGAACGAGTTTATTTCCGTGTTTTGGCACAAAAAGTGTTTTTCTCTTTGGAGGATTGGGCGGGCTTTGAAAGCTTTAAGGAACAGCGAATTTCCGAGTCTCCTGCCATCCCTCCGGGCACGCCGCTCTTCCCCAGGGTCGGACCTGCACGCTCACTGCAATACCAGGAATAGTTAATGGTACAAACCCCAAACCGGCATTTTGGCATCTCAAAATCCCCCAGGGCACGAGGCTGTCGAGGCTGTCGGTCGTGAATTCTTCCTGGAACTGGTCATTACGGTGATGATCACCAAAAAAAACCCCCCAGCCCAAACAAACGAAAGAAAAAAAGGAAATGACAGTGTGTAAGAACAGAGAGTGGGAAGCTGGGACAGGAAATAAGGAGAACAATGACGCAAGCCTGCTTAGGAAGTCAGAAATCAGTTTCTCTAGCTATTGTGATGTAATTTTCTAGCTTTTTTTTCCCAGACAATTTGCAGTAGAATAATAAAATCAGCTCAGATACAATGGTAAAAAACCTGGTATCGTGTAGCCACATCAGAACAGTCGACAGAATTTACTTTTCTCTCTCACCCTCACCTTCAGAATTGCACGAGACTCGGGCAGAGCAGAGCTTATCCAACCCATGGATGTATTCCCTGCCTTTCCACCTTCCTTCCCTCCCCTGCCACCCAGCATCCAGAGTCTTCCCGCAATCCTGAGATCCAAAAACTAAACCCGTTTTTCGTGTCCTGTTCAGCACCCTCGGTCTCCAGCTCACAGAACGAAGAGGGAGATCTTGGTCAGCTGAATGTGGGGATTTATCCATAATCCCTGAGGGATGCTTGCTCGTATCACCACCGCAACAGGGTTCTGTAGCTGGATCAACAGGGGTGTAATTTGTAATAAAGCCAAGCCAGATTTATCCCGGAGCACGGGTGTGTGCTAATAAACAACAACCAGGGAAATACAGAGTTATTTCTTTGTACAACAAATCAACACCTTGGAGTGTAAATTCCACCCCAGGAGCTCAAGCTGATGACAGTTTATACTATAAAGCAGACAAATATTTTCCAAGAAGCCCCTTGTTTAATAAAACATGTCGAGTGCATTGCTTGCCCCTCTGAAGCCCAGGAAAAAGCTCGTAGGTTTAAAATAAAGCAGATTCTTACCACTCTGCTGGATTTTATCAGATTGGGCAGCAATTAACACTTTATTTGTGAGTATTTAAGCGCGGGGGAAGCAGCTCCCTTGGCCTGGCTTCGGTGCTGTATCAGCTGCTGCCAGACAGCGCCAGTTTCCTGTATTTGGGTTTACAGCTCCCTGCCATTTCGAAACAGAGCAGTTTGGGAAAGCGAACGCGCCACGGCTTTCCCCTGGCTTTGCCCACCACGCTGGAAAGCGCAGTCGTGTTCCAGGGAAATCGTGCATCCAGGGGCGTCCTTTCCCTCGCCCCAGCACCCACCCTCGGCCGCTGGGTGCAGAGTGAGGGCGGGTGCTTTTGGCTTCTGAAGATCCTTGGTTCTCCTGCAGCTGCAAATGTTTCCTCCTTGCCTCGTGAAATTGGGGAAGAGCAGAGGGGATGTGTGGCAGAAGGGAATGCGAGCTCAGAGAAGTTCAGGAAACTCGCTCAAACTGCACTTCCTAAGGTTTAAGGGCCCGGGCAGAGTCAGCACACGCGGTATTTGGGGTGACTGCAAGCAGCAAAGTTTTCCTTTGATGAAGATTTGATGTTGTTCCTGCAGACTCGAGGCCAGTTAGTGATCAGAATTGTGTATTTTTGTTATTAACCACAAGCAAAAAGAAGCAGAAGGGCTGGGTCTGCCTCAAACCAGCGAAGTGGTTTGGCAAAAAGGTGTCAGACAGCCGACAAATCCAGGCAGCTTTAGCCTGGGAGCTCCAGGAGGTGCCTCACACCCACCGGGGATGGATGGAACTGTTGGATAATCCCCTGGAGCGGTGTAAAGCGGTGTAAAGCACCAGGGATTTCTGGCTGGGGTCTGCCAGAGTCCATCCCTTTTCCTGCCATAAAGGATAGAAACTCTTTGGGGTGTAACACCGTACCTTTCTCTGCTCTTTTCAAACCCAACTCCCGCTCCCAGCTCATCCCCGCCTCGCTGGACGAGGATTGCTGTGAACACCCCGGGTTTCTGGGGTGACGGGATGTAGGGGCAGGAACACCGGCCAAGAGGGTTCAGGAGCTTCGCCTGCCCTTTTCCTTCTTATGGAGGTGGCGAGGACGAGGAGGAGAACAGTGGTGGGCAGGAAGGAACTCGGCACCACGAGGGCACAGAGACTGCAGGGAAAACCAGGATATCTCCGTCCCTGTTCACAGGAGATGAGGTTGATCTGGGAGGGGATTTGGTGTGTTTTACACCGGATTGTGCTTCCAGGATAGAAATTCCAGCGCATTGCCCCCGCTGTCTCTGCAACAAGGGTGGTTCTGTGAGGTCAGCACTGATCCGGGGCCGCAGGGGATCCATCCCAGCAGCGCTTTCCTTGGCACTGGGCGAGCCCGGGGAAGGCTCAGGAGCTTGGATTCCCTTCCTGCAGCGCCACCAGGGTTCAAGGACGTCCCTCACTGGGATGCACCGGCCCTTCTCCGGGTCTGTCTTCGCTCTTCCCCTTGGAAAACAACAATAACAACAAAGAGCAGGTGATTTTCCCACATCAATCCATCCCTGGGGGCTTGTTCTGCTACTAAAAACTCAGTGACTTTTCCTCCTGCAAAGATTCAGGTTGCTCAGAGCCTGTTCCATCTGCTGGTGTAAATACAAAACATCATTTATCAATGAAGCCAAGCCAGCCCCTCCTCCACCAGCTGGCTCCAATTTATTTATCCCATTAGCATGTATCAAAAATCTGTTTAAAAAAAAAAAAAAAAGAAACTCAGGAATTATCTGAGTCTCAGGAAATTTCCAGGCTCCGACGAGAGCTCTTTAGCACTGACCTGTAATCTTTCTTGTCAAGTGGTAAGAAATTGCTGACTTTTAGAAGATCATTAATCCTTTGATTAACTCACCCCAAACTTCCAGCTTGATGCTGTTCCTTGGTTTGTTTCTCCCCTGGAAATGGCTCCTGAGATGATCTTCTCCCGAGTCATTAAGCTGGAGCTTTCTCAGCTGCACTCTAATCATATTCCATGAGAACCCATTCATCATCCCAGTCCCTCCTGCTTTAATGAGACTTTGATCAGAGTTACCTTGAATTTGGGACAGCGTTTTGCACCGAATACAGGGTTGGAGTCTCCTGATGGCTCTCACAGGATGGGAGCGCTGAGGGACAGGGAGTTCCCTTTTATTTTTGCAGAAAGTTTGCAAAAGTTCTGAAGAAGCACGAGCTGTGATTCATCGAGGGGGGGAAGACAGGAAAAAACAACCCCCATGAAGTGTCCAGGTCACCCAGCACGGGGACAGAGCCAGCGTCAGCACAGACAGAACGAGAGGAAGGGAAGGACAGAACCAGCCCCAGAAATATTTCTGTCCCAAACCCATTTGGTTTTGATTGATACAATCCTGCCAAATTACACCCCTCGTTTTTGATGGCAATCAGTAAATTACTGATTATTTTCTTTTTATTTCCTCGGAGATATTTTATTTCAGACGGCAAATTCCTCTCTGTGGATGCAGTCATGCAGCAGGTCACCTCTCTGTACCAGCAGAGAGCAACAAACACAGGTTTTCTTCCCCAAAAGTTGCTTATTTTAGACTGAGAACCTCACAGTGGTGGGAGGGAGAGGCCTCAGAAGGACAAAGATTGCCAGATGTCCCACCATGAATTTCAATTTCCTGACAAAATACAGAACTACCCTAAAAATGAGAACCCAAAAGTTAATTAAAATAAGCAAATTTCAGCCATTGCTCCTCTGGGCAATGAGAGGTTGGGCTCCGAGCTGCTGTTCCTGCACGGAGCTGGCTCTGGATGTTCCGGCCTGTCCCTCTGGCCCTGAGTGTTCCCGGGTGTTCTAAACACACCAGCCTGGCCCAAACATCACCTCTGCTCTGGGTGACCACTGTGACCCGGTGTCCTGCAGCTCATCACCAGCAATCCACGCCAAGCCAGGGAATCAGCCGGATTTCAAAGTCGGATTTTATTTAGTTTTGCAGGGAAAAGGAATGTGAGTGCCCGTGGGTTTGGGGCCCGGGGGAGCTGAGTGCAGCTTCACTGTGGGGAGGGATGAGCAACCATCACACGGGAGAGAAAATACAGCGAGAACAGAGACAGAGAGACGGTTCCTGTGCTCACAAAGTCCCTTCAGAGAGGAGGAAGGTGGCTCGGAGCCGCAAGGAGACCACATCCCCTCCTGGTCCATCCCGCAGATCCTTACGCCTTCCCACGGGGATTTTCTCCAAGCATCCCCACTGTCCAAGGCAGCTTTTGGGAGCTGCTCTTCCTCTCCTCGGAAAGACAGAATCTGTCACCTGGCTCTGCTCTGAGGTGACAGGAGGTTGATGGGTGTCAGTTCAGGCCGCGATGGAATGGTCGTGGGAATGATGTCTGGAATAACTGCCTGGGGATGTGGTGCCAGGGGGAAGAGGTGATGAAGAAGATGGTGCCATTCCCTCTCCAGAGTGACAGGTTCTTCCAGACCTGTGTTTAGCCGAGATCCTTTTCTTATGGCAGGTGGCAAACGCGCGATTTCCCTTTTCCATGGATTCCCTGTGGCTCGGCTCACACAGAGCTCTCCCAGGACAGGCCGATTCCACCGTGTCCGAGGTCAGCAGGGAACGGGAGCACCCGCTGCTCTCCCAGGCCCGGGTCCTGCCCGCTTCCTGTGTTCTTCCTGCCGTGGCCAGCGACACAGACCAGCACAGCCACCGTGAACTTGGCCACCAGGAATCCGGCGAGGATGTAGAAAACAGTGAAATCCACTTTGGGACGGGGCCTGTGGGGAACCAGAAATGCAGCCATGAAGGGGATGGTGCCACCTCTGCAGGAACTCTTGTAGCACTGCCTTAGCCCTAGGAAGACAAGAGATCCCACACAAGGAGTTCCGGGCTCACCTGGAGATGCTCTGCACTGCTCTGGGCTCCTCTGGCACGTGGGTCACCAGGCCGGCTGCTGATGGAAACACAAGAGTTTAGTGTGCAGATGTTTCTGGGTGACGTTCAGCTGGGCAGGTAACCCAGGCTGAGAGACGGGGCACTGGGAGCAAACCGGGCAGCAAGGAGGGGATGCGGTGTCAGATACCCGCTAACAGGGAGGTCACGTCACTCTAAGTCAGGAATAAAGAGAGGCAGCGAAACACAGAACCTCCTTAGAGTGAGACAAAAGTAGATCTTGACTCAAGGGGGCCCCTTGGCAGCTTCAGGCACCCGTGAAATTCCCGTAGGAACCTTTGAAATTCCGGTAGGAACCGGCAAAATTCCAACAGGAATCCGCGAAATTCCAGCAGGAACCCTCCAACTCCGACCCCCGGGCCGTACCTGCCAGCACTTCCACCCGCACCTTCCTCAGGCTCCTCGTGTCCCCCAGGAAATCCGTTCTGCACTGGTACAGCCCCGCGTCCTCCTTCCGGAGGCGCCTCATGGTGACGGTCAGGAGCCCGGCGCGGGCGTCGTCCCTGATGGAGGTGGTGCCGCTCCTGCTCCTGGGGAAGGGCAGCCACAGGGTCGGGGCGCTCACCACGTGCTGGCACCGGCTCTCGTCCAGCTGCCGGCACCAGCTCTTCTCCCGCCACCACCGCCGGGGGTTGTAGGAGCAGTTGACAGAAATGGTGTCCCCCTCCACGGCGGCCACCACGGTGACGTTCTCCGCAGCACAGGATGCTATGAGGGACAGAGGGACAGAGGGAGGGGTGAGCCAAGGCTCTTCCGGGTCTGTCCCTCCCTGTGGGGATGGTGAATGGCATTTTCATCCTCTGGTGATGGCAGCTGTCACCCGGAGGGCTGTCACTTGTAGGGCTGCACCATACAGCTGTCACCCATAGGGCTGTCACCTGTAGGGCTGTCACTCGTAGGGTGTCACCTGTAGGAGTGTCACCTGTAGGGCTGTCACTCATAGGGTGTCACCTGCAGGGCTGTTACTGTGAGGCTGTCACCCCTGGGGCTGTCACCTGTAGGACTGTCACCTGTGGGGCTGTCTGCCATAGGGCGGTCACCCATAGGGCGTCACCTGTAGGGCTGTCACCCATAGGGTGTCACCTGTAGGGCTGTCACTTATAGGCCTGTCAACTGTAGAGTTGTCACCTGTAGGACTGTTACTCATGAGGCTGTCACCCACGGGCTGTCACCTGTAGGACTGTCACCTGTGGGGCTGTCACCCATAGGGTGTCACCTGTAGGACTGTCACCTGTAGGGCTGTCACCCATAGGGTGTCACCTGTAGGGCTGTCACTTACAGGGCTGTCACCTGTAGAGTTGTCACCTGTAGGATCATCACCTGTAGGGCTGTCACCCACGGGCTGTCACCTGTAGGACTGTCACTCATGAGGCTGTCACCCACAGGGCTGTCACTGTAGGACTGTCACCTGTGGGGCTGTCACTTAGGGGGCTGTCACCTGTAGGGTGTCACCTGTCCATGTCCCCCATGACCAACCCGGTGTGCTCAGATCCTGGCTGAGATATTCTGGAATCCATCCCACTGACACCTCCAAACCAGTCCTGCTCACTGGTTCCTTCTGAACCCCACTCCTGGTTTCCAAATCCAGTTTAACGCTTTTTTTCCACCCTATATTTTAATACCTTACTAATTTTAACCATGTTGACAACTGGTCTTTGTCGGCTTGGCTTTTTTTTTTTTATTGTCTTGGTTCCTCATTTCTAATTTCCATTCCTCTTCGTGACAGGCAGAGGCAGAGAGGACAGTCTGAGCTATTAATATTTCCAGAGAGAAGTGCACTGCGGTATTTGTGGAAATCTCTATTTCTAGTGAAAGAAGTCACAGGCAAATGCTTCTGTGAGACCGTAAGTAATGGTAAAACAGAAGTAAATTTAAAAATAGGCTCTTGTGAGGACTTTGTGCTGGCTGAGCCTTTTAATAACAGTTCTTACAATAATTTCAACAATTCTAAGTCAATTGTAAACTAAAAAATCTGAAGTTCTTTCAGCTTGACTAGAAGACCTAAAATGGATCTGTGCTCTGCAAGTATCCAACACCTACAGGGTTTTACCTTGATGTGTTTCTCCACTCGGCTCTTCCAGTCAGAGTTCACCTCATGGGATATCCAGCCCAGCCCTGTGCAATCCCCCCAAAACTCTTTAACTTCTTCTCCTGTTTCCCCTTCCTTCCCCCAGCTCTGCCCCTCTGGCCCCAGAATTCCCACAGCACTGCAAAACATCTCTCAAACAGGATCATTAAAAGGTTCCCCGATGTCCCTCTGGAAAATGTTGTGTCATCCTCTTTTCAACCAATTCCGCTGACAGATCATCAACTGCAGGTGTTCCTCCTCCCTTCCTGGGTGCTGCTGGGGAAAGTACAGTGAATTTTTCCCAAACTCATTCCAATTTTTGGGACGGGTTCCTGTGCTCCCACAGCCCGAGTCTGCTGCCTTTCCCTGCGCTGCTGCGAGGACCTGGGCTCCCCAGAGCGCTGCAGAGAGCCCCAGCTGGGCCCCGTACCTTGGTTCTCATTTCAGATGGACATTCCTTTCCAAGCTGGAAATACCCAGGTGCTTGGGATTTCAGAGCCGTGCCCTTCACCGGGTTCAGTTTCCCTCCCCTGAGCCCTGCCTGTGGTCATTTGCATCTATGTAAATCCCATTTGCAAATGCAAACCCCCGGGATTTTGCAATTTCACGTAGCACACGGGACTTCTGTCATCAGTGGTTCCTGTTCTGACTCAAAAGGATCCCTGTGAGGAAATCTGGGAGCACTGGGATCACTGCTGGCCCTTTGCTAAAGAAGGGGAAAAGGGGAAACTCTGAGGACGGAGCCTTCAGATGGACACAAAGCTCTGCCCCAATCCTTCACCCTTTACCTGAACCCCAAAGCCACGTGCGGTTCTTACCTGCCAGGAAGACCAAGGTGAGGTGCAGGAGCTTCTCCATGGAGCCGAGCAGAGAAGGGCCAGGAGAGGAACCTGGAGCAGAGCGACACTGGCCCTGCCTGTGGGCCGCTCCTCGTGTCCTCCTTGCTCTGACGGAAGGAAGGAGCACAGGAACTTGGCATCTTTTTCGTCCTACACATTGAGCAATTCTCGAGGGACAGGCATTGCCCTCGTGGGCTGAAAATTCAGGCATCAGCATTGCCCAGTCCCAGCCACAGCTCAGCCTGGACGGCCTGGGAGGGAGCACCACGTGCCTGGGTGTCTGCTCCCACTGGAGCAGGATCTCGTGGAATCACAGAATGGTTTGGGTTGGAGGGACCTTAAAGATCACCCAGCTCCACCCCTGCCATGGCAGGGACACCTTCCACTGTCCCAGGCTGCTCCAAGCCCCGTCCAACCCGGCCTTGGGCACTTCCAGGGATCCAGGGGCAGCCACAGCTGCTCTGGGCACCCTGTGCCAGGGCCTCCCCACCCTCACAGGGAAGAATTCCTTCCCAGTATCCCATCCATCCCTGCCCTCTGGCAGTGGGAAGCCATTCCCTGTGTCCTGTCACTCCAGGCATGGTGATGAATCGTGATAAATGATTTACAGGAGCTGTGCATGGCGGGGGTTTCTGGAAAGCCTAAAGGGAAAGGGAGGCTCTCGTGGAAGCTCTGGCAGCATCCCGAGGGTGAAGGAGGGCAAGGACATCATCCCCCGGGTTTCCAGGAGAAAGAAGAGCCTGTGCAGGGATCCTTGTCTGAAATCCAACACACAGCAGGGTGGGGGCACTGCTCTGGGAGAAGCTGTGGGTGCTTCAAACAAGCCCAAGTCCCACCTTTGTTCTGCAGCTGGCACAAAGGACGCAGGGTCTGTGCTGGGGACACTGATTCTGAGCCAGCCAATGCCACAGTGCTGGAGGGGCTCAGGAATGCACTCATGGAACCCCCAGAGCACCAGCTAACTGGGAGGCTGGTTTTTCATTTTTGAGGGGATTTATTTACTTCCTTGCAAGTGCGAATAGACCCCGGCTTCTAAACTGGCGTGGTGCTGAACCTGCAGGCCTGGCCATTCCTAAATGTGCCTTTCCTCGAGTTAGTGGTTAAGAAAATGGTCCCTCACAGTGACCAGAAATTCTCTGTGAGGTGACTGATTGCAGTTTTTGTTCCTTCTCATTCCAGTGAGCACAAATCTGGATTCTCTTTGAGAACCTCCCAGAAAATGCCTCTCTTCCACTCCACTGTTTTTTGCTATTACTCTTCCACAGCTCGACCCAGTGCAACTGCACGAAGAGCAAATCATTAGGGGAATGTTGGGCTGAATGAACCATTTCCACAACCATTTTCTTTTTCTTTCTGTCAGGTCAACTCTGAAAATCGCAAAAAAATTTCCATCAGCCTCCCTGCTGCAGGCCTGGCGAGAGGAGCCTGGTGGATGTGACTGGCCTGGGAATGAGGGCTGGTTCAGGCCCCTTTGGTCTGTCACCTCCAGCAGGGCTGGGGGCAGGGAAATCAGGAGCCAGAGCTCCTGGAGAAATGGAACTGAGCCCCAGGAACTCGTCTCATGTTGCTCCCCACATGACTGCTAAAATAAAACATGTCATTTGGAGCGTTTCCAGCAGAGACAGGGAAGTGTGGGAGTTGGTTCTGCGAGAATCCAGCACTCGCATCCCCAGCCCATCCCACGAAAAAGGAACCCAACCACAGCAAGGTTCGGGCTCGATGCCTGCAGCGCTGGAGTGGGTTTGCTCAGCCACAGCAGCCGGATCCTCGGGATTGGGGCAGGGTTTGCACCGGGACACAGCTGGAATACCCCACCCAGCCGTGTCCAGACTGCTCCTTTTCACAAGGCCAGCCCTCCACACCTGCCTCTCCAAGACTCTGCACTTTAATGGAATTGGAAAAGCGGATGTACAAGAGATCCCGGGAATTCCCGCCCAGCTCTGTCTGACCCCACACCATCTGCCACCAGAGTGGCAAAACCTCAGCTCGGCCCTAACAGGAGGGAGGGCTGAAAACGCACAGGCACCACCACCCACACGGCAGCAAAACTCAGCTCGTCCCCCAGTGTCCTCCCACACACCTCCTACTCCTCATTCCCAGCCTGTATTCCAGTTCTTTTCTCCCATTCCTGGCTTGTTTGGGCATTCTGTGCTTCATTCCCTGCCGTTCCTTGGGGACTGGTTGAAGGCGATGACGGCGTATTCCACGTTTTGGGGGTTCCTGAGAGCCTGGCTTGGTTCCACGTTGCAGTAAAGAGGATCCTCGGGGCTGCCGTGGGAGTGCATGTCCAGGTTGATGTATGCTAGCCCTCTGCTGTCACCCTGAGAACTTTCCCTCCTTCCAGTGCTGCCAGGCTAGGAAAAGAAAGGGAAAATGCTCGTTAGCATGAGTCAGTGCCAGGCCACAGCTGCTGCCAGGAGAACGAGATTTTCCCACAAGGAGAGGAAAAGCCGTGTCAAAATTTACCTTTGGTCGTGACAGAGGTGAAAGAACAGAAACCTTTCTTCTTCACCACCTCTCCTGGATACAGGGGACAACCTCACGCTCTGACCCTGCCTGCTACTCCTCCAGTCCTTTCTCAGGGGTTACTAGAATTTGCTCTGCTGGGTTTGTTCCTACTGGAGTTTCCTTGCATTAATTACCCCCCTCTCTCTCCAGCCAGGAATGTTCCTTTCTCTGCTGACATTAAATACCATTTCCCTCCTGTTTATAACCAAACTGAGCTCCAAGGTCCTCACCAGGTGGGTCTGACAGCTCCTCCCAGACTGCTGGGCAGGGATTTGGCACCGTGTGGGAAATGTTTCATTTTCCTTACCTGTGCTGTGCCCTCTGGTGTGTCACCGGTGTCCTCTGCTTCTCTGTTACCTTTGGAATGAGCCAAAATCAGAGGGTTTAGATGCAGAGAAATCCGTGAAAAGCTCTGCCTGAGGAGGTTTGGGAAGGCCGTGGGATTGCCCGGTGATGGGAGCAGTGGGTGTGCCTCTGCCCTGAGCCTGGGAACACTTCACTCCCACTTTACTCCTCCTCCAAGGTGCTTTCACCCCTGTGCAGGGTCTGGAGGAACCTGGGCTTGATTTATGGTGAGGGGAGGCAGTGGGGAACCTTGAGGCCTCCCAGCCTGACCTTCTCAGGGCAGGGAAAATTCACTGGGAATGAGCTCAGCCAGGGACAGCCCCAGCTCCACGTACCTGTTCTCCCCAGGAGCTTGGAGTACCGGACACACAGGGCTATGGAGGTGACGAGGGCCAGGATGAGCAGGATGAGCAGCACCACGGACAGGATGAGGAAGGTGTTCTCATTAGAGCTGGAGGAGAGGAAGGGAGTTACCAGTGCGGGGTGGTTTAACAGCCCAGCACCAAACAGGAACCTAAAGAGGGACTGGGACGGGTTTTATGTGCTCAGTTCAAGACCTTGGAAGGAGGATCTGGTTCTCCTGCGAGATCTCCTGCAGGATCCTCCATCTATGAGGATGGGCGAGTCCCTGCTGATCCAGAAGGGAGTGAGAGGCACTGGGGACCTTCCCTGGTGCGTGGTTCTTGATTTTTCTACCTGGCCGTGCCTTTTGAGCTTTTCCTAAACCATTCTCCAGGCTTTAGAAACAAGCCGCTGTTCAAAGCTCCGAGCACAATTCCAGGCTCTCTGGAGCAGGGACGATTGTGCTCTTAGGCGCTGCTGTAGCACTGATGAGAGCAGATGCCCAAAGGGATAAAAACCCTTTCCATTTAAGAGGTAAAAGGATTAAAGAGCAGCCAAGGACCGTCCCACTGTTAAACACTCAGACAGGAGCGAGCAAAGTCGAGGCTCAGGGGCAGAATTTGGGGGCTCTGTTCATGTGAAGTGCAGAGCCCAAAGAGAGGGGGGATAAAGAAGCAGAGAGGCACCCACAGAAGGCTGTGACATGATTTTACCAATCTGCCTCTTCCTTTGGGATCAGGGTTAGGGCAGGAGCTGGAGGAGGAGAGGCCACCTTTGGTGAGGATCCTGTCACATCCAGTTCCTCTGCAGGCAGGAGCCAGGGTGCCCAGGGCCTGCCTGCCCAGGTGTACAACGTGAGTAACTTGTGTGTGCTCTTTCCAGGCCTTACCTGGGTTCCGGGCTGTTGCCCAAAAGATTTTCTTCACTTTTGCTATCGGTGTGTGGAAAATGTCCCGGAGGCAACGCTGCAATCACAGACATGAGGAGAGCAGTGGTCACTGGGGGGCTGCTCTGCATTCACCAGTGAAACCTCTGCCACTGCTGCTCCCGTGCCCGGGGCCCTGATCCCAGGAGTTTATCCAGAGCATCCCAGTGTCCCCTCCCATTGTCTGCACAGGCTGCAGCCTGGGGCTGCTCTGCCACGACCAGAGGCCTCAGTGCCTTCCCTGTTCAAACATTGTCTGAAAGAGAAACCAGAAGTCACGGATCTGCAAAATCCGAGGAGAAAGTTGTTCCCTTGACAACCCTTCGGGAAGGTCTTTGAAACCAAAGGATGAGTCACTCTAAGGGGGCTATGAAGTCACTATAAAGAACTGATATCAGACACTGAGGGACAGAAACCCCTCTCAGGACAGATGAAGCTGCTCCCAGGTTAGGGAGGAGCAGCACAGCACCGGTGTGGATCTGCTCCCATCCCTGCTGCTATTCCACAGCGTGGTGGCCATGAAAAGGCCCAGAGCTGTAGGGTTTGGGCAGGCCAACACAGGCAAGGTGGGAGGTGGTGTCAGCTGGGCAGTGCAGAGGGAGAAGGCAGGGAAAGGAGCCTGGAATCGATGAATGCGTCCCGACAGATCCATACCCACCCTTGGAAATGTTGAGCGTGACCTCCTCGATGCGGGACAGACCGGAGCGCCCCTGGAGCGCGCACCAGTACACGCCCGAGTCCTGCGCCTGCAGCTGCTCCATGGTGATGGTGACGATGCCCTGCTGGGCGTCATCCTGGATCCGGACACTGCCTTCCCGAGCCGTGCTCTGTCCCCCTGGGGGCTCTGAGCTGGTGGTGACCAGCACATTACACGTTTCCCCCTCTTCCTTTTTGCACCAGGCTTTGCTGACAGCCTTGTAGTCTGCGATCCTGTAGTGACACTGGACAGAGACGTTGCCTGACTCCTGGGCTGTGTGCTGCTGGGTCCCTGGAAAACACCCGGGACGTGTGCTGAGACCCCAAAGTGGGATCCCACAGCGGCAGCCCCTCCCCAGTGCTGGAATACCCCGGAGCTGCATCCACCTCCCTCCACATGTGGACTAGACCCAGGTTCCCCATGCAGAGGTGTCATCAGTTTGGGGGTCCTGTCCCCCTCCTCTGGTTCCCCCAGGGTGGGACACTCAGCCCGTAGGGTCTGGGAGGGTTGGTGGCTGGGGGGCCAGAGCAAGAGCAGTGCCTGGCATGGGGGAGGGTCCCAGCAGTGTCCAGTGGGAACCAGCGCTGGAGCCACTGGCCTGGCCCTGTGGGAAGCAGTTGGGGTGAGCAGCCCCATCTGTGGGACTCAGGGGAACCTCCCCCGAGTCTCCGCTGGGAGCAGACAGAGCTTGAAGGGCCAGGCCTGAGCTTTGGCTCGAAGGTGCCGGGGATCAGCCGGCACCGTGTGTGCTGGAGGGACGGGCAGCGGGACAGACGGCGTCACCCGGGCTGAGGCCTGCCCACATCCACAGCTGGCTGCCAGGAGGGGCTCGCCCGCGGGCGGTGAGAGTGCAGCAGGAACCCACCCGTGGGCACTGAGTGTGGAAGGAACCCACCCCTGGGCACAGAGCACAGCAGGTACTCACTCTTGAACACAGAGAGCAGGACCTCCATTACACGGGTGCGACCAGAGTTCAGCGCGCACCAGTACGCACCAGAGTCCCGCGTCTGCAGGTGCTTCATGGTGACGGTGAGAGTCCCCTGCACGGTGCTGTACTCGACCCATGCTCTGTCCTGCGGGGATCTCATTGCACTCCGTGCTGAAGGTGTGCTCCTCTCTGGCAGGACTGTGCAGCCAGCCTGCCCTGTCCGGCACCAGACCATGCCATACCTGGCTGGGCACTGCACCGACACGGTGTCCAACTCCCACCTGAGCAGCTCTGTGAAACACCAAAGGTGGTCACTGCCCAGTCAGTGCTGGGCACACGGGCACTGGGGACAGGCCATGCCCTGGGGCAACTCCCTCAGGAGAGCCCCTCATCAGGGCGGGGGTGAGCTGGGGCAGGACACGAGAGAGCCGGGAGCCAGCAGAACCAGCCAGGTCTCCCTGTGTGGGAGGGAAAGCAGGGAGCGAGGCTGGGAATGGGGCTGGGGGGATCAGGGGAAGCTGCTCAGCTGTGAGGGAGAGGAGGCAGAGCGGGGAAGGAACGATGTTGCTTCCCGACAAGACTTGGCTCTGGCTGGGGTACAGGTACTCACCCCTGAAAACGTTCAGTGTGATTGTCCTTAGCGGTACATATTCCCTAGAGGCATAGTAAGCACAGAAATAGGAATCAGAGTCCTCTGCCCTGAGGTCAGTCATGGTGACGGACACAGTCCTACTGGTGGGGTCAACCTCTATTGTAGTTCTCCCATCCCGGGATTGTTCCCTGTGTTGGTATGTCCGCACTAATTCCTCACATGATCCGTCTGCCAGGCGGCACCAGAATTTCGTGTTCCAGTCAGCAATCTGTGCATAAGGACACTGCACAAACAGAGTGTTCCCTTCCCGTCGTCTCTCGGCGTCAGGGGTTTGGCCCTGGAGACCTGGAAGGATCAGACGTGGTGAGGGAGAGGGGATCTGATCAGAGAACCACAGAACCACAGAATCACAGAATCACAGGATCAGCGAGGTTGGGAAAGACCTTCGAGATCACCGAGTCCAACCTGTGCCCTAACACCACCCTGCCACCCAGACCATGGCACCGAGTGCCACATCCAGTCTGTTCTTAAATGCCTCCAGGGACGGTGACTCCACCACCTCCCTGGGCAGCCCCTTCCAGCGCCCAGTCACTGTTTCTGTGAAGGTGCAGGGCTGCCCACAGCCTCCCGAGGGGCACAGGGAAACTCTGCCTCCGACCTTCCCCTGCGGACACCGGTGGCTGGAAGAACTCCAGAACCCAAAATCCCTTCCCCGTGCTGAATTCATCTGCTTGGAAAGGGGACGGGCAGTGCTGGGGTGTGAGCCGGGGCTGCAGCCGTGCTTTAAAGCCCACAGACAAGCCCAGGCTGCTCGAGCTGTTGGGCCTTCAAGCCACGAGTGGTGCAGTGCCTGGAGCTGTCCCAGCAAACCTTGTCACTGCTCCTCCCTGCAGGCAAATGGGGACCACCCCCTGCCCACGCAGCGCCCTGGGGGCTGGGGGTCAGTTTGGGATGGTGGGAAGGGGCAGGGGGAAGGAGCCGGGGCAGGACGTGCAGCCTGAGCCCCTCCGTGCCACATCCCCGGCGATGCCAGCGGCTCCTGGCTGGGAGGCTGTGCCAAGTGCAGCTTCGTTCCCGAGCCCACCACATCCTGGGAGCTTTGTGCTCTCCGCAGGGCTGCTGAGGCGCGGGTGGTGCCCTGGACACTGTCCTGACCCGGGACTGCCGCCAGAGGAGCCGAGCGTGGTGGGAAAGGCTGACTGGGAGAGGCTCAGTGCTCCCAGGGCGGATCATCCCGGCAGCCTGGAGCAGCCAGGGGCGGGTGGTGGGAATTGGGGCTGCCCCTCCCTCCCACCCCAGCTCAGAGCCCGGCTGGTGTTGGAGCAGCTCCCCGGGCAGCAGGAAGTGCAGAAGGGTGTCCCCATCCCCAGGGCCCCAGGTGAGAGCCCTTCTCTTACCTGGGAAGCAGAGAGGCAGCAGGAGCAGGGCTCTCAGCTCCATGGCCATCCTCAGGCCCGGGGAAGGGGCATCACTGGGGGCTGCCCAGCGCATCCTGTGCCAGTGTGGGTGCCCTGTGACCCCTCTGTGCCTGGCAGTGACACAGCTGGGGGAAGTGCCGAGCTCTTGCCTCAAGCGGAAACACCTCCCCATGTTTTGTTACAACATTAATATGAACATAATCTCAGGGTGCTTTTGGGGAAGTGGCTGAGCCCCGAGCACGGCCCATCCTGGTGCCAAACGCTGTTGCTGCTCTTGCCTGGCTGGTGGCATTTCTTTTGTCACTCTCCTGTGCCCCCCAGCCTGTGGTGAGCTCGACCCACCTGGTTCCTCTTCCTGCCTGGCTGGTAGGAGAGAAATGTCCCAGGCTTTGGTGTCACATAAACTTCCCCGTAGCTGAGTCTGCACCCGAGTGCTTTGCAGGCCTGGGCTCAGCCAGGCCTAACAGAGGGAATGGGGAACGGCTGCTGCCGCTTTTCCCCTCCTCTCCCTCGGCCTCCCTGAGGAACTCTGCCTCCTGGAAACCCCCACAAAGCCAGCGCTCCTCCGAGCGAGCGAAGCCACCTCTGGAACCCTCCCAGTCACTCCTGGAGCTGCCGTGCAGGCATCCCACCTCCAGAGTCCCCTTGGTGACAGCTGTCCCAGCTCTGGGGGCACTCCCTCGTGATCTTCCACTCCTGGCTCTGTCCCAGACAGCTGCTTTGGGAAGCAGGAGCAGGGTCAGGCCTTATCTGCCCTGAGGCCAAGCTTCCCTGGCCTTTCTCTCTCTGGGTGTAGTGAGGATGCTGGAGAGGGCCTGTCCTTCACTCTGCTCCCAGACACCCCGTGCTTCCCGCACTGGGAGTCCCGTCCCTCGTCAGCAGGACTTGGCCGAGCCCCTCCTGCCTCCCCTTCGCCTCCCTGCGTCCTTCCCTGCCCTTGAAGGCAGCGAGAGCAGAGCAGGGAGGAGCTCCCGTGCCAGCGCAGCGTCCCCGGGGCCGGTACCTGCCCCGCTCCAGCAGAGCGGCACACGCAGGCTCCACCGACACCCCGGCTGCAAATCATTTCCAATTATAGGAATAAGCAGCTTATTAACAATACATTCTGGCTAATCATTT
Source organism: Gymnorhina tibicen (assembly GCA_013399875.1). NCBI lineage: Eukaryota > Metazoa > Chordata > Aves > Passeriformes > Artamidae > Gymnorhina > Gymnorhina tibicen. The sequence continues at coordinate 66,241 of VXAZ01007547.1, forward strand.
TGTGCTAGATATCTCCGCATTGTCTCGTCCCCAAATCCCTCTCTCATCAGGCACTTGATGCGCAGTAACGAGAAGGGGGAACGCGCTCGGGCTCCGGCGAACAAATCCCAGGGGTCTGCAATTAGTTCAGTTTCTGCAACTGGTCGCCTCCAAACTGAGCCAAGAGCTGTTCCTCAGCCCTTCCCACGGTGGTTCCTGCATCCGTGGGAGGTCCCGTCCGAGGGGAGAGGCTCCGTGGGGCAGGACAGGCGGTGAGGAGATGCCTGTCCGGGGCCTGGCACCTTGGAGCGGCAGGAACGCAATGAAGTCGGTCCTTCGGCCGCACCTCTGACAGAGGATCAATATGATTTTAATTATAGAATCACAGGAAAGAAGATGAATGTTATCTCAGGAGGTCACTTAATCCAGCCCGGTGACACAGCAGGATCAGGTCTGGCCGTGTAATTTCTAAAGATCTCTTTAACCAGTCGAGGCCGCGGCGTTCTCCCGTTCCAGCGCGGCACCAGCCCCGTCCGAGCCCTGCTCCCAGCGCTGCCTCTCCCCGCTCCTCGGTGCCCTGTTCCCTCTGTGCCTGCTGTGACCTCGCAGATCAGACCCTTCCCGTTCTCCCGCTGCACGCAGGGACCTCCACCCCTCCCCTCGGTCCTTCCACTCCACACCGACTCCACACGGTTGCATCCCAAATATTTTCGTTTTCCCTCCTCGCTTGAGTTCCTGACAACTTGGATCGGTTTTTTCCCCCCCTTTCTGTGAACTCCTTTATCAATCTGTCTCTTCACTGTCTCCTGGGATTCCCCAAAATTCCCGTGGAGCTTAAGGATGGATCCATCCCCCTCCTGCTGCCTTCCGAGGAAATCCTGGCTTGCAGCTGATTGCAGTCGATTGACTCCGGCTGCTGCCACACCCACAGAGGCTTCTCTGGGTGAGATTTCTTCTGGAAATATCGGGGTTTTGGGGGGCTGCAGTGGCGGAGCGGGGCCGCCAGGGGGCGGGGGAGGCTCAGGAATGAGCCCCGGTGACACCGCGAGTGCCCCCGGGCCCCGGGACGGGAGCGCAGCGGGCACCCAGTGCCACCCCTGG
>VXAZ01007562.1:0-19229 GCA_013399875.1 Gymnorhina tibicen
GGCCGGGCTCCGGCAGCGGTCCGTGTTTCACCGGGCTCCGGCAGTAGCACGCAGCCCCGTAGCGGTGTGAGGGCGGTGCGGGGCATCTCCGCTGCCTTTGTGCTTTGGTCAGTTGGAGCTTTATTTTGAAATTCTGGGTTCAAGTCTGTGCTCCAAAAGCCTCCGCTATTTTACGTAGTTCAGAGTTTGTGTTCTGATAACTGCCTTGATCGGAGTTTGGTTTTCCCGTGGTTTGAGGCCTGTTGGATTTGGGCCTTGTGAGTCCTGCGTGATTCTCATTCTATTTCAAGCGTTCAGGTTTTAACCTGACAAAAACCTTAGTTTCTTTCAGTTCTACCTGCGGTTTTTCATTTGTGGAATTACAGACTTTTGTATTATCACTGAATATTTAAGTTGGTGTTGGTTGTGTGGTGTTGGGAGCAGTCCCGGGCGGGCTGGATGTGGGCATGGAGCCAATTCTTCATGTCAGATGTAAAAGTGACAGGGTTAGAGGATGGAGCACCTCTCCTAGGAAGAAAGGCTGAGAGAATTTGCGTTTTTGAGCCTGGAGAAGAGAAGGCTCCAGGGTGACCCAATTGTGGCCTTTCAGGACCTGAAGGGAGCCTGTAATAAAGATGGGGAGAGACAATTTACAAGAGTCTGAAGTGACAGGACAAGGGGGAATGGCTCCAAACTAAAAGGGAATAGGTTACATTGGATCTTAGGAAGAAGTTGTTCCCTGTGAGGGTGCTGAGGCTCTGGCACAAGCTGCCCAGTGAAGCTGTGGCTGCCCCTGCATCCCTGGAAGTGTCCAAAGCCGGGTTGGCCGGGGCTTGGAGCAGCCTGGGACGGTGGAAGGTGTCCCTGCCCATGGCACAGGGTGGCACTGGATGAGCTTTTAAGTTTCCTTCCAACCAAAACCGTTCTATGATGTTGCAACACTGTTCTCAGGAATTTCGTTTTAAAACAAGAAATCAAGTGCTTAACACTCCTAAAAATTAATAGAAGCTTAATTAATTAATAAATTAAATTTGTGTAGTGTTTTTCTGGAAAGCATTGTAAAATATTCCATTTTCTGCCTCAAGTGTTCAGCACATTTCTGCAGGTTTACACAAATAAAATCCCTTCTTGACTTCTTCCCAGAAAAGAAAACAAAACCAGTACCTATCTAACCATAGAAGTCTTCCACTTCCATTGTCTGCTGTAGTGCAGATAACAGGAAAAGTATGGGAGGAGAGGGAGGACCTAGATTATGGATTTCTGGATTTCCCTCCTTTTATTCTCAGCCCTTACTTGCAGCTATTGGTTTTTACTGTGGGCATTTAGCTTGTTACAAGTGACAAAGTATTTTAGGGTGCACAGGACATCATGTATGTAACAATTTTTTAAAAATCGTTTAATTTAGGCTGTTGTTTGTTTACTTTATACAGTAATAGGAGTCTGGACTTGAATGTTCTTTTCCATATGTATATTCTGCAAATAATATTCTCAAAGGTTGTGTAATCACTCTAGACTATGTTGAAATAGTGTTTGTGTCAATAATAGCTGTGAAACAGAATGTGCTAAATCCAGATGGCTGTTTCCACAGCTCTGAGTCATACCTCAGAGAGGTAGGAGGTAAAAGATGCTTGGGAGATACCGGTATGGAAACTCAAATTTTTTTGCACTTTCTCAAGCTGGTAAAAAGGATATTGCAGGGTAGAGAATGGCCTGGGAGTTGCTATCATCTTCTCAAACGCAGCTCATTTTCCTAAAACTTGTTGACAAAACTGATTTTTGTATGTTGCCAGAGAAAATACCAGTGCATATTCAAGCCCCACTTGGAACCCAGGATTACCTATGAACTCAGCATGGTCAAAGAATCTTTCCTGACTGTTGCTGAAAATGCTTTGATGCCCATTTTAGTAGGAACTTGGTGAAACGGTGCAGGATTACAAATTCATGGTTTTGCTTTTAATTTCTGGTATTTATTTTACCATTTTATGTGTAGTTTGCATGATAAAGAGAAAAGCTCAATGTTCTGTCATTAGTGGTGATCATTGCCTTTAGTTTCCTGATCATCCTGGTTTCACTGATACCACTGACTCTCAGGTGAAGACACCTCTGTCACACCTTCTGTTACCAGTCAAATTGTCCTGCTTCTGATGTTTTCCTAATATGGTCAGAGAAATACGTGGTTCTTTCTGAATGTAGAATATATTCTATGAAAATAGAGACACTCAGAGTTGTGTCTCAGTTGGCCCACCCATTGGGCATGTGGCACGATGATTACTTCTGGAGAGGCAGATGATACAAAAAAATGAATGTATTACATGCAGAATTGTTTTTATATGGATTTTTTTTTTCAATTGTAGAGATGACGACGACATCAATGATGTTGCCTCTATGGCTGGTGTTAATCTTAATGAAGAAAGTGCCCGAATTATGGCTACCAACTCTGACTTGGTTGGAACCCAGATCCAGTCCTGTAAAGATGAACCCTTTCTTGCTGCTATACCTCTCCATAAACGCATACTTGAAACGGGTGAGAAGCACATCCTTTCCTTCTGAGAGTGTTTCCTTCACAGTAATGAGCTTCTGAGGAACAGAATATGCTTAGCACTTAAGATGGTTTTTTAATAATTTGATTACATAATTCTGTATTTCTAAACTTTCAAGGTTTTTGGGATAAAATTAACTTACTTCAAGTTGGAAATAAAATAGCATGTTGGTACTTTTAAACTTCATGCTTTCCCCATGTTTTTTATATCCAAGGATTTCAAAGCTCTTTGCAAACATTAATTATTTCTCACAATCCTCCTTCATGTTTTACACATGAGAAGATTGAAACAGAGAGGTAAAGTAAGTAGTACAGGTCACAGAGGACACCTGTGAATAACATTTAACAGAATGTTTAAGTTTCCTGTCAAGATTTTCTTTCCCCATACAAGCCAGTTATTCAGTTCTTAACACCTGCATCTATTTAGGTTTGTAGTGATTTTCTTAATGGCATGTTTTCAAAAAGCTGTGTTTATTTATTCTGCCATCTGAAAATGTAAGTTAAAAACTTTAGTAGAATAACTGTTTGAAATCAGTGATGTTTTAAGGTTAGGAAATATGCTTCTATAAAATAGAATGTATTTTATATTATATTCTTTATTAATATGCACTATGTGTTCTAGTACCTAAATGTATATTTTTCAACATAATTTTGGTAGTGTTTTCAGTGCCATCAGTGTCTTAACATACTAAGCTCCAATTGTTTAGGGGTGAAAATTGTATCTTTCAGACCTATGCTTACGTCACAAATTTCTAGAGATCTAGTTCTCAAGGTTTTAAAGATAAGACCAAAATCTTGTTGCAAATCAGTGCAGTTAGGTTTTTTTAAGTCATGTGGTTGCTTCTGAAATGTTATTTGTGTTTATGTTCATTGAATTAACGGGAGCCTTTTTATATTGCAGTTGCAGGCAAGTTCTTCATTGACTTATTGTCAGACTTCACTCTTGTACTTTACTAAATGCCATGTTAAGTTCCCCTTCAGAGAAAGGAATGGTTTTGCAGGCTGTAGTCACCTCGCTGTGAGGATGTGATGACGGCGTGTGGTGCGGCTGGGAAAGTGTGTCCTGCCTGTTGGGACTGGTTTAGCACCCCCTGAGACTGGAGCCAGCGAGGTCTTCATGAAATGTGTCTGAGAAACTCTTGTGAGGGATGCTCACATGATAGTTGATACAGGTGTAAGAAAAGGAAAAGGCAACAGACATAAAACTGTTAAAAAAAAATGGGAAACCAGTAATGAATTTGCCACATAAGCCTTAATGAGCTGTCTGGCTGTAACAACTGCTGCATGACATGGAGCTGTAATTACAAGTGCAGGACTTACAGGAATCTGTACATACTTTAAGAGCCACAGAACCCATCACACTATTCATCACTGCCTTTTGGGGTTTGCTCCTCTGAGGAACAAATCCCTATGGCTGTTTTTGAAGCTTTATTGGCTTTGATAATTGAAATGAAACTTTCAAAGCTTTTAAAAGCAGCTGCAGGGATTTACTTCTCAAAAGCAGTGAATCCAGAAGAGCGGCCACTCCTAGTGATCTCCTGCAGCCACTTTAAGAGCTTTATTTTGGTTTTACATGAAGCCTTTTATAGTTTTGAAAGTGGCTGTGGAGTTCAGAAGTGGCTACTATCTGGGATCTATGGCTCTTGAGAAGAGAATTCCTTCAGCTGATTTTGAAGTTTTAGAAGCTGGGTTTTCACTGTGTGTGGTCAGATTTGTTGTTTGCTGAGGACCACACACAAGTTTAGTAGTTTGTGCTACTGGGCACTTAAAATAATGACACTGTAAGTTCACGACAAGACTCAGTGTTGCCATGTGTTGCTGTGACAACACCAGGACTAAGCAAAGTGCCTGTGACCTTCTCGAGCACATTAGGAAAAAGTCTGTTACGTGAGTCCTCATTCTGCTGTTTTCATTATGCCTGTTGACAAATGAGATAAGATACATTGTTTCTTCTTACTTTTGCTTGAATATGACTTAAACAGATGTTATTTTCTACCTTTAGGTCTATTCATATTTAATCACTTCAGTTTTAGGGCAGGTTTTTAATGTTTTAGTAAAAGAGAGATTTGTGGTGTGTACAGTATTGGGAAACTGCTCATCTCCTTTCTCAGAAGCTAGATCTTTCAAGTTTTCTGTAATATTAATCTCCTCCTCTCTTTTCTGAGTAAGAGCTCTGTCGAGCAACTCAGTAGTGTTCCCCAAAGGCTGTTTCAGAGATTGTGCTTCCATTCACCAGAGTTGGAATATAAACTGCTAAAGTGAGAGCAGATGCTCTTCAGACTTTGGCAGTAACCACCAGCCAGATGCCTCAAAGTCATAGTGAAAGAGGTTTCTTAATATATTGTATGTTCTTATCTCTACTTGAACTTGGCAGTGTTGTAATCCAAAGTTTATTCTAAATCTAAGGGACTAATATTGGTCCATATAAATGGAAGAAGTAACTGAAAGGTAATTCATGCAAAGATATTCATCCGCTTCCCACATGCTTCCTTATCCAATTTTCTATCTAGTCATTTTGGGCTGGTAATCATTGCCATTTGTTCATGTAGGAAGGCAAGGCTGTGACTGTTTCAAATTCTTCTTTGATGCAAAATCAAGAGTGGGTATTTCTCAGCAGATAATGTATTTCTTTTGTTATTCCATTCGGAATCATAAAACTTTAAACCCTGATCTTTCTACATGACATCATAGCACAATGAAACATATACAAAGGGTTGTAAGGCGTTTGTTTCTCTTTTTGGGAAGTTGAGAGGCAGAGGCTGATATTCATCATGCATGTGCATACCAACTCCTAAAACTTTCTGGGTCTTTAACTTTCTTAGTAGAACGAGTAGTGTTTCTTCAGAGGGCAAGCAAGCTGATTAGAACCTCACAAATAAATAATGCTGAAAAATCCTAGCTTTTCCACGTGGTTTTATGGGAATGAAACAAGAAAAATAACCGTAATAATTTGTAATTGTTTCACTTTTGTTCATTCATAAGTTATTTCTTGCTGGGTAAGAATGCTGTGTTAGTTAGGCTTTAGAAGCTAGTTTTTGACTTTCTGAGTTTTTGCTGTTTACTGAACCAGGCAACAGGCAACACTGAATAAAGCAGGGTTTTAAGTGTGACAGTTTTCTGTAGTTCATAACCATCTTGCGAAAATAGAGACTCCTTGGCTTTAATTCCTTGATTACACCGTGGTTTCTGAGTGCAGATAAGAACGAGGCTGCACTACATTTTATATTAAATATTAGTGAGAGGTAGCAGGACACGGTGAAGGATGGCATAAAACATGATCCTTTTTGTAATGCTTGATAACTAAAACCTTGGAAAAAGGGAACAGCTGTCTCTTGTACTTTTCTGAGAACTTGGTGGTCTCTCAAAGCTTCACTGGAGGTTCCAAAAATCTTTGCTTTATGTTTTGTGACCAACAGAGCATGATAGGTTAGGCTTAGAATCTGCAGCAGCTTATTAATTCCCACAACTTTTAGTTTTAACTGGTTTCTTCTACAACCAGGTGATGCCATTTTGCTTTTATTAACTACCCCTAAAATGCCACAACTTGTGGTGAACCCTAACCATAAATTAACTGTCATAATGCAATAGTATTTAAGCAGAAGTTTGGCATACTCTATTCTTTGACTTAGATTGTTCCTTTCTCTCTTTCTCTTCGATTTCAGTGTTCTTCACCCCATTTTTCTACTTTAGTTTTATTGTTACAGAGCACTGGCTGAGTAGAACACATGTGGCATTCAAAGAAATATGGGACTGGTTTGGCCACATTGAAACCATTTTAACTGTTCACCCTGTATCTTTCAAATTATTTTAATTTAAATACATATGGTAGAAATTCATTGGAGAATCGGCAATGATATTTTTATTTCACATTCATTTAGCATTTTTTACATCTGCATTAAGAAATCAAATTTTCTATGGCATGATTTTACAAAATGCTGTATTGTTATGAATGTCCTTTGGAAAAAGTCTGTTACACTGACGTAGCATACATCTGCAACATTTCCCACCACAAATGTAGTCCTGGATTCTCTTGCTTCATACAAATAAATTTTTAGTGTGGAACATATGTAGTGGTGCATGCCAATTATTATAAAGCTTGAAAATGTACTGATGAATCCAGTTTCTCCTAGTTTAGTAGTTGAAAGGCCTACAGTCTTCTTTAAAACAGCTTCAGAGAAGCTTGGCTGGTTAGAATTAAGCCACTGTTTCTGTCAATATAACAGTTGTATGGTTAGGCTCAACATAATTTATAGACTTACCTTATTGTTATTTTACATGTAAAATATTTTTTTAATTCTGTCTGATGAAGTATTGGTCATTGCTCTGCCTTGATTCTTTCTTTGTTCAGCCACACTTGAATTGCATGTCTGCTATAAAACTGCATGTTAAAACATACAGAAATAGCTTATCTGTTTTCTATATTCTGGAGTGTATTGAATCTACTGTGTGGCATCACAGCGGCAGCAGTTGTGTGCATATGTATATATTTAAAATAAAGAATTTGTATGCTCTAGAAGGCATTTTATATTGCTAAAGCATGTTAAAACACATAGGGGTATCCTTCATGGAACCAGGCCAGGTGATTCCAGCCTCTGTTCAAAGCATTTGTTATTAGTTCAGTAAGTCTTTGTCATCCTCCTTTCCTGGGCTTGTTTGTCAACATTTGTATTCATGTTTGAATGAGATGAAACTGTCCTATTGATGACTGCTCTTTCATATACAGAGCAGCTCTAACTTAAAAGTATAGTTATTTCTCTGGTTGCTTTACTTTAGAGGGCTTTTATAGCTGCTTCAGTTACAGTGGTTGTGGGTTCTGAAATTCTGAGCTCTCTTGATTGCCTGTGAATATAATTTTTTGTTTTCACTGCACTTTTTGTTGATGTGACTTAGTTGTTTTCACTACTAACTTTTAACTTTTTGTCCGTAAGTTGATTTGTCTTCAAACTGAAATACTCATTTGAATATAATTTTTTCCATCAGCATCTTTCTGTCAGGATGACCTCCTTAAATGCCTGTGGACATAACTCATGATTGTATTTGGGGATTGCTCTAACACCTGTTCATAAGTGTAGCAGTTTGAAGTCATGCACTGTCCTAAGGACATGCTTAGTCTGCTTGAACTGTAACAGTGGAGTTCTCTGGGATTCTACTTTCTTTTTCTCAGGGGAAAAAAAAAGTCACATTAGGTATTGGGTAATCCAAATTGCAAGTTATTGTGCATGCCAAAAGCACAGACTTTCTCTAGTTTCTATAAACTTCAGTCTGGCACTGCAGAGATGTGGCAGGTGCAGAGATGTATCCACGTTCTGACATCTGGAATAGTTCTGTAACTTGGGCTTTTTTATTAGTATAAAACAAGCAATTTTCCAGAAATTGTATTTAGATTAGAAGGTGTGTGCTGCTCCCAGTTTGCTAACCAATGTCCATAGTTGTGATAATTGTTTCTTATGTTGAGATTGGAGTTTATTGTACATGTTCAGTAGAGAATTTGATTTTATATTCCAACTTGATTGCTAATGTTACAATATTAGAAGACAATTATATGTTATTTACATTTATTATTTCCTTTTCAAAAAAGGTGGGAATACCTTCCCATCTTAGTATCAGCAGCAGTGTTGCCAAATAAACATAACTAGTAAGTACTTCAGCAGAATGTTAAACCCTATTGTTGTTCTTTCTTTAATAGGTCCATGATTAGACTTCCTGTTTTACAAGATGTCCCAACATGTGTTGGAATGGTAACTTCAGTACCACCTGAGAGCTTGGAGTCTGCCTTTCACAGAAAGGTAGGGCAGCTTCTGTTCAATATTTTTTGTGTATTTCCAAGGTTTTCTTTTTATTAATCTTATTGGCTCTGCAACACTACAGAATCTGAGTTATGCTTTTAGCAGTATCACCTTTAGGTGTCAGAACTGATGTTATTTCATCAAGCAGTAATTTCGCAAAACAAATATGATTAATTTAGCTATGTTGAAACTATGATTATTTATGAAGAAAATGATGCTGTTTCTTCAGGCATCATTTTCAAGGTTTTACTCCAGCGTAACTGAGAACATGACCATACTACTTGCTCTCAAAAATATTTAGAGAATTCAAGTTTTGTTTTCACCATAATAATTTTGTTTTCACCAGTTTTTCATTCTGTTTTGTGAATGTAGTGAAAGCACCATCTTTAAAAGGTCTTGCTATTTCTGGAAGGCTGTTCTGGCCTTCAGGGCCCACCAAAATATGTTACCCAGCCTCAGAATAAGTTTGCATCTGGGAATTGAATGGCTTAAATTTCCTGGTCTCTGCAAAGGAGAGTAAAATTAAGATCATCATTCTGTGGAGATGCATTCTCTACCAGATTCATTTATAAAGTCCATGGATGTAAAATAAGAACAATAAAAAGAAAACCTTAGAGAACCATTCAATATTGCAATAAAGCTGACTTACATTATCCCTGTAGGCAAACTCCATGCTCTAGAGGTGGTGCTAATGTCCCCAACGCTCAACACATGTTGGAACATCTTTGTGGAGGAGGAAGTCATTGATCAGTGAGCAGCATCTTCAAGGATCGTTTAAGGGGGAAAAAGTAAAAGGTAATATTTTTTAAAATATGTTGGAATGATTGTTCATTATGTTTATTTGGCAATCCTGCTGCTCATACTAAAGTTGTAGTGTTTTCATTTCTTAAAATTACTGAGAAACTTTGTAAACTTCCTTTAGTCTTTCCTTCTCCCATGAGTTTGAATTGCATTTGTCAGCCTCCTTCATGTTGCTGAGTCTACTGCACACAAGTCCAGAATCTACTACAACTCATTGGCAATGTGACACTTTTTTCAATGGTTGTAATGCAGAGAGGGTTAATCTGAGGGTTAACCAGTTTTGCAGTTCCTTGTTAAATAAGTCAGAGCCAAATACTGAACTGGTACGAAGACATTCTGCTGCTAACAAAAAGGTATTTGTTTTCAAGGAAGTAGCTGCAACACAAAGTTGTGCCAGATGAGGTACCACCATCTGTTCTTGCACAGTAATGTAGAAGTGCACCTTTAACATAAACTATCAAAAACTAAAGCTATTTTGACAAAATTCAGTGACCGTATCTGACCTGGTGAATTTTTGCAGTGGTGGATGATCTGGTGATGCTCTATTTGGTATTAATGAATGTGGCGTGGTGTCCTGATCTTGGCACTTTTAATTGTAATCCTGGGCATACACAGATGAAGGTGCTGACATTTTGAAATTCAGGTTATGATCTTTGGTCTATCCTTCTGGTATCCTTTATAATTTCCTGGGTTTTGTGCCTATCTTCTCTGTCTGACATGCCCATCCTGCCTCTTTAGATGAAGCCTCACGTTTAGCTAGTCTGCCTGGCATCAGGCTTGTTGTGACAACTGTGAAACCTGTTCAGGTTGTGGTGTCAGAGAAATGGTTTCTCAGGGGAAAAAAATTGTCAAAATGTTTGTTCACACAATTTGCTTTAAAAGAACAGAACCATGTAGGCAAGTTCTTATACTTGGTATTCCTTTGAATGCTGTGGATGTGATGGAGAGTGTGTTCTGTTCCTGTGAGGACTGTGCTATAGGATGCTGGCATCTGTGTTTGTCATCTCTGACATTCTTACAGGAGTTCTGCTCCATCTCTGTCTTACCTGGTGTATTGTCATAATAATGTATTTATGGTGTTTAGGCCTGAGGTCCTGCCATGGTTTACTATTTTGAGTTTAGCTCAAGAAACACATTTTTCTACTCTGCATGAAAACAGATAAATCCCCAACTAACAACTTCTGTTGCTTTCGTAGGAACTCCTGTTGGTGTCATTGCCATATTAGTTCTTTCTGGTCTGGTCCCTGTAATGATCTCTTTTGATTTGACTCTCTAGTGAGTAACCAAGCACGAAAGTGCATCGAGGCATGTACTAATTATTCATAAAAATAGTGAAGCTGTTTCCCAGTCCTCTACAGTCACTCTGTGTTTATTCTTGAATGTTCCTGAATGTCTTTGGACATGCTTATTATGCTGTATTTTTTGTTTTGGGAAAACCAAGATGAGGAAAAAAAGATCATGTAAGTGTAATCTATGTGTTCTAATTTGACTTGCTGAGACCTGCCCCTATTTCAGTTCTTATGCCCTCCTCTGTCTTTTGTATTTTCCTCACACTGTTCAATTGCTGCAGCACAGATTACTGGGATTATAGGGTAGGATGTGGAGCTGTAGTTCTCAAAGACACTTTGACCTTCAGTCATAACTTCAGTAATAACTTCAGCACCCTCCCTTCCTTTAGAATACACACATCAAATGGCACAAAAATAATCTTAAAGTTGAATTATTTAAAGAGAAAGAATTAAACATCAAAATTAAGGATATTGTCTTTGCTTAACACATTGAGATTTTGATTTTTTCTGAAAGAAGTTAAGTGATAAAGGGTTAGCTACAGAAGAGAGCAGGGAAACAATTCATTGTAGTGCCTTACGTTCCTTCAGAGTTGACATTCTTTCTGTCCTCTCTGATCAAGCTGCAAGCCTTTCTTGCTGCCTGAATGCCATGTGTTCTCTGCTCCTAAGTGCGCTGTTTATATATATATATATATATATATATGGTTCCATGATTTGTGGCAACTCCTTCCATTTTTCAAACCTCCACATACCTGTGCAGAATGTTGTTTGGTGACTGGCTTGGTTCTGTTAGAGACAAACCACTAAGGGTAATAAAAAAGACTCTTTATGGATGATTAATAGCTGCCTTTCAGCTGTTTAATTACTTAGCTTAGAGACAGAATTTTGGAAACTGGATTGTCTGGTTATATCTACCTTAGCACAGACCTCTTCTCTAAGTAGTTTTTCTGTTTGCTAGAAAGCATGAATTAGGTGTGAATTCCCAGACTTACCCACTGGTTGAGACTTTTTAGAGAAGTGAAGGCTTTTTGCTGGTCAATCTTACATGACTTTCATCAAAAAACACAAGTTGTGTAGGTAGGGTTAAGTAAGATTCTTGAGAAATTATTTTGCTACTTGATGAATTTTTTTTTTTCTCCTGCCCCAAATCCTATTGGCTTGCATATAAAAGCTTTGAATCAGCACAGAAAATAGATTGAGACTATGGCCAGGGTAACATATAGCTTTTGCATGGGTGCAACTATTTCTCTGGCTCCATTGTGTTAAAATAATTACACCAATATGGCCCTCTAGAGTGGAGCTATTTTGCTTGTTTTCTTTTGACAAGAATAAGGTGTATTAAACAAATTAAAAGTTCAAAATAAGCGAAAAGGTTGTTTTTGCCTGGTGAGTAGTAAAGTTGTGGAACTCTTTGGTTTGCAATGTTGAAGATGCAAAATATTCTTGAAAAATGAATGGAGAAAACATTCCATCCTGACCTAAGAGACAGATAAGATGGTCTAACTTAGGACAGACCAAGGCATAATTTTGCTGCACAGTGAGCACTACACACTTTTTTTTTTAATAATCTTCTAGCAGCATCTCCTTATACTACTGTTAGAGAAAGGATGATGGACTCTGTTACCCAGTGTAGGTTTACAGAACTTGTTATACAGTTATATAAATACATAAGTATTTATTACAGTGTAGTTTGTACTGAAAAGGTTAAATCCACTATAGTGCTTGAAACATGCTTTGAATGGTTTTGTGCTCGTGCATTCACACTACAGAGCTTAAAAGTCTGAGTTGAATCTTACTTTGCTAAAATAGTTTGGTTGGCATTTACTTTGGAGGGAGCAGGAGAAGACAATATTAAAATATGTGTAGCATTTTATTCAGCATTTTTATTCTTTTCAGTTACAGTACATGGCTGGTTATCTTTTATCCCTGCTGTGTCTTGCACTGAACACGGCTATGTATTTTGAGGATTTTAATCTGCAAGTTCGGAATTTATTTTAAAAAAATAGCCAGTGTTTGAGCTGTTTCTCAGTTTCACAAAATGCTTCCTGGGCAATCGGCCCAAGGAGGGGTAGGACAAACACTCCTCCCACCAAATCGGGAGCTCTCAAGAAGGTTGTCCAGTTTGTCTGGAAGTCGGCTCATAAGTTAATTCTCACACTCTGGGAGGAGGAATGTTTTCTTACAAACAAGCTTGCTGAAGTAAGGAATGTAGGGCTTTCCATTGTTTTGTAAATAACAATTCTGAGGCGATAAAAAGTCATTCTCTCTAGCGAAGTCCTTGATTCCTATGAAGGTGAACTGGAAGTGTTGAACACTATCAGATCCTGGTTTGCCAAATCTTTCCCCTTGCAGCTGCGGGCTGGTTTGGGGCTGTGGGTTCTATCTTGGCCATGTGCCCCTCACGGAGGGGCGCTGGTTTGTACCTGCTCCGGGAGCCGTGCACCAAATCTCAAAGCACTTGGCAGGGATTGGCTCGTTTGGCAGGAAACGCTTCCTGGCCTGGGGCTTTCCTAAACACGCTCCAGGCTGGAGGTGCCTCAGAGGCGCCTGCTGCAGCCACTCCGTTTGGGTTGGCTGCTTTTGTGAAGGTAGCAAACTACAAGTTTTGTAGTTTCTTCTTTCCTCATCCTGTCTTCTAGCAGCAGACCAGCTTAACAGTACAGCAAGTCAACACTGATTATAAATTATTTATGCATTTCGTTAGTAAGACTTAAATTGAAGCTTTTATTTAAGGGACTGAAACCAGAAGATTACAGCTAAAATTATCTTACTGTTTCCTTTGCCTGGGATCGCTAGGTTATCTTGCACCCCTAGGAATCTCTAATCTTAATCATCAGAACTAGGAGTTGCTGTTTTGCACTACCACTGTTAAACAAGCTCTGCCTTCAGTTTTTAGTACTGAAAGTCTGTCTGGGGCTCTGGTAGCCCCCCCAGCAGAACCCCAGGGTATTCTGAACCTAAACAACCTCTTTAATTTTTTCCTTTCGTGTGGTCCATTCCTCATTCTCTAGCTTAATATTTAGGGTTGGGTTTTCCCCTTGGTAGCACTAGGAATGCAGTATTGATGGATGACTTTGTGGGCTGAGGACACTGCTCTATGAGAAACGTTCTCTATTCTTAAGTTCCACCTGATGAGGTGCTTAGAAGTGAGTTCAATAATTGCCATTTGTGCTTCTCAGGATATCAAGGCCCCTTAGTACAGAAGAGTTGTTTCCCCTTCGTGTTTAGTCAGCCTGATAGTTGAATGGGATTGCTCAGTTTAGAATTATTAATACAACAGCATCAGACAAAGCTCCCATTGCTTTCTCTTGATTTCGTTACTTGCTTTCTGTAGAGATCACACAAGCTGTGTCTTACACAAATATTGCTTATCTAGTTTCAGAAGGTGAACTGCTCTCCCCCTCATCCCAGTTTTTTCAGCTTTTAATTTCTAGATGTTCCTGTATATTGTAAGTCTTGAACAGTGTCTACTTAACCAGTCATGTTGTATTTAATTATATGTAATTGTACGGAGATTAAGGTGTTTTAAATGTTTCACTGCTGCATCTACAGCAGAACTATAAAATAGTCAGCTTCCCTTATGCTGTTGAAATGAAGGAATAGAATTCTTTATTAAAGAATGGAATAGTTTGGGAGGCTGCAGGAATTGAAGTGGTAGCATTTCCAATACATTGCTTTTCCTGACGGGGAAGATTGCAGAGGGACTGAGGCACGTAAAACTGTGGTGGTTCTTTTGGGATAACAGAGGAAGAGGGCTTCAGTCTCAACTGTAGATGCAATCCAAGGCACAGCCCAGCACTTTGTGTGCTGTGGGCGGCAGGGAGGTGGGTAGATCTGACCAGATGCTTCTTTGCTGCATTTTCCTAGATCTGATGGTGTTGAATGAGGTTAAATAAAAGCTTAAACAAATAATGTCTCGGAGTGGAGGGGGATGGACTTCGGTTTCTATTTTATAGTATGCAAGCCAGCTGTAATGGCAGAAGGGGCCTGGACCTAACAAGTCTGGTTCCAGTTGGATCTCAGGCCAGTATTTCATGCACAGAATTTAAAGTTCAAGAAGTTGCTCCTGGTGTTAGGATGACAGGAGTGGAGTGAGTGCTTTCTGCATTTCTGACCTGTGGTTAGGGCAAATAGACACTAATTATGCACCCTCCCAGTGTTTCTATTCAAGAACAACTCAAGCCCTAAATATGAGCTGTTTAACTCTTTAAAGCCAGTTTTTCAAGGTTTTTTTGTTTTGAGAGTAAACGTAAAGAGATTTTATACAGGCACTCAATAATTCATCACATCAATAATCAGAGTCAGACCTGATGTTTTACAAATAATTTTTTTTATCTTTGATCTCAATCCTGTCAGTCCTCTTATAGTATAAATTATTAAAGTAACTTTTTGATTCTTTGAAAGCCTATCTCTGCAAAGACAGTATTTTTCTTCTGCTTCCCAAATAGGGCATGATTTGTTTCTTATGATTTGTTTCGGTTTTTGATCAATAAAATATAATTAAACTTTTTAAAGTGCAGCAAAGCCAGTACCTTTCAGATATCTAAGCAGATGATAGCAGAATTTTCACTTCTTGAGACCTAAAAAGTTTTTAGTTACAAGGTTTAGGTGCTTTTGTATTTGTAAAAAACAATCTTGTGCTACTAACGCATATGCCAATATCAGAATAATACTGCTGAACGTTTTTTCCCTCAACAGTTTTGGAACTTGTATCTAAGTTCTGACTTATAGTAACTCTGTTGCAATATCAGAAACTTTTAAATATAATATAGTTTATTTGTAACAAAATATCCTAACACACTTCTTTGCATGCTGTCTCATATACTGCAGATCTTTATTAAATTCTGATTGAACCAGGGTTTGCTAGTAAAGCTTCCAGACATGTAATTAAGGATTAACATGTAGGCAGACTTAATCGTGTTGTTCTTTAATGCTTGACAGATCCAAAACTTGGACTTTGAGGGTATTAATTTGTCCCTCATATTTCTCATGTAGGATAGTGTGACTCTTCAGTAGCATCTGATGCCCCTGAGGATGTGCTGTAACTGAGTTCTGCCACAAAGAATTGAAGTTTTCTTTCAATCAGTCATCAATTCTTGATGATCTTGTACAGTTCTGGTGTAACAGAGATCTGGCAAGAGCACTTGAATAAAGAATATGACCTTATTTTTGTCTTTAAAACTATCAAAACTTGAATTCAGCTGGAGAGATGGGTTAAAATTATAGCTTGGAGCATTGCTTTGCTCCAGCTCCTCTTTTGTTGTTAACCTTGATGATGTTTTTATCACAGCTCTAGGAAAAGTTCAAAATTACGTTGCTAAAGTAATTTTAAAGACTTGAGGCACATACTTGTTAACCAAAATGTCTAAATTTAACAAATGTATTATTTAAAAGCAAGCAACTCTTTTCAAATTCCACATATGATACTTTTGATCACGAGACTGCAAGTTAAGATTGCCACATCATCAAACTTAAAGCACATTGGGATGATCACCTGAAAATGAGAAAGAAGTACAACTTTTTTAAAACAAAAGACAGGAGAAAACAGTCTGTTGATAGACATAAGTTCTTTTTTTTTTTAATCCTAATTTTCTCTTTGGTTTCTGCATGTGTTTAAGTGTATGTAGGTTGTAAAGATCAGATGGTGCAATTAAGACCAGAATTCAGAATGCTAGGACCTAAATAAAATACCTGTAGATGTAGCCCACTGTCCAATGACTTGGTTAGAAAGATGAATAATAACAAGGATATTTGTGTTTTGTGATACAGTTAACTGTGTTTAGTATTATAGAATATATATGTGTATATACACATTTCTTAAAAGTATAAATCATATTTCTGTTCCCACGTCATTATCACTCTAGGGAATCTTAAAAAGGGAAGAGAAGCCTTTTCCTATTAACACTGGGAGAAGTAATTAAGCAGACTAGAAGAATACATCAGGAATTTCCTGTTTAGAGATAAGTGTTACTTTCCTTTGGCAGACAGGATTCCAGTATGCTTTTTATAAATGAGAGTGGATGAAATTTTATACATTTCATGTTACAAAATTTATAAATGAGAGTGGATCTCAGGAGGAGAAGTGGCAGTCAAGAAAAAAAAAACCCTAAGACTTTAATATAGAAACATATGAAAATTAGCAGTTGCCAGCCCTGTGCATAGATTCAGTTTCTATTTGGCATTTTTTCTGAGTAGCAGAAAGCAAAAAAAAGTCAGGCTCTAAGCAGTGGTATCACAGCATCTCTTAGGTCAGTGGATTCAGCGCAGTGGTGTGAACAACTGTGTATGAAAGTATAACCATGCCAGCATTTCCAAGGGTAAATGAAATTGGTAATTTTCCCACCCTTGCCCCAAGTATAGTCCAAGTATTTAAGGAGTGTGCCAAATCTCCATGTAGTATGCAGCTTTGGAATGCACCCTGCTTCTGACATCCCAAGCTAACAGGGTTTAACTAATGTAATTTAGAGCAGGGAAGGCGTGATGATGCTTCCACACATGATGAATCGTGTGGATGACAAGATGACTTTTTAAAAATCTTTTTGTAGTCTGGTTTCTTGATGCCAATTCATTTGGGGGAAAAATTGTATTCTTCTTCCCTTACCCTATTTTCCAAAGAATTTTAGCCTTAAGTGATTGAATATTCCATTTTCCTTTCTTCTTTCCCTTCAGGTCACTTTTGAGTCGATTGATAAATCAAGAGCTAGATAGGGCCCCTCTATGTGTCTTAGTTGAGGGGGTTTCCTTTTCTTTGCTCTTCTGCCTGGTTAGCTGCCAGTGAGCTCTCTGGCATAGACTGGCCAGGCTCAGGGTCTCTGACTGTGCCCAGCTGGCGTGCTGGACAAGTATGGACTGAGAGATGTGCCAGGGGATGATCCGAGATGTAGGAGAGATGTCAGAGTATTGTGTAGTAATAAGGAATGTGGAAGGACAGACGCAGGAGGACAGGGATCATTGAATCACTCAGGTTGGAAGATAACTTGAGTGGTCGCCTGGTTCAGTCTCTTGCTCAAAGCTGGATCAACGTTAAATTTAGACTGGGTTGTTTAGGGCATTAACTGGCCAAGTCTTAAAAGCTTGATTAGTGGGAGAGTCTACAACTTGTTTGTGCAAAGTGTTCCATTATTTGTCTTCATAAAGGAATTGTTCCCTATATCCAGTCAGAAACAGCTGTTTCAGTTTATGAATTTATTTCTTATTCTTCCAGGCAACCTTAATAAAAGGTCTGGCTCCATCTTCTCAATAAACTCTCCCTGAAGTCTTCTTACTCCAAGAAGAAGAACCCTCATGTTCCTTCATGTAGGCTGTGTGCTCCAATCCCATGACCATCTTGTTGACTTTTCCCAGACTCAAGTTTTTCAAGCTTTTCTTGTACTGGGTGACCCAAACACGCAGGATTGTAGATGTGGGCTGAGTGAAGAGGAGTAATTGCTTCCTTTGATGGATTGGTACCATTGATTTACTGTTTTGCTGTAGATACAACCCACTTGTCTTCATCGGTGCCAGGGTGCAGTGCTGGTTCCTGGATAATCTGCTGGCCTCCAGGCTCTCCCATGCTTCCCATCAGTGCTGCTGACCTCAGCCCATGTCATTCCAGTGAGTCCATCCCAGGTACAGTGCTTTGCACTTGTCCTTTGAGAGTTCCATGAAGTTCCTCTTGTTTTGCTCACCGGGTCCTTTCCCTCTGCACTGCTCAGGGTGGTGCCATCTGCAGTCTTGATGCAGTCACCCCTGAGGTCCCTGAGACAGCCATTAAAAAGGTCCCAGGGCAGATTCCTGAGGGACTCCATGGCCTATGGGTAGCGTTCCGGATTTGGGAATATCACGTTGAGGGATTTTAGGAGAAGAAAGTTGCTGAGATATTGCAGAGGCTGATGAAGGACAAGAATCTTAAGGCATCACCTATCTCAGAGAACGGTCCATTGATTATGGATGAATTTCTGAAGAGTTAAAGGGACAGGAGAAGTCCTATAATGGTTGACTTTACTTAGAATAAAATTCTTTAAGATTAGAAAGACCTTTATTGTGAAAAAAAACAAGATGGTAACAGTTCTTGTTATAAAAGGAGCGTGTGTGTTTTCAGGAAAGTTGGGTAGCTATAGTTACACTGAAATTCAAAGTGCTGTAACAACTACACATTCACACCCTTACCTAGAATCTGGCAGAATTTTCCATCTCAAATCTCTCTTCTGGATACTAGTTAATTAAATGTCCCTTCTTACTTGCATTTTATCTTTCAGACCAGGATTTTCTGATTGATGGCTTTGCTTACAAGTGTTTGCATAATAAAATGATGCATGCTCAAATAGGCCTCGATATTGCTAGTCTGACTTGGAGAAATTGCTCCTTGCCTATAGGAATCGTCCTCCTGACTTCAAGGACTTCATTTGCCTGGGTGGCAGTTGCAGCGTTGGGATTTAATGTGTGTGTCTGCTTCCCATTACACGTTCAGCTTTCAGCAACCTGAGCGCAGCTCCAGCTCTATTACACAGGACAAATTGGGCACCAAGAAAGGTTTAATTTTTTTTTTCCCCCACGATAAAGCAAAAATTAGTTAAAAAGCACATATACATCTTGCTGAAATCCTTAAGGTAACGTGTAAGATAGGGAGTCAGTGATTAAGTTAGTTTAAGAGGTAGCGACTTCAAAGAATCCTTAAAATGAGCACCAGCAGTAGCCGGAGTAGAGAATTGTGCTGGGGAGGTGCGGCTGGGGAGCGCAGTGGGGCTGTGGTCCAGCCATCACTGGAAGGGGCAGATCCCGGTGGGACGGGATGCGCGGGAGGGGGGCAGATCCCGGTGGAGCGGGAGCCAGGGGAAGGGAAGGGGCAGATCCCGG
>VXAZ01007566.1:0-122954 GCA_013399875.1 Gymnorhina tibicen
TATATTATGATTTAAAAACCCATTAAAATATTATACTTTTTCCCTATATTCAATCAAATTAATAAAACCTGTACACCAGATTCATCAACAAAGTCACTAGAAATACTGGTCTATTTTTCCACGATAGTCTCAGGACTAGATTAATGGTAAGGGAGAGCAGAATGGATGAACTGACTGACAAATCTGGCTGTCATGGCTTCCAAGCTATGTTGTCTAGCTGTGATATTGATATTTTAGAAATGTGCAGAAAGTCTAAGAAACTAATAGCCAAAGTAATTAAATGGAAAGGCAGTTAATTTTAATTCTGGGATCTATGTAAATACCAGTCATGAGATTCATATTTTTACAGGTTTTTGCAATTTTCTCCTAAGTTGAGAGTTAATTAATCAGATTTCTGCTTTAAGAGCATAAAGTAATACCTTTCAAGAAGAGTTCTGTAATTTGTTTTAAATTATGCCTGTCACAGAAGGAGGGTATGTGATGTGTATTTAAATACTAGTTTGGAACTATAATGGGACTGCTAGTCATCTTTTGAAAAACAGACAAAATTTTTTATTTATTAGTAACTACAGTTGTAAGTCATGTGATTTCTTTTGAGAGAGGAACTTGAATTTACTGCTGTATTCCTGCCTTCCCCAAACTCAAGTCCTCTTAAGCATTCTGTCTTTCTCAAAGAATTAATATTTAGAGACCTGAAAGTTTTAGCTTTCCTGGGGAAAATAGCAAGTTGTAATATCCCTGGGATACAGACTCATTGCTGCTTGAAAGAGAAGTTGCTTTACAANGACTCATTGCTGCTTGAAAGAAAAGTTGCTTTACAAATGTCTTCTTGAACTAGGTGTGCATATATATGCACTAATATTCTGTCCAGTTTCAGTCACTTTGGATCTTTTAGTACCACATTTTAATTATTCGATACACCAGTGCCTTTCATAAGATATTTGGTGAAGGGTGAAAGTATCCTGGAGCAAGGGAACAAGTTACATTAAAAACAAAAAAATATCAAGCAGGTTTTATTTTATGGTGAACCTAATTAGAGAGCATGCAATTATGGTTTTTATTAATATTTAGGAATCCCAATATATAATGGTAATGTAATATCCAACACCATTCTTAAAAGTCTTTCAATAAAACCCTATCCATTTCACTCTAAGGGGTTTGGGTTTTTATAAAGGATACCATAAATCACCAGCCTATCTATTGAAACTCTCTGTCTGATGGCCTTATAAGGAAAACCCCAAGAAACTCTACAAACTATACTGTGAGCTATACAAACTATACTGGATAAAGCTATGGAAGGCTATTCAACAATAGTAGAATGAGCCCTCTGCTCAAAGAGAACACAAGAAATCTAGTGTTCTATGGGTAGTATATTTAAGGCAAGTCACCTGGTCTCCCTTCTGTGCAACTATATCACGGAATCTGACAAGTTATCAAGATGTTCATCCTAGCAGAATACATTTAAAAAACCCCTATTACTTAGGATCACTGAATAATGGTACTATTTTAGTTAAGTTGCTAGCTATAAAAATGAAGTGGGGGAAAAATCCTGTTGCCTCCATGTCTGACTGATCCTGGCAATGTGATTTCCTATATTTCTTTCTGTTAGTGGGAACTGTCTCACTTATTTTACATTTTTGGCTTTCACAGTTACAGTCCAATTTTACAAGGGAAAATTAGCTTCCCTAAGGTAAGTATTCTCTTGTTACATGAGAGGTGAGATCCAGACACTGTGAATTCCTGGCAGAGTCCAGTACTTTCCTGTGTTTTCTTCATTTGGTGAAAGCTGGTTGAATACTATTTTATATTTTGGACCAGAAATTACATTAAAAATTTTTAGAAGAGGAAATGTATTTCCTTCCAATCAGAACTGTATTGTTCCACTAAACCTAAGATCCAGCCACATAGTTATATGCACCCAGAGTTTTATAATACAATTCATAAATGTTTCAAGGGTAATGTGAAACTAGCTATAATTTAGACAAAGCCTTGTGTCTTAAAATGAGTACAGTTAGCTTAATTTCTCTTTTCTTTAGACTTAAACATTGACTAACAACTTCAGTCTGTATCTTTTTCTGTAAATTCCTTAAAGATGTTTTATTTATTTACTTTCTGTTTATTGAGCATTTAAAGAGTGTACATCCATTTCAAAACAATTCTGCCAATTTAGATTTAAATGTCTTGAGCTGCTTGGATAAATATGACTGCAATATGTTTTACTTAAAATAGTTCTTAATTTCTTGTTCACATTTGTTACTATTTTATCCCTGTTCAGTCGTTTGCTCCACTTACCTCAATAGCTTCATCTTTGCAGTTTTTTTCAATGTACAGTCTTTCTTATACATATAAAGACAGAGGTAATATTTTATATAGAGAGTGGGATTTTATCTTGAATTACTTAAGTGAAATATACATCTGAATCCCGTATTGGTTTAAATTGGGATTATATGGATTAAGTTAAGTAAAATCACAGTTATAATGCATATCCACATAAGTAATGGATATACTTCAATCTCAAAGAATCTCTCTCCATTACAGACAATAATAAATAGCTTATTTAGTTATCCTTTTTCTACCTTTATGTAAAGGTTAAAGTCCTAATCTCATTTTTGTATTTTTTTATCCTTCTTCTGCCTTTTTTATCCTTTCATTCAATTTTTTTCTGCATTTATTTATTTTTTGCCGTATTTCTTCACTTTCTGTGTCTTTCTTTTCTACTTGAAATATTTTGTACCTTGTCTCTTCCTAAGCTTTGCTTATACTTATTCACACATATCTACTCTAGTGTAATTTTTTCCTTTCTGTTTTTAATTTTTTTCTGTCCATATTTCTGCCTTCTGTCCCTTTATTCCCTTCACCTCTACTCCCTAGTTGTTTTTGAGCTAGCTGGCCATCATTCAAACTTCAGTGGAACACCTGTTCAGACAGTACATGGGGCAGAAAGAGCACACGTTGAAAAGTGACCTAGCCCAAAACACCGTAGGGTAGAGTCTATAGGTCAGTCTGTTCCCTTTGGATATCATCTCAGGTTTGGAAACTGAAAACTTGGACCTGAACAATAGTGGGGATCAGTAAAAGCAGACCATAAACATTCTATCATCTCTATTGTATTGCTTTAGATTTTTATCAATTAACTGTGTGCGTTACCTGTAGGTTACAAAGCAATGCTGCTTTAAATAGAGTGGAAATACAATGGCTTTAATGGAGAATAAAACTTTTGAAGTTAGAAATCTTTAGAGCAAGCCCCACACCAAGTCAAAGGGAGTTCATTCTGCCATATTAATGTAATTTTAAAAACCATCCTAAAGCCTAATAAAATAGGCATGTGAAGCTAGTTTTTAAACTCCAGAATCCCTTGTGTTCAGTGTTAGTGAGGCTATTTCACATGAACAATGATGGTTTCCCACATAGAGAAAATGCCTCCCAAAAATTTAAGTAAGACTAAGGATCCTAAAATGAAGCTTAGAAAAACATATTTGGATTAATATTGCTAGTGATCTACTAGATCTGTTTAGACTTTGCTGGAGCATGAACACAGAAAAAGTAGAGCTATGTCTGGCAGTAAACAGCATCTCTGATACTACCGGTTGATTAAAGTTTTCTAGCGTATTTTGTTAATTCTCACATACATCTAGGACAAAAAGGAAAACATCAGTGGCCAGTCTAATTAAAGACAGACCAAAAAAAAGTAACTTCATCTTTTTAAATAGTATTTCCTGCTTTGCTGATGAAATATAACATATGTGAACTTTTACATTAATTAAACTGTTAATATAACAGTTTGGCTTCCCTTACAAGACTCTTCATTAAGCCTCAGTTCCCTTTCTCATTTCTTTTGACTTCACAGTGGAATGTAGTTATCCTCCCACCAGCTGCATTAATGAAGAAATTCCAATTACCAAATCAGACCAACTCTTTGCTTAGTCTGGTATGACAATGGAAGAAACACTAACAAAAAGGACAACCTTATTTTACTGTCAGAATGTATATTTGATAACATTTTTGACCTTGTATTTGCTTTTCTTTCTGTGCTTATTTTCTTTATTCCTATAGCCATCTGGGATCCTTATATAGAATATAAATCACACACACACTATTTGTGCAGCAAAGAATAAAACAAGGACACTATAAATAAAGCAGCCATTAGACACTACTTCAGTTCAAACAATAACAGTAGCAGTAAATTGTGTTTATACGGGTCTTTGGATGCTTTACAGTTTTTACTGCAAAGTAGATTTTACTGTGTTACCCTAAGTATCTGTGTTGAACCCACCAGTCAACAAGACATAAGAAAAAGTAAGATAACAAAATTATTCATGATGTCATGTTAGCATCCATGTTAACATTCTATAAAATTGCTCTGTTCTGGTAAGGCTAAAGAGGTTTTTCTATTCCAGAAAGTCTTTGACAAAGAAAAGTTGCATAGCTGCAACTAGCATTTGAACCATATGAACTCAACTCCTTCACTCCTCTTCATCTTCCCCTTCTCCCTTCCATCTTCCCTTCTCATTTGATGTGTTTTCACACAGCTGTCCTAAGAAAGGACAAAGCAGTATGGATCATATATTTACATCTTAAAGGAGGCAAGAGCTTCTGAAATCATAGAAAGACAAATATATCTAATTCAGTCTGTATGCTAAAAGCAAATGCTGTCATTTCTGAAATACATATCTCCTCTTTGAACTGCTTCCCCTTCATCATCTGTGCTGGACAAAAGAAAAACTATGATGAGCAGAAAGGGGAATTCTGCACTCCAGAAGCAAAAGGAATCAGCATGAAGGAGTTGTGAAGGCTCACTGAAGAAACACTTCTTTCTTCTCCAGAGTTGGGAAAGCTGCCCAATATAACGAGCATTTATATTGCCTGGAAATTACATTAGAACATTTGGGAGACGTTTCCTTGAAATATGGATAGTTTCAGGGCCAGATATTTGGAACTACACATGCATGGTATATTTGAATATTGTGCAAATATTTACACATGAGTAATACATCAGTAATTTTTGTCAGTTATGCTGAAGTGTTTGCTGTATAGACATTTTGTTGGTTCGGAAATCTGGCACTTAAGCAGCGATAAACTAGTCCTGCAATAGAGCGCTTTGACTTCAGTTCTAGAAAGTAAAGACCATGTGATGCAGATGGACAAATTTATCTTCACGTCACTTTGCATTTTCAAGAACTTAGATGAGAACATATGAATGTCTGCTGGTGCAAAGGTGTTCTTTGGGGCCTTTGGCTGAAGCACTACACTCTCTTTTTTCTAGACATCTGAGGGAAGATGAAAGTGGGGTCAAAATTACATTACTTTGCTTGGACATGAGTCCAGCTTTGTGGATGAGCAGGTTGAGCTTCACTTCACACTCTCTGACAAACCAGGCAAAGTACAGTCACATTTTTAAGAAAAACAATGTGAATGATCAAAGGTAGTAATTTATAGTCCTTGAGATTAACATTCTGAAGTGTTAAAAATGTCAAAATTTTCTGTTATAATAGTAATAAAAATTAATTATGCTATGAAATGCTTTGTCTGTTTTTTCCTAAAGCATGGAGCTCTTTTTCCTAAAGGCAGATGAGCCATCAGAGGTGGTGATTCAAAAAGGTTGGTTCACTGCCTGCAAAATGTTTTCTGATTCAGTTCAGAAAATACTGCCTTTAACAATATTTTCACCTTTTGTATCTGAATTTGCTCATTATTTATTCCTAGCTTCGTATTTTCAAAAATTTTATCTTAATTTCAGCACTCTGAATGGTAGCAAACTGCTTCTATGGGCCTGGGATAGAAATCTTATATTATAAAGCAGACTGATAGAAAGGCCTAGAAAAATGGAAATCAAAAAAATGTGATGGGAACATACATAGTTTGCTTTGTGATTGCTGCTTTATTTCCTGTAGATTATTTTTCACATTGACCAGATAGAAACCTGGACAACTTCACTACTACATGAACTCGGTGGCAAAGGAGATCTCATCCTCTGTTTCACCAATGTCTATTTATTCTTGCCCCATTTTTATGCTGACACTAGTATGTGCACAGC
The DNA here is from genome assembly GCA_013399875.1 of Gymnorhina tibicen. Taxonomy (NCBI): domain Eukaryota; kingdom Metazoa; phylum Chordata; class Aves; order Passeriformes; family Artamidae; genus Gymnorhina; species Gymnorhina tibicen. The sequence goes on from VXAZ01007566.1 coordinate 6,035, forward strand.
TGTATCAGGAATTGTGACTTTAGCAGCCCTTGCCAAAAGAAATACACATTTCGTGGGTTTGTGCGGATCACAAGAAGCCACGTTAAAAAGAAAAGTGCTCCAAATCTACTTTATTTATCCTTCATATACTCTATGAAGTTCAGCAGTTTGTTACCAGCAAATACAGTTTAACAGTGCCTAATTTCTCCAAGGGTTAGTGCTGTTTTTAGCAGTTAAAAATGAGGTTCAGATAATGTTTGATTTTTCCTAAATATATTAGACAGAGGAGTCTATTTTCAAAATGCTTCGTCCTACACCATGAGTCAAAAGCATTGACAGTGCCAAATCATGTCATTTCAGCTAAATATACTGCTAAAAGGAACAATCTAATGTCAAAACCAGCCTTTGTTTTGAAAAAAAATACTCCCTTTGGCTATATTTATGGAATCAGCATGATAACTATAGGCTGTTCTACCTACTTGAAACAAAAATGTATACTATACTGTGAATGGCAAATGGTTTAGAGTGAACTAATGAACTTAGCCATAACTTCATAAACACTGTGATTTGATGAAAAAGTAGTAGCTAATTTGAAATTTGCATACAGTCTTCAGTCCATTTTAAAAGTGATTTTTTTTTAAGTGGAGGATTTTTACTTAAAATTTTTACTCAAAGAATGAAAGCCTACCTGACATGTAGAAGCCCCTTATATATACAACAAAATGCATGTGTTTTTCTGAGCTATCTTCCCCAATTTTATGCTTTCCAACCTGATGTGGAAGAGAAAAAAACCCTTTATAGGCAGGGCAATCTTCCACTTATTTCAGGATGCACCTCACTGCACAGTGATGGTATCAAATAATGATACCCTCTATGAACTAAGAAGAGAGCTTGAGGTTACCTAGAAAACATTCATTAAAAGAAAAATATAGCCAGATGATTTGTTACTGTGTGCTAACAATTTTAAGAGAGATATTCCTGCTGGTCAGTAGCTGATGCAGAGCAGCTTTTCCAGTGATGAGCTTTGCTGGTGACCTTCTTTGCCTGCCACCAGTGCTGTGGGGTAACAAGTCACTGGCATATGTTCTAGTATGATTGAATCCTCTGAACATCTAAACTATCTTCTTGCAAAATAATATTCTAGTAACCTAGTAAAATAGGCTTCTCCTCGTTTTCCTCAGAGGGTCTGAAAACTGTGTGCCAAATGAGGTGCAGAGTGCTGGGGGACTCTGGCACTGGGATCAACACCCCTTTTGTGCCAGGTGTGAAGTATTAAATGTGGGACTGACATTTTGGTAAGGAGGCTGTTCTGGCTAAGGTTCGGTGATGTTTGCTGTTCAAGAAAAATAAAGTTGTCATTAGAAAACTAGACGAGTCCTGACACCTGAGGAATTGAACAATGATATGCTCGTGAGATGCAGCAAGAAAACAATCATCAAATACCAGCCTTTCTGAAGAATACAATGAACTTTTACACACTAAGACCTATGAAGTATTACAGCTATACAATATGGAATATTTTATGTATTGAAATCCAGAAAAAAGCAGAGAAGTCTGAAATACTAGAAAATATTTCAAAACAGGAACTACATATTTTATTCACATGGAATGACATTATCTTAGCAGATTAGGTACAATTCTTGCTAAAAAAAGGATATATTTAAATATTTATATAACCCATTAATCAGGGAAGGAAAAGAATTTCTTCCTTAGCAATGAAGATTGGTGAATGGCTAATTACCATAACATATTAACTTTCAACAGATTAATTTTTTTACCATACATATCTAATGTTTGGTATTCATCCTTGCATCCATGGAAATTTCTGGATGCCTGCAATATTTAGAAAGGGAATTAATCAAGGCTATTGCTCATTTTCAAAGTAGTAATTTACAGGAAAGATTTATATATACCTTACAGTTCTAACAAAGAATGTAAGCACAAAGACTTCTGTTTTTTCCCAGTTTACTGAACAATTTTGAATCCATCATATCCATAGTCCAGGTAAAAGAGCTTTGCCTGTCAAACTTGATTTTGAAAGTGATTGCTTATCTATTATTGTTTTGCTTGGAAAAGTTCAAAGGATTTAAACTTGATCTCAGTGCAGACTTTTGAAGTGTGGTAGAGTTTTCCATTACAAACATTTCGGAAATTAAGACTTGATGTTTTTTCTATAATACATTTCTTACACAAATAGAAATATATTTAAAAGCAATTTTTGTGTAGCATTATGCAACAGATTCATTCAGTGAGCACAGTGGTGTTTTCTGGCTCTGCAACCTATTAACCTAAATCATTGAAAAGGTGACTTATTTTCCCAAATTTTATTTTTCCTTCCCAGGTGGCCCTATTCAATATGTCTATTCCATACAGCCAAGCTGACATTATGGAAAGGATTTAACTTGCCTGCAGTGGCCTTGCCTGTAGCACTGGTGATGTCCGTCCTTCTGACCTTTGCTCTGAGCAATTTGCAATGTGGCTCTTTACAATTCAGTACTTCCAGCCTTCTGGACCTCTCCACTTAATGGAAATCCTCACAGAGAGACATATAAGGGCAGAGAGGGATGCTAAATGGAAAAGAGGCATGCTTGACTGTTCTCAAGCAAACCATGATAATTCAAGTGGGAATGATCCAGTATTAAATCTAGAAGCTCATTTTTAAAGTCTCTTCACCTCAGTGCTTAATGTGTCTCCACACTGTGCCCAGAGTGTTGAATGAGAGGATCCAAGGAGCCCTTCAGCTTTCCTGGAGATGTTATTGACTATCTGCTTTAGATGTTTTAAATGGAAAATAATTTTAAATACTTGCACTTACCTACCCTCATCCTGCTACTAAACTACCACATACAGTCCTGTGTCTTTATTCCCAATGCAAGAACTCAGTTTTATGTAAAGGCAGTAATGTCTGCCTATGCTTAATACCAAGGTCAGATGGCAGAAGTTATGGGATAGAGGTGGAAAATGGCTCTTTGCAAGAGTTATTTCAATCAATTCCTTAAGATACCCTGATTCAAAGATCACTAGGAGGCAGGGGAAGGACCAAGACATGCTCAACAGTTACTGTGAAATGTTGAGACTCCTAAAGCCACTGGAATGCACATCCTGCATGTGGTGATTTGGTCCTTTACAAGGCTTCATTGGTTTGGCAAAGAATGTACACAAACTTGTGCTCTAATATTCCATTACAAAAGTTTTAACTCATCTTCTCTTTTGCTGTTTTTCTCTAAGCAGGTAGTGCTTGGCTTAATGGATGTTATGCTATTTCATGAACACATTTTTCATATAAATAAATTAAATTAATCTGGGTACTCAAATCATGTTGTGTATGTATAGATCATTCTTGCAGAAGAATATTTTTGTATCCTGCAAAAGGCTCAGTTGGCTGTAAATGTCTCTTAGAATTTCAAATACTGGATGTTAGAAAATATTTATTTGGGCAAATAACAAACATATAACTATTACTAAACAGAACAATTTTTTGAGCTATGGGATGGTTAAAAATGCAGTTTTAGGGAAAAAATGAGAGAACTGGTGCCTTAATCATTCCTAATAAGAAACTTCACACATTCACAAATATTTGCAATTTAGACAATATAACATTGAGCGAACACAGAAAAAAAAAGTAAAATAAACTCACAATAAATATTATTTATAAGAGGACAGCAGTCTGCCTTTCACTGTACAAGCTGTAAAGAAAGAATCAAGCAGCATGAGAAATAAAGGTTTCTTTTTGTCTTAGTAGTTAAATTTAATAAGAAAGTTACTGATAACAAATCCACACACATTTTATGCATGTAAATGGGATTGTCAAAAAAAAAAAAAGAAAGAAAATCAACTACTCTTCCCTATTTTTGCCAGTTGTCTTTGGCAGCTGAATTTATCAACGAAGTACCACAATTTGGGAAAATCTGTGTCTTATGGTTAAGATTCTATGTAAAGGAATTGCTAAATTGTTCAAAGTTGTTTTGGTTGCACTCTTACCATTAATACTCAAAAGACTTCTTGGGACATTTTTGAGTTTTATACCAATTAAAGTACATTACTGAGGGGAAAAGTACTGCAAAATTACAAGGCTTGAAATGAGTATTTGTAATTCAAAAGCTATTTTCCAAGTTCAGTCATAAGGGATATTTTAAGTTATTTTCCCACTTTACAACATGCCTCCAAAGGTTTGGGCTTCACTAGAAACTGTAAATAATCACTCAGATGTGCTTAAGTATAGCCACATCAAAACTAAGTAAGGGTGAAATTCTGAACTTAACTGCTGAAAATGCAGTAGTCTAAACAAACAAACAACCCGAAACCCAAAACCAACCAAAAAACCAAAACCAAACCCAGCCACCCCCCCTAAAAATTAATACTACCTAAATAGAAGAAGAAAAGTCTGCCAGAATCAAAAGCATTTTGATGACATAATATATGGCCTTTGCTTAAGTATTCTGAAACCTCAGTCACTTTCTTAGATAGAATTTTTCTTAAACTCTATACTGGTCTGGGCCAGAGTTGGTCTGGGCCATTACATTAAAGCTATTGTTTGAAAGACTTCAGAGGAAAAGTGCAAAGCAGGTCCTTCTGCACGTGCAACAGCAAATAACACAGACCTTAATGCAAACTTCTTAGAGCGGAAGAAAGGATGAAGAGATCCCCACATTCACAGCTGTTACACATTTGGAGGTAACCACTATTTAGGTGTCCTTTTCATGCCTGTGCTTATTGTTTTATCCATATTTTCATTTCTCTAGTCCAGATGGCTGCAGTCTTTCTTGTCACCCATCAAACTACCTTTATTTCTCAGTTTCATTAATTTCTCATCTATTCAAAGTACTGCTTTATTCTGAAAAATTCTGCATAATTTCAGGTTTTGCTGTGTAAAATAGTTCTTCTATCATAGTGGAATCCACCCTTTTCTGATGCTGTATTAATAAGTTGGTAAGCAGCTCAGACATTTTTCCACACAATGCAAGGCTGCCACTATTCATCCAGTGCTTTCTAGGCCAGGGCCCTTTTGCATCCAGACTCCAAGTTAATTTTTTTTACTAATTCATTCCAGTGCATCTGGAGGAACCACTGTCCATCTCTCATGTGTTTTCCAGGACTGGAGTCCATGGAGCTGATACAACACTGCTTCACATAGTCTGCATTCCACTCCCAAAATCATATCCTTTTACATATCTTGAAAACTTGCACGCTTGTCACCCAGTGGTGACAGGCTCCCTCAGCCTTCACGTTGTCTTCTCTGCTGCATTACGAATAAGGTCATTGTTAGTGTAAATTTAGCAGTTATTTGGCACCAGTCTGGAGAGATTAATGGAATTCATACAAAAATAGGAAGGCATGCAAACTTTCTAGCCAGATATGTGACACCACTGGACCAGACTTGCACCATTTTTCATTTTCCACAAAAATGGAGGGAAAAACACTGTGACTGTTGAATGTCTTAAAGATGCGAACAGTACACATACACATACATATGAAAGACCAGCTTTGCCTTGCAAAGTGATCAGTCTCTTGCAGGATAAAGCTTGCTTTCAAAATTCCAGCCAGGGAGTTAAGGAAACTCAATGTAAATGTAAAACCCTACCAGCTATTTTTGGATATATACACATAGCACATTTATGTCTGCTAGTACTGGCAGATACAAAACACAACAGTGTTAACAGCTAGGTGATCTGAACTTTGAATTATTGTAAGCAATGGGGCAAAGTTTTTTTTATTCAAGACATTGGTCACAGAAAGATAATTGGTTCAGATCCCAAGAGAAAACGTATATGCATCTGGGGATTTATGCTGAACTTACCTGTAAATGCAACAGGAATTTGGAAATTCATAAAAAGAGCAAACCCACTTCCATTCTTGCTTACCAAGCTCCAGCTCCAACCAGCACATTAACCTTACCCACTGTAGGAGAAGTCAAGACTTTTGCTTGTGGCATAAGCACAGTATTTGTGACTTGATGCAGACAACTATCTAGGGCCATGGTTAATATTCTGACTGCTGTTCAGGAACTTTCAACTTGCAGACTCGTGGTGAGTTTTGCCTGCTTTATGAGTGAAAAGGCAAAGTTCAGTGATCTCCTGATCATTCTCGGAGCATTAGAATTTGTCTTCTAACAACACACCATTTTTCCCTCATGCTTCAGTGTAGTCCTCAATCTAAATAACATTAGAAAATAGCTAGTAACAATGCTGTTAGTGGTTTGCTATCTACATATTAGATTATTTTATTCTCTGTATTAAAACTGACATTGGCATGGAGAAGTATGTAAATCTAAACAAAACATATCTTTACTTGAAAATAACTATACCACTATGTATATTTGTAAGCAATCCGGTTTTTAACAGTAAAAGTTCTCTAACACATAGTTGTAGAACTATACTCAGTAAAAGTATCTAAAAGTTCATTTTATCCTTATCATTATCTATACATAATGTTTTCTTGGCATCAAAATGGAAAAATATATTAAGGTGTCAGGCTTATCTGAGCATCATAGCTAACACCCATAACACCCACCCCTGAATATCAACTTAGTTTGTCCTGCTGATAAAGGCTGATCTTTCTCCAGCACTATATTAATGGCTTTATTTACTTGATGTCTTTAATCCCTCTGCTGTGTTAGCATCAAAACTAAAACGGAAGGCAGATCAAACTTGGCATAATAGAAAACTATTCCAGTTTCTGTAGGAAACTTTGTGATGACCAAGTTCTTGATCCTGACCTCAGCATTATTGACAAGAGCTTATCTTTGCTATCTTTTTTGACCTGTGAGTAAAAAATTTTTCACCAATATTTTATACAAACCCACTCTCTTTCAGTTTGAAGGCATTCTCCTTTGTCCTTTCACTACATGCTCTTGTAAATAGTCTCTCTGCATAGTCAACTGTGATCATAGTACCAATTCAATATACCAATATATTTACTGCTCAGTAACAGTCTTGAGCAGAAATTATTCCTCATTCACCTTTGCACCTGTGTATGCTATGCAACATTTTACAGTTAATGGTATAACAATTAAAATAATGGTGTTGCAGATGTACTACTTTAATTGCATCCTACACTGCTACATCAATTTATTGCACAAATTAAAATAATGCTTCCCGAATCTGGCAGCAGCAGGATTATAAGTGATATAACTGATCTAAGCAAGTCATCTGTTTTGTTTTATCTAAACATTTTTTGGCTCAGCTTTATAACGTGACAACTAATGTACACTACCTCCATGTTATGGCTTAGCTCACCAGACCACAGAGGTATGTGGGATATGTGCCTTTCTGCACTGTGCTTGTGGCTGGCAGAGTACAGCCGGGCAGTCTTGAAGCTGAGGCTTTATGCAGAATTAAAGGTGGGATAAGGAAAAAAAAGGTAGAAGACTTAAATTTTAGGGAACTGGAACAGTGTCAAACTTAGTGAGTTCACATTTAAAATACTTGAATAAATACAGGATTATCTAAATAAATATATTAAAAACAAAACAAAACAAAACCACCCCCCCCTAAAAAACAAACTTGAGTTTTAATCTCAACGATTTAGGTGAAATCAGCCTGGGACCTCATCACTCAACCTGTAGAGCAGTTTCAGGATTGGATAATATAATATCGTAGGAATAATTCTGATTTTTCCAACACATCATGCTTCCTACCTTTGACATCCTTATCTTGACAACAAACTGCCTTGCCCCATAGCTCCAAAGCTGCACAGCAGCAACACTGAGTCAATATATTGAAAATTGATTTGTGATCCTATTTTTGTCAGTGGTAAAGTTTAAACATTGTCTTCTTCTATCCACATTTTTACTTCAGACTTATGCCAAACGTTTGTTTGGCCTATATATAGATATATATATATGTATGTATTTCAATCTCTCTGTCATGAGTCATCATAAGAAACAGCCTGTAACTCTATTGGACATTACTCTTATTGCTGTGCTTATGAACTTCTTTTCTCAGAATGCCTCTTGCAATCTAAGAAATATGATAGTGTGTATTTGTGGGTAGAGGAGGACTAGTCTTTTTAATTTTTACATGTATTGGTTTAACTCTAAGAGAACCACAGAAAGGTTAGCAATTTAAACTGAATTTCTCATATAAACTGAAAAATTGCAAATAGATGGTATACTACAATACTGTTGGATGTTTGACAGGATGGTAGAAAAGGTTCACTGTTTGGAGAGATGATTCTGAGCTGTCTGGTATATATTTTGAAAATCATTAGTTATAAGCAAATTATATATGTTAAAAAAAAAAAATTAAATGTCCGGGTGTTAAAGCTGATTGCTTTAGCCTTAAAAGGAAAATAACTTCTGGAGATTACTGTCAGACAGGACATCCTTTAATTTATACTTGCTATTCCTTGAAATTATATTAATTCTTAAAGGTGATAAGAAAAATTGAAACATATCTTTAAAAAAACCCTTACCTTGTACATGTGAATATCTATATTGAAAACCAGATTTATGATATTTTTCAGGTTTCTATTTTTATTCCATTCTGAACCATATTTTCAAAAGAGCTATTCTTTTCTTAGTAGTCATAATTTGTATAAGGAAAGTTATGTTTTTAATTATAATGAATATTAAAGAAAATTAGCACCTACATTTGAACTACAGAGAAAAATCACAAAAAACAATGAGGCTAAGAAAGCAACCAGGAAGTTAGAAAGAAAAGGTACATTGGTTGAGGCCCTGGAAATGTTTTGGAACCTGAAAATGGAAAAATAAATTTAACAACAAATTATCGTTCTGAAATTTCGATAGTTGCTATTTTCTTGATGACATCTAAAAATGGTGGCAATCACGACCATTTAAATTAGCTTTTAAATAGCAATAATGGGACACAGGCTGCCTACTGGTCTTTAAAGACTTCTTACTGGATTAAGAGAGATTCTGATCCACTTAAGAAATAATACAGTTCTGCAGCTCTTAAATATAAAATATCTGTTGTTTGATTTAGAAGCAGGGTACTTTTTGTAGAAGCTGATCTATGTAGAAAATTAATTCAAGTAGCAGCCAGGGAAAAGCTGAAATGAAATGCAAACCTTTAAAGAGAGTTTGGGGAAGATTTAGGAGTGCTGTACTTAAGCTGAGCAGCACAACCCTTGATAAGCTATTCTTTGTAACTTTAATTTTAGACTTTAAGGAACATATAAAGTAGTAACTTTTTTAAAGCCATATATGTGCTACTATCTTCTATTTCCCATGGAGCAAAATTCAACTCTACTTTACAGGAGATAAATAAATAAATAAATAAATAAACAAAAGGATAGCAGATATTTATTCCTTTGGGGAAAAAAAAGAAAGCTGAAACCTTCCCACCCCTACATCTAAACATTCACATAGTATTTTCCACAGCTTTTGGATATGTAATTAGGGTAGATTTTACTCCATAGCACAAATCATACTAAAACTTTCATCAGGATTGCTACATATCGCAGTGTACTATTTAACTGCCAAATCATCATCCTGCATATTAAACTGCATCTTGAGAAAAGAGTCATTTAACTGTCATTGAAAATATAATACATTGGAACAAGCAGCCAAAGTTGAGCAGATAAAACTGAAATTAGCTGAAATATGCTGTCAGATGAGCAATAGATGGAGGAATTATAGTCAGACAAGTAAGCAAATCACTGGCTTCAACTGCAGCAGTAGCAAATGCTAATTACATCAACCACATACTTTTTCTGGATGTGGAATTACATAGATGTATGTATATATATATAGTCAAACATAAACGTTTAATTGATAATGATTTGATACACATTTTCATAAATTATATATTAATAAACAGTATAAATAATGTGGTTATTTATTTTTTATTTAATTTATTAAATTGTAAGCAGGTCTCAGAGCAAATTCTTGTGTCCTAGCATACCATACTTTCTCTTCAATTTCTTGAAGATGAAGCTGTCATTTTAAGTTTTATAATGTCATCAGTAGGATCGTACAGTGACAGACTGCAAACAAGAAACTGATGTTCATCTGAATGGAGAACATCTGGTTGGTTCTGATTTTCAATGTTTAGGTTTGTAGACTTTCCATAGAAGTAACTCCACAAAGATTCGTGGGAAATACGTTTTCACAAAAGCTTTAAAGTATCTCATTGCCCTTTTTCCCTCTTGAGGCACAGAGATTCACACATCACATAATTCATGTTTCTCGATGAAATTATTTGAGGATCTAGATGGATTGCCTTCTGGAGCTAACTTTTCTGACTGAACATTGCGCAGGTGTCTCTTAAATGCTGTGAGTATCACCATAATAATAATGAAATATTTCATGCATCTAAACATGTCTTCTTTTTAAAGATTCAGCAAACTAAGTTTCCAGTTACTCTACGATAACAAAAACACAAGACAGGTTGAAAATCATTGTGAGTGAGAATAAGTAAGAAAAGAGTTACCTTCCAGGTTCATGCCTTTATTTCATTTTTATTAGATAATTTTTAAGAGGAAAATGTCAAGGTAAAAAAAACCCAAAATCAAAACCAAAACCAAACAAAAAAATTTCTTACTCCTTTTTCCTAAAAGTCATGGTAAATATCCACAGCTACCAATGAGACTGCAAAAAAAAGTAAAAAAAAAACCAACCAAACAAACCCCAAACCTCAACAAAAAATACCACCGTCACTACCACCAACAAAAAATCCCAGAAGACTTTGTTATCATTTAGGCTGCTTTTCCAACCAGTGACAGCAGCTGTATTTTGTAGCTGCAGTTCTGTGAAGGAGAATCCCCTTGCAGTGGACAGTCAGTTCTTCACAGCAGCACCTGGCGTACCCTCCTGTCTGTGCTCCATCCAGCCTGGAGGCATGTTCCCTGGTCCCTGCAGGGCACTCGGATCTCCTGCCTGTGATGCTGCTGCCTCTCCAGTTGGTAGCTGACACTGGCACAAACTGCTGTCTCCTCCCAGTAGTTCAGCAGATATCAGTGCATCCTCAAGTGCTTTTAATTCACATCTCAGTAAATTTCAGTAAACATGTCAGAGAACCCTTTTTGCCCATATGTCCATACCCCTGGAACATTCCAACTTGATGTCCAACTAGAGGACTGCTGAGAGACTGAAAGAAAAATGTAATCTTGAAATTAAAGCAAAGTTGTTGCAGTGTGCCATGGCCAGTGCCATGGCTAACAAAATCAAGAGGACCAAAGGGTCCAGTGGTTTGATGCTCACACAGCCCAAGTACCCTAAGATTAGGTTGAGTTCCCCGAGGGCTGTGCAGGACATGCAAATCTAGGACCCATAAATGGCCACCACCATCTCCTCCCCTTTTCCCCCTATATTTGGTCCCTTTGCCAGAAAGTTCTATGCCCTTCGGTTCCCCATTGGCCCATGTTAATCCTCCCCACCTACCCCTTTTGTCATTGGCTATGTACCCTTTTCCCCGCCTTTGTTACCCCCCTTGCTACCCTGTTATTGGTTGCTGTGTGATTTCCCCGCCCATTCTGTAGGGGTATAAAATCCCATGTCAGAGACATTTTTGTGCTTGTTTGTGCCCTCTCTTTGTTTGCTTTGGAGTTCTCACTCCCAATAAACCCTCTCCTGCTTCCACAAAGAAGCCCCTCTGTCATATATGGACTCAATGGAGTGGCTTTTTGCATTTTTCAGGACACGAGGGAGCCCATCGGAACTGACCAGGGATAGGTTGTTTTAAATAATGAGTTTCTAGTTAAATTAGGTTATACCAGTTGTTGAAAAGTTCCACAAACAGTTTGAAAGTTCCCAGTTAAATGTTGATGCCTTTTAAAACATGTTTTAACTGTTGTTTACCCCCCATTATTCAAGTACCCTAAAAATCCCTTTAAGTTAAAAAGGCACCCTTGGCACCAGGCTCCAACTGACTTTTCTAAAAAATAGCCTCCCCTGTCACTGAGCTCCATGGCAACCTGGAATATTAATGAGGCTCTTTCCCATCTTGGGACAGACATGACATCAGCCTGTCCCTCTACCCCTAGAAACACGAGCCGATTGGTGAGAAGGAGTTACCTCATCGCACGGCCACACCAATCGCTGTGGACCATGGAGGAGGGACAGGGGCGGTCTGGGGAGGGGTCAGCAACTTATTTAAGGGGGCGACCCCATCCCCCCGTGCCTTTTCTGGTCCGATTAGGGTCCAGAGAGCCCGGTGCGAAGGCATGGCCTCCCTTACCTTTTTAACTTTGCTACCTTGGATCCCTTCCAGCTAGGATCCACCTTGGCACTGCTCAGTCTCCTGCCAGGAGCAGTCTGCAGACTGCTTGGGTGCCTCATCGCTGCGCCTGGGGTTTTTCTTTTTTTTTTCGCTCCTTTTTTTTGAGGTTTTCCGGACAACTTCTGTGCACCCAATAAACAACTTTTAAACTGCACAGAAACGAGAATTGTATTTATTTTTGACATCCTCCACCTCGTCCTTCCCCCTCTGTGCGCCTTCTCTATCGGTGGCTCAGCGACCCTGAGCCGAGGCGCGCCAGCCCTCGCGCACAGCGCGCTGCCTCCGTCTCCCTCTGCGGTGCGGGCGAGAGCCCGGCGCTGGGTGGTCGCAGCCAGCCGGAGAACAGCACCGCTGCACAACGTATTTTCCTTCTGTGCGTGCAGAAGTAATAATGTGTAGCTGATGATTTCAAACAAATATTAAGACTGACCAGGCTATTGACTGTGAAGTTGCGAAGCTGAAAACAGCTTTATTGAGGGAATAAACCCAATTTCATATGGTTTGCCTGTGCTGGTTTCATTTAGAACCCACTATAGCAAATTGAAATATTTCCCCTATAAAATTATTTCCTAATCTTCATATTCAATCTGCTTGTTAAAGTATGAAACTCGATTATTCCTGCTTTTTTAGATGTGCATGTGTCTAGCTAGCATGACAGAAACAGTCCTTCACAGTATTTAACTCAGCATTTGACCTTCCGAGGAAACTGTGCACAGATGTTCTGTCTAATGGGTAGGATAATCCCATTCTTTTGTTTAAAGTTTGCTACTTAATTTTAGCATGCTTCTATTCTTTATAAGAAAATGTTATGTGGTTATTTTTGGGAACAGCCAAAGAAAAGAAAAGGCTGATTAATTATCACTAAATATCAGCCTAGAAGAAATACCTCATGTCTGGAATAGTTGTTCAATGAGATGATTTTGTAGTTGGTTTGTTTGGGTTTTTTTTCAGATGGTGCTCATTGAGAAAAGCAGTAGGTTTCAGGGAAGCAAAAGAAACTAGACTTACTGCCACTGTCAAAAAGGTCAGACAGTATGTTTTGAAAACAGGAATGGGATCAAATCCCCAACTCTGGATTAAGGTTGAGACAAATTATCTCATGGTTTGATTTTCAGGGATTCAAAATTTTAATTGATGGCTGTGTCTGCAGGTATTTCTATTAATACCTTGCTCAGATTGTGAGATTGCTGTGTTTGATTCTTGAGCTAACACTTGCATCTGTAGAAAACACAGACTGTCTGAGCAACTCTGACTGTATGAAAGCTTGCTTTCTCCAGCAGATTTTCACAGAATAGATGAACTTTTCAAAGCAGACAAAAAGAGGAAGGATGCTATGACCTTAATGCAGAAAAGCAGACAAGCAGGCTACAGGGCTGCTTTCAGTAGGGAAATCTGATACAGAATACTGTATTTGCTCTTTTGACTTCTTTCCAAAGAAAAGGAAGTAAAACAGTTATTTTTACAGTTCTAAAGAACACTATCCAGCATTACACCTTGTCTATATCTACCTACTCTAACACCTTGTTTTGTGTGCTCCCTGAATTGGCATGGGCTACAAGGAAACCAGGAAGTGTGACTTCAGGAACAGATCACCAGGACCCTCAGTGGGGATGCTGTGAGGCAGCTGCTCCTCTTCTACATCATTATAGTAAAGGCATAGCTAGTGATTTCACTGATACCATCAAGCTCAACCATTTATTTTAGCATTATCCATCCCTTTCAAATTTCTATACATTTTCGTGGTCTCCTTCCCTGCTCTCTAACAAGAATTTTGTGCATTCTGGCAAGTTGTGGGTTTGGATTTTTTTGCCATGGCAATCTGTGTGCTTTCTCAGCTAGATGTTCCTCTCTCTGGAGTTCTGGAGATAATCATTTGTGATTGCAACAACATGAAGATATCCCCTATGGAAATGCCACCCAGCAATTCTTACAGGTACTAAATGGTATTTAATTAGTCTGCATTTTACATACAGATTTCATTATTCTTTGTGCCAAAAGGCCTCAGTTACGGACAATTATTTTAATGTAGTAACAATGGATTCATACAGGCGCTATTGAGGAAACAGTATGGGAGAAATATCAGCTATTATGAAGTGAACAAAAACATTACAGTCATTCTGAGCTGCTGTTCACCAGCTAAAGTTATATTTGTCAACATTTATAATGCTACATTAGTGCTATACTAAGTCTGTCTTGCCCACTGGAATTATGTCTGTACAGCACATGAGCTTATCAAGGCAGGCTGCAGCACTCCTTATTCACAGTATAACTCATTGAAATGAATGGACATTTTACACTCAGTTTGAGTATGGCAACAATTTTATGAGATGTCTTTTTCAAGGTCACACAAGAAATGCATCTTTGTGATAAAAACAGAATCCAGATGTCTGCTGAATATAATCAGCAGAAACATTTCTGTAGACACTGCTCCTATCAGCATAGCACTAGTAGGGGTTTAGTATCCCTCACTCACATTTTCAGTCCAATCTTTCCCTTCCCCTTCCTGACCCTGTGACTTCATTATGGCACCAGCCGAGTGATCTGCACTTCCAAAGCCTGTCAAAGTCTGTCCCTGGTGTGTCATCAGATACAGGAGGTGCTGAACAGCACTGCACGACTCAACTTGGCCAGCTCGGGGAGCAGGGCTGGCATTGACCATGGAGCTCTGATGAAACAGAGCATGTTCTCTGTTGCAGAGTGCTCACTGTCTGTATATCAATGTCAGACCCCAAACCACACTAATCTGAAAATAAACAGAGTGAATGGATATTAAACACGAGTAGCAGTCATGGGAAATCCCTAAAGGGTATTTGTAACAAAATGCAAGGGATTTACCATTCCCATTAGAGTTAATATCAGTTCTGTGGCTAAAAATCCAGGCACTAATGCTCCTAAAACTAAACTGCTGTTCCATTTTAGTACCATTCTAATAAAATCCAAATGAAGGGATTTAAATGGAAGCCATCCACAGTGTCAATGACACGCTGCTGTTGGTTATCCCAGGATGTGCGGTATCAATAACTGGGCAGCAGTGCTGAGTGCATGGACAAAATCCAAAAACCTTTTTTTCAGTGCTTAAGCATGGTCGAATTCCAGCCTTCTCCTTTGTACAGCACATAGCTGGTTATGTGGAAGCCCTGTGTTACCGGAAGATAAAAACACTCAACCATTCGTATTAGGTCCTATAGGCCCTGTGGCATTTTATATGCAAATACTCTTGGGTTAACATGTGTATTAAGTCAAATCAATGAATTTATCACCTCAGAATCAGCTGGAATGATAGAACATTCCCTTTATTTTGACAAAGGCTTGCAATTTAGCACTTCCTAAGAAAACTAATTGAAATGCACTTACGCTGCTGAAAAACAGTGATAAATTTATGAAACGCAGTGATAAATTTATGAAATGCACACAATTACATTTAGCTGTCAAAATACTTAAATATTAAGCTGTAGATAGATAATTAACCAGCTAGTATGATTGAAGACACGTGATTTAATTTAAAAGATGGGTCCAAAAGTGACTATTTAAAATATAAAACCAGATGAAGCTGTGGAAATAAAGATACAACAATTAAAATGTACCTTTGAGCAAAGTCTGAAAGCATATACCTAATTCAAACTATATAAATATCCCTGCAACTTCATCACACTACTAACATGAAAAAGTTTTTAGAAAGATCTTTAGCAAGGTTTAGCAAGGTTTCACAAGGTGCTGGAAGAGTTACTCAGATAAAACTCACTGAATGGTTTAGCAAAGTTTCAGTCACAGCTCTGTGAACATGTTTGCTATTGTAATGAATACATTGTACTGCAAGTAAGAAGAGAGAAAGGCAGGAGAAACAAACAAAGAAAAGTTTAATATGCATTGAATTTTCTCCCTGATATAAAATCCATATAAAATCATAGAGCATAGTCCAAAATAGTTTATTTGTCATAACAAAAAGTACAGGTTTATTTCTTACAAAACATATTTACTTCTATCTCTGCGATACTTCATAACAGCAAATCGTTATGATCAAAGGAAATGTACTGAAGTGTGACAAGTAATTTCAGTTGCATAGATTAGCAAAAACTTGCCAGTGTTATACAATGAAGTTATACCAGTGCTGTATACCAAAGTTACATAACTGGAATAAAAAAAGTATTAATGGTAGTTTGCTCATACCTCTGTACAAAGGGAAAGGAAAAAGAGGAAAACAGAATTCACTTCATTGCACCAGTTGTTGTATTTCTTTACTGTCTGACAACCGAAAACTAAATGGGAAAATAGTATGTGATAAAGTTTTCCACTGAAATGTCTGATGTGCTAGGAAGTATCAAAGAAACAGATGAAGCAGAGAGAAAGAAGCTTTTGGGGAGTTTTGGAAAAGCCTGAAGGAAATACTTGAAAGTGTTTATAAAATTAGGTGGAGACTTTTCTTCCTCTCCCTACATAAAATTTGCGAAACACGTGCACAAATTTACTACAGCCTATGTAAATTAAAGAAACCAGTGCTTTGAATTTTCATATTTCTATGTTTATTTCTTCATTCTGTATTATTTGGAGTTCATGCCCGTAGAAAGTGTGTTTGGGTGGTTTTTTTACTGAGTGTCATGAAGTCACTACAGGCAACCTTAATCATCAAGACGGTAATATATTCACTATATATATAAATGCCAAATACATTGGTCAATGTTTGAAAACAGAGCCCGATGAGACGGAACTCAGAATTTTTGATTATTTGTTTCACATTTGTTTTGTGGAAGTGTCTGAGTCTACTGGTCTGAAAAATTCTAAGGATGAGGTTTCAGAAAATATATTTTCAGCAGAGAAGATTGATTGTAAAGAATATATATATATATAATACATATATATAATATATAAAAAGAGAAAGGAACAAATATTAGGAGCTGATAAGAGGCGAAAAATTCTCTGCTTGTAGTTCAAAAGTGTTTTCCATACTAAGAGCAGCAATTACTCTCCAAACTCAAAAGACTACTTATTCCCTATTGTCCTACTTAGTAATTCAGTTTTTGGTGTATTAATATGAGCAGTTTTCTACTTTTCAGGGTTAGTACTGCTATTTGTTTTAGATTTGCCTTATCACATATCACCGGCTCTTGGTAAGAAAATTTGTCCCAAGCTACATAGGAGATAGACTGCCATTTAACTTTTCCTGAATATCAGCTGACGCTTTGGTCGGTGGTNCCATTTAACTTTTCCTGAATATCAGCTGAAATGTAAATTTTCACTATTTTCAGGAGTATGTTTCTTTCTGTTTTATTTTTAATTTCAGAGATATCCACTACTAAGCTTATTACAAACATGGTCCTGAAATCCAGAAGTACCTAGAACATGGCTTAGCACAGCTAAAATTCTTGCAGTTCTTAACTTTTAGCTATTTTTCCATGCATTAAAAATGCTAGTCTCCATGTGACTTATTTTATAATACATGATGAAGAAGTGTATGAGGATAAAGATTACTCAAGGACATCAGCAGAGACACTGTTAACATTCTTTATTTACACATTTCCTCCAAAGAAGTGAAGTGTCAAGAGAAGAAAGATGAAGAGAACATTAACTTCTGCTTTTCTTTCAATTTACTGAAAACAGTCAGCATGTTTAAAGTTAGTGATGGATATTCCTTTCAAGACCTCCAGGGCTACTTTGCTGCCAGTGATTATATGAAGGAAAATGCGTACCTATATCAAATCCAACTTCCAATTTCCATTGATGGACACTTCTAAGTCTTGGGAACATTAAGGGAAACCCGTAAATCTGAGTATTGAAAATGCAAGTGAAAGATCATACAAGTGAGCTGTAGCATAATATTCTTTTCATTTGATTTTGTTTAATCTATTTAACTGTATTAACATCATGGGATTATCTCCAATATTCACAGTCAAATTTCTTAGAAAGCAATGTATTTACTAATACCTCTACACTGACTTGTTGCCATTTGATACAGATCATATAAAAGAAAAAAAAAAAGAAAAATACACTAACTTGCTAAAAAGGGAAATGTCTACCATTTATAAAATTTAAATGTTTAGCATATTGGGTGCATTTAATAATGCACTGTCCAGTAGAATAATCTGCAGAATGCATTTAATATTGCTTTTTTAGAGTTTAAAAATACTCAAAATATTCAGCAAAGTGTAATAATTATTAATCCAAAATTACTAAAGTGACCCACAAGGACTTATATCTGGAGCATGTACCAGATGGTGGAGCAGTGATTCAGAAAGAGTCAGGAGGTCATCCTGAGTAATCATCCCTACATAACCTTTGTATGCAGTGTTCCAGGAAAAAGGCCTGCTTGATGCACTTCTTAGTTAAATAAAATGAAGAACATCCATTTGAAATAGGAAAGCTATCCTGCCTCTACTGGTAGTGCTGTGAACATTGCTATGAAAATACTCCAGGTTTGAGGATCACATTCACAAAAGATACCTGTATGCTGGAGAGACCTCAAAGGTATCACAAAAAAGCATTAAAGGAAGAAAAAACAAGCACTTAGACATTTCAAGTAATTTGGGTTATCAAATTGGAGTTGGAAAAGTTTGAAAAGCTTGAAAACCACTACAACTTACTGCATGGATATATAAAGCTACCCAATAAGGCAGTTATTTTCCAAATTTACAAAGAAAATGTAAAATGCAGTATTTGGTTGTTATACTCAGTCTAATGCAGTCTAGAAAAAATACATCAGCAAAAGCAGTTAAAAAACTTGGACTGATGTGGTATACACACCTTCTTACCATGATGCTTCATAACACATAGTGGCATGCTTTACAGGATACTTTGCAAATATGCTGTTTCCCAGACTCGGGGGAAAAAAAGATGACCAATATTACTGTTATTACGGAATGGGATAGAATTATATGTTCTGTAAGTTCTAGGTCTCACCCAGAGAAAGCCCATCCACAATTTCATTTTGGATGGACAGGTAAAAGGGGGAATTGCTTACATTGCTCTCAGTATGGAGAAAGTACTGCACCAGCTTTTCTTGAATGTAGTGTGTTTGGACACTATCTTTCCTAAAGTTCGCAAGAATTAATTTTTTTGTTGTTTTTACCTATGAAACAGAGGTGGTTGAATGTTTTCTTTCTTATTTTCTACTTTTCTCTCTTTCCTCAAATTTTTGCATACAGGCAGAGAATAATATATTGAGCTGAACAAGCTCTGATGAAAAACATAAAATCACTTAAATCTTTCTGAGATAGTTTTCTTATAGCAATATTAACATATTTCATGAAATGTTCAGAAGATGTTTTCCTTCCTTACACTAGTAGGGAGTCTACGTAATTTTTTTTCCACTTTGGAGCTTATGATGGGGATTGAAAAAATAAGACCACTTGAGTTTGTTTCAAAAATGAATTTCCTAAGACTCCTATGAGCTAATATTACTGGCAGGATTTAGATTTTGTTCTTTTCTTTCTGTAGCCACAGAGTTTAACATCCTGAAGACTGAGATGGTTTTGCCTACCTACGGCCTTAAGGAGGACTTACTGTACTCTGATTTCACAGTTCAGAGGACTAGAAGAACTGACCTCATCTGGCCTTAAAATACTTGGAAATTAATCACACTTTCTCTTTTATAGATGTAAACATTAATGGGCAAGATTCAAAGGAGCAAAACCATGTCAGTTCCAACCTTGTGGTTCTTAAGAGGTCACTGAATTTCAAAGACTCTGAAGGTCAGTTTAAATATGCACAATTTCTTTGTATTCCCTAAAAGATAGGATTGCAATATGCTCTTCAACCACATTTCCCCTTTGCCTTTGCCTTTTCCTGATGTGTTGCTATGCCAGGAAAGAGGAGTAGAAGAGCAAGTAAGCTGGCATGCTTATTCTTGCAGATTCCTTCTATTTAAATTAAATTAACCTTTGGAAACTGAAATTTGCTTTGGCTTTTGGCATCTAAACAGCACAAGGAGATCTGAAAGTCTAGTTCTCATTGCTCGCAAACATACAGAACTGTGATTATTTCTTGTCCCAAAACAACCTGGGTGCTTATGGAAAGACTTGGAATGAATTCTCCATTTTTTAATTTCCAGTTCATTAATTCATTAGAGTTATACCATACTTAAAGCTTATCGTACCAGAAATATCTTAGGCAATTAATCTATAATTTTATAGCACATGTAAATAATACCAAGAGAGATTTAAAATTTCTGCCTATTTCTGAGTTGTAGGAAATTAGCTCAGATCTTTTCAGTTAGTCACAAGACTCCGGTCTGAACTGTTGCCATCCTGATCCCACTAATTATCTTACCATTAATGTATAATTTTTATTTTTCTGTCTGACCTTCAGTTGCAAAGAAATAAATGATATTTTTAATATGTAAATGTAATGCCATGGGTTTTTTTTTTTTTTTAACATGCCAGTTTAGTTAGCTTCCTTCTAGTTTCAGCAAACAATCCCTTTAGCGTTTACAAAGATGAATGTTAGAGTATTACATGTATTCTTTCTTATACATGTACACACATATACCTCATATAAATAGGGATAAATGGATTTGACCATACAAGAAATATTTTAAGAGTTATATTAGTATTACTTTAATAATTTTAGCTCAAAAAAAATTAAGTTCCTATGTCTTCCTAGCAACTTCAAAAAGGATTTTGAAGCTACCCTGGATATTTCAGATGTCATTATTAGGAACTCAGTTGTTACGGTTTTTTGAAGATGTTTTTCTTTTTATGAGCCATTTTGCATTTAACAAATTATCACAGATAAATCAGATCTCGAGTTCTATTTTTAAGCTAGTTAATTATTAACATTGACAAAAGGAATATTAAATATTTCTTACAGTCATTTAAGTAGAAATGATTTACAAATTTATTTTATCACTTAAATGTTGAACTTGATAAGCTAAAATACATATCCTGCAAGCTTCAATGTCATTATAGGTGTAAAACCGAGACCTTTATTTAACCGCATAATCCACATCTGTCCAATCACTTAGTATTGTCTGTTAATACAAAAACGATTGCAGCATCAAGCCTTATAGTTCTTTACACTTGAAGCACAATTGCTTTTAGCAAAAAGCATCTGCCCTCTTCTCTGCTGATTCTCTCATATGCCCAAAAAGGCAGAGGCTGACATTGAGAGCCCCTCTAGTTCCGCAGGTGCTGGAGGAGCCGTCCTCACCAGGAGGAGAACTCTGCCAATGGGACATTTATTTGTGTGTAGGGATGCTCTTCCATTTTGTTCCATTCACCAATACTTTCAAAACTTTTCCAGAAATCTGATGCTAACACTGCTCTGTTTGTAACTTAAATTATCCAATGATTACTTAACTTTACTGAACACAGGGTTTTGTGGGATAATCACTGCATTATAGCACAAAGTGAAGCTGAAACTAATCACAAGTCAGAGGTTGATCATCTCAGCATTAGATTACATATGTTGCTTTGCTAGCACAAACGTGTACCAGACAGTGGCAACACCATATGTAGCTGGGCTGGTGCCTATGGTTGGAAAAACATTTTTGGGTTGCCCTATAATCATGTAAGCATTAAAACTCATCTTGGGTGAAAGGTGCTATTGCGTGGAATAGGATTTTTGCTCTTGTTCACAGGAACAATCACTGGTCATTAGATGAACTGCATCAGTAAACTGTTCAGGGGAATCAATAATATCAGAACAGAGGTGGCAATCAGTTCTGTAGGGCTGGATTCACAAACCGAAGATTCTTTACTCTGGGACAAATCAACAAATGCCTTGGAGATTAAAATATCCACCCTCAGGGTATAGCAGCTAGATGCATCACTATAATGTGAGTGGTATCTCCAGGAACAACGTGACTCCCTCTGCAAAGGAATCGATGCCATCACTGAGGCAACAATGGCACCTGAACTAAATTTAGAAACTGCATCACTGATAATGAACCTTCAGTGCATATCTATTATTTCAAATATAAAGTTCAATTTTCTCTAAGTATTTGTTAGATAGGAATAGGTTATTACAAGATCCAAAGAATTGATTTAAAAACCAAAATTAAAAGGATCATAGACTTGTGACTTAAGTTGGGTCACGTTGATCATTATGATCATTTGTGTTTTATACTCTGCAAGCAAGTTTTTTGTAATCACTTTGCTTTAGACAACTAGTGAAATAAAGCATTCAGTCAGTAAATCAATATGTTTCAGGGTTTTTTTACATTTTTTCATGTAGTGAAAAAGGTGAAATTACAGGGTGTATGTTTTATTTAGGATTAGTTCAATGACATATATTTTACAACCATCACCTATGACTGCATAGCACAACATTTCGTAAAAGAGAAGTTTTCTTCTTGTGAAAACTATTTTTTGTTTCCAGAACTATTTTTCAAGTCACCAGTAGCAAATAACTGACTGAAAGAAATAAATACTCGCAGTTATTAGGTGACCTAGTTTTTTAATTCTGAAATAAGGCAAAAAAATTAAGTTACTTACAGATAAAGAGACTCACAGGATGTATCTGCATTAGGATTTTACTTTTGATGAGGAGTCTGTTTCGAAATGGATCCGGTTTATTCTCATTTATGTATTTGCTCACAATGTATTTGCTTGGTGGAACTGTCTAATGGCCCGGGTTTCTAGCAGTGCAATAAACAAGAAGGGGTGCTTCTTATTTTCCAATTAATATTCTCCAATTGCTAATGGATTCTCAGTCTATGGGATCAGCTGTTACTGGGTAAAGACAAACCCCTCAGAATATCTATTAGCTGGATTTGGGGCACTTGGCACAAGCGGTCCTGCATGGCAGACTTGTTCGTCCTGTGCCAGGACAGTGGCTATTGAGAACCAAGGTCAAGGCATCAGTGCAACTGAACCTGAGAGAAGGACTGGCTGGATAACTTCCACACTTTTTTCAATGATCCTGTCACATCCTGGCCAGAGCTTGGAAATTAATTTTTGCTTTTTTTTAATATACAGTTTTTATTCTTCTGTCCCACTGGGGGTCTGTTCTGACAAAAGTTTATCCTCCTATGTAAATAGATATTAATATTATCAGAACTGAGAAATCTCAATCCACTTCATATTATGAAAATCTGTAACAATATCATCTCTAAATTAAAAAAAAAAATAACAGGTATAGAACTAAAGGTAATACAACCCCACTGAGGCTTTCTCTGAATTAATGGATCAAATTCTGGTATCATGTTGTTCTTTGTGACTGAATTCTTGCCAGTTCAGCTGAAACAAAAGATTTCCTAGGAGAGACCTGACATCCAAAAAGAGAAAATCCTGCTGTTCAATAGCCCTAGTATCTACCCAGCATCACCAGCTTCCCTCCTCTTTTTGTGATGGTCCTTATGGTAAAAGCCCTTCTCATTCCATCTTATTGTATTTCATGAGTTGCAGTCAGTACAAAGCTTCCTCATTCCATGGGAATCACTGTAATATTTGGTTTTGGGAGTGTTTTGACATCTTTTATGACAGGTGGATTATATTATGAAAAGGAAGAAAGGAGACTGAACCTCACTGACTCAATTTCCAGAGCGTTGTAAGTTGGAAAAACATTTAAAATTATCATTTAAAATGCTTAAAATTGGGTAGATCACTAAAGAAGCCAAAGAGTGAGTAGGGAAGAAAACTTTCTCTTAAGCAAAATACCAGATACTCTGGAAATGAGAAGCATCCAGTGAACCAATCTAGCTATTATTTAACATTTCCCGGGAAAAAAGCAAATATCATTTGACCTGAAAACTTGTGATATGGTCATCTACACATATGGCTTTGCTTAAAACTAGCTTTGACAATAGGGGCTAGCAGTATCAGAAATTGTGAATTTCACTCAGAAGGAAACTGCATGCCTTTGAAGATCTGTACAGACGACACCATCCTGTGCAAAGACTGGAACATTGCTTATACTCTCCAAGGGGGAATTACATAAATTTGAAGCAGTAGCTAGCTGTTCTGAGAGTACTTATGGAAAAAGGATGTCTGAAGTCACTTTTAGAAGTAATGTAACAGTAAATACAAATTTTGATCTGTATCTGAAATGTTCATCTGATACCTTTAATGAATGTGATAAAATCCAAGGATGGAAAGTTCAAAATAAAATTTCTCACCTATCCCTTTTGAAGAGTGCTGTACATTATCCAGCATTCTATCTTAGCTTGGTTTTCTTCAGTGTTTTGAGTAAAAATAAAAAAATAGGTCACACACATTCATTCACGTAGTACCTGCTACAAAAGATGTGAATACAACTGATTGAATTGCATTTGACCTTTATGATGAATCTAAGTATAGAATACTAATGCAATCATAAAGGCACTGCAACTACAGCCATTTGTTGGTTTTGAATCTCTCTTTAGTGATATTGGAAGGACAGTAATAGCAGGATTTTCTAAACCCTGCTTTCTTCTATTTTTCTCTCACTGTACTTTTGTGTCTAACAAAGCTCTAATTTAAAATTTTACTTAATTCTAAAATCATACACTGTTTAATTTTATATTTCATTTAGCATAAGTAAAAAAACCAAAAGTTGCGACTTAAGTAATGAATTGCCAAAATGATACATTGTTAACATTACCATTTTTGTCCTGTGAATAAGATCTTCTAGTCATGCAACTCTCTTGTCTTTTACCCCACGGGTTATAAAAAAATCTGTATTTTTATAGCATCTCTCACAAAAAAAATTGAAAATAATTCTGTCTTCCCAAAAAGCCTACTGAGATATTACAGAATATCTCCTGTTTTAGTCAAAAGTCAAAATCTTTTGGGGATTTTCAAGTTATGAAAAGAAGTACGTTAGACATACCTCTAGGATGGACACGAAGGGAACAGAAGGGAAGGGGCAAACAATCAGCAATGTAAATAAATCAGTCTTCAGTTTTCTAGTGTCTACTTGAATATTCCAATTTCTATCTTTGGTCTTAGAGATATTTTCCATTGAAAAATGGTAGGCTTTGTTGTACTGCTGTGAGAAATATAATCCTAAATTTTAAAATATGTTATTATCTTTTTTTCCCACTTTCTCTGATTAAAAAAAAGAGACTACTCATAAGAGAGTTTTAAAAGTCCTAATTCTTTTTACAGACAATAATTTGAAGTGCTGTCACAGATGAACTGTTGATGTTCTTCAGTTTGTCTTTAAAACATCCTAGAGTCAACTGGTCCATTTACATATAATTTTGGTAAACAGAAAGTCCATTATTACTTCCCGTTGTTTACAATATTGTGACTAAGGAAAAATCATGAATATTTTTTTTCTGCTTACTTACACTGACTGTCTTCCCTTCATAATACCACATTTTTTCCTTACTTTGATGATTCTTGTTAATTTACATACTAACTCACGTGAAAAAAAAAAAAAGGTGACATGAGTGCCATTAGGGAAACTCAGTGAAAAGCTATGCTTAAAACGCAGTGGTTCCAAGTAAACAGTATCATGATATAAATAAAGAAAGACAATTATTATTTCAGACTAATAACAAAAAAATTACCATGCTATTTTATAAATAGATTGTAAACTTCAACCCATAACACTGTTCTAAGCCTGGCTCCAATGAAAACATTGCAAACAGATCTTCTGATTCCAACAGGGGAAGGACTCCATTCAGTGAGTGCTCTGAGCAGGAGCTTCTGCCAGGAGAGAGCCTTTCCTCCTTGCCTCATAAGTAACGCATCAGTGTCAAGCTAGGATGCTTGTCAGACCTGAGGAAGGTAAAGTGAAACATATAGGGAGGTAACTCATATTTTTGTATGCTATAAGGCTACCATTTAAAAGTCTTTATATTCAATTAAGTTACAGTAAAAAACCAATAGTGGTAGCATATGTTCAAACAGAATGGTTTCTCTCTGACCTATATGTGTGTCTTTCCTAAAAAAGGGCTCCTTTATTTCAAATCTGCTCACTGTAACAGTGGTTATAGTCCTGTATCAAAGTTTATGAAATAAGTTTATGATCCTCTAGAATCCGTGTGGTTTGAATTTACATTTCGGTGGGGAAGCTGAGAAAATCAAAACAAAAGCAATGACCTTTCTGCTTTCCGTATTTCAGTATGATGAATATTTTGAAGCATGTGTTATGGAACAGATGCAAAAAAGTAGCTTAAATAAATTGTGCTGGCATCAGTGTAGTATAATCATCTGAAACTGTCACATTAATGGTTCCAGCTTATCCTGCAAAAGCAAAATGTGATAAAAAGAACCAGAACAAGCAAATACTTACTGGGACAGTAATTCAGTGTATGGAAATGATTGTTTGAATACTTCACTCACACAGCGTATCATTCAGTATTGGCACTAAAAAAGATAGTAAAACACTAAAGCTTGACTAAGAGCAGTTCCATAATTCCTTCAAAATAATGTCTGTTCCTTGGAGGAGACAATCTTCTCTATAATCAGTACTAGCACAGACTGACTGGTAGAATCAATTAACCACCAAAATCCCCAAACCTCCCCAAGTTTTTATATATATGGTCATCACAAAATACATACAGAAATGAATAGAGTTACAATTGAGTGCTGCCAGAGTCTCCTGTTTTATTTCTAAAGAATCTTTTTCATCTTATGTATTGTTCAACTTGGATTATGCAGTGTGAATTAAAGAAATTTGGACTTACTTTTAATAAAGTTAATTTAAAGTGGATCGACATGGTTGTGAGGAGGGCAACCAAAAGATATAATGCATTTTTCATCTGTATTTTTTCCTTGCCTCAAGAATTATGACTCATATCTAGCCTCTAAATAGATTGAGGAACATTATAAAGATAATTTACTATTAATCATGACAATAAATGAGAAGAAAAATTTGCTGCTCATCACACAGTTTCAGTTTTAGAAAATTAAAACAAGGGGGAAAAGATCTTATTGACTGTGTTACCAATTATTTATATGTCTCATTAAAAGCTCAACATTTTACTCACTGCAACTATATGATTCACTATCCTTATCTTCAAATACCACCTACTGCTTTGTCCTTCCTTAACTTTAGAGGTTGCAAAAGATGATTTTGTAGAAATAGTTGGATATGTACATATTTGTATTTCAATTAGTTAAAAATAAATCAATTCATATCTGCAGTGTATATATTTATCATCACAAATGCAGCATATTTCTACTTCTTTTCTTCTTCTTCATGCTACAGAAAATGCATGAGGTAAGGTTCCTCACCTTTTACTCCACAGCTGCCTGATAGCTGTGAGTTTTCAGAAGGAAAAACAATACCTGAACTGCTCATTTTTACCTTAATTATGGTATTTTTAATTTATACAAGAAAATATATTCTTAGCTAAACAAAATGCAGTTAAACTAAGGAAAAAATAAAAATATTAGAAATGCTGGTGGGATGTGTCATGTCGTTATCTTGTCAGAAGCTTAAACGTGCAATGAAAGAAAATTTTAATCAAAAAATTGCACCCTTTTCCAAAAGAAATGTCATGGAGTAGGAGTTCATAAATCCACATTCAGCTGATGTATTATAGTGAGTTCAAATACAAATAGTTGCAAAGACTGCATTATCGCATTACCCACTTCTACCTGTTTAAACACTGTGAGGGAAAAGTAATACCTGCTACTATTTACAAAGCAGCAAATAAAAGGGCAAAATGTTCCCATTTCTTATGGAGCTGACTGACCCTTGTTCTCCAAGAGAACAGTTTGCTGCTAATAGGAAAAATAAACAACAGATGGCCTGGAGGGAACTTTTTTCCTTTTAATGGGTTTTCACTTAACAGAAATCTGTAGCTTAAAGTAGGTCATTGTTAGCTGGGAATAGAGAACTACAATAGGCCTTAGCAGTTTAGATTAAGTGGTAAGAAAGGCCACCAGTATGCCAGGATTGCTCGTGTGTCTGCGGAAAATTTAATTTTTAAGGAAAATATTGGAGTTTGAATTATTTGTTTTAGCAGAAATTTCATCCATTCTATTATGCATGTTTTGGTGACCGATAAATAGGACATGTTGTTTTGTTGTTTTTTTGTTGGGTTTTTTAGTAGTTGATGTTGTTTGGTTTGGGTTGAGGTTTGTGGGTTGTTTTGGGGGGGATTTTTGAGGCGGTTTTGGGTTTGGGGTTTCTTTGGGGGGGGGGCCTCTGACCTCTAGGACAGAAACGTTGTAATCATCTAGTACCAAAATGCAGATAATGAGTGCAACCTGCTATCATAAGTGTTTTTCATCCTTTGTCTGGATAACTTAATATGTTTCTTGCCTACGTCTTAGGGCTTTCATTTTAGAAGGAAAATGGATTTTTTTTTATGAGATAAAACCAAGATATTAAGATGTGGGGCAGTTTGGGAGGCATGAACAGGGAACTGGAGTGAAATATTGCGAGTATAACTTGTACAGCACAGCACCACATTCAACATATCTTCAAATCCCTTTCTTAGTGTGGATGGACCAGGAACCAATGAAAACCTGCAGAATATTTTCCAGCACATAATTTCATATTTCAAACTAAATACAGAAGGTTTCTGATGCAGATGACAGTATAGGAAGACTTACATCAAAAATAAGGACACAGTGGCAGTGGGTAGGGACAGCAATGCATCAATGTGGTTTATATTTCATGAGAACTATGATTTATCAAAGAAGAGGTAATAGTGACCTTATTTGCTGAAGGAATCTTTTTCCATTTCTATTTCCTCTTCTTATCTCTTCAAAGTTTCATTGGAAGAAGAGTATAAGAATGTAGTCATTGGGAAAGAGAAAAAAGGTGAAAAAATCAGAACATGTGAATAAGAACAGATCAAGTAAATTCAAGACATCCAGACAACCGTACATTTTTTTAAGCAATAACCTTCTAGGTCAATATGCCCTGGGATAGTGCACATTAATGAAGTACACCTCAGTAGTATTTAACGTAATTGTGTACATAAAACAAGGAGAAAATACAGAGAACTTTTTTTTGCTGTATTGATTTTACTGAAGAAGAGACATTCCCATTTATGAAAATCATAAATTATTACCATAATTTACAGAACTTTCCTAGTTTTAGAAGCAAGCATGAAAAAAGCATGATTTAAAATTTGTGAAGAGCTATTCTCCTACAAAGAGTAATATCAAAAATTATCACTATAATAAATAAAGTTTGTTGACCAGTGCCATATAATGAACTTAACATAAAACTAAGCTGAAATGTGCACAGTTTGAAAATAATGAAATGTTTAACTGAGAAAAGAGAGAGATGATTCAGATGTTTGCGGGCTCTGCATATGTTTTAATTATCTATCCATATATGACGTTTGTGCCTTGACAGAATGAAAGGACTTTTATTTTATTAACATATAGTGGTTAGAAGGAAGCAAGAACAGATAATATTTTACTTTCCCAGAATAATTCAAAACAAGAGTAAAAATTTAAAATTAAGTTCAACATAAGAATGAACAGTGATTATACCTATTTAGTATAAGTTTCATGTCAAAAAACAACCAACTAAATGCAAAATCTTCTGCTGCTAACCAATGTCATGAAGAAATGCCATGAAGTCATACAAGCAGACCAAAATTGAATTATGCCCCCCATTTGGTCATCTGTGATCTGAATGGTTGGAAAATGAAGACCTCTGGAGACTTTTGCCAATGGAAAGGCAGTGATGGTGCAGCCTACATTTATCAGCTGATTTCATATATCACAAGCATTTGTGATTACATTACTTGTAGCTGAAAAACTTCAAATCCTTATTTCTACCAGAACATACTCAGTGACACTCCCATTAACATTTTTAAAATAAATTTAGAGCAATTTACAGAAATACATGGACACTTACAGAAGTGAGCTAAGAGTGTTTTCAAAATAGCACCCAACCACACCATTCCATTGAAATGGGAACTTGACATATATTGAGTGATATCGTGCCCTTACAATAGGGCATAAAGTGGTGTAACCAGATATTAAATATTTAACAGCCAGAACAAAGACTGAAATCTCATGTGACAAGAGTTACCTAGTAGTGAATGTGTCCCAGTACTTATTTTAGACTCTACAGCTGTTTAAGAAGCAGAGTTTTGGCTCTGGAGAAGTTTAGCTAAGTTCCTGCTTAACTTCCTTCATAGTCCAAAAACATGCTGGGAGAGCTGTTTAACTCCATCGAGATCACTAATAGTAGCAATTCAGTAGAAATTTTGAACTTAAAAAATTTGTAGTTTGTTGTTGTTGCCACTTATATAAAATTTATCCCAAATCCTGGCCACTGTAAGAAGCACATTGCACTCAATCAGATTTCAAATAGGAATATTTTTAATAGGAACATTTATACAGGCTTCAGCTTAAAACTATTTTAAGAAATTTAATTGCATTCAGTTTTTCTCTAGTAAAACTAAATTAGATTGTTAACATTTATTGCTATTTCCCCCTTTTACTTAAAATGACCTAAAAAGAGCATATAAAACATTAAATGGAGACCAGAGGCATTCTAACAAATTATCTTATTACCTATAATTTTTTCTAAGTCTCCAAGAATTTTGGGTTATTGGGTTTTGCATTTGTGTATTTTTGTGTTTCTTTGGAGTCTATGCATTACAGAACAACGAGATACAACTTGATACAGCCTACATACAGGTCTAAGATCTCCCAGCTCTATTTTGGCTAGGCATAAAGACACAGCTTTCTAAACTACCTGACTGTGTTAAAACATCCACAAATTTAGATTTGTGGTTGAAAGAAATCCTCTAGAATTCCTGTGTTGCTACACATTCAAATTTTAAAGTGCTTAACTCAGCACCTTCCAGCACTACATATTAGATACTATGCAAATCATTGTGCACAGCTGAACAAAGAGGGATAAATTGCCCTCTAATTGAAATCTATGGAAGGTTGCAATTAGCTTCACTGAAGCCACTATACCATTATCAGCCTTATATTTTTTTACTATGGGGATGTAGGAAAACCTGTAGTAACCTCTGTAAGTGTATGAAGTTGTTAATTACAGCCTTTGATGATGGGCTGCATACTTGTTAGCTGTTGTTTCAGCTCATAAAGCAAAGAAGGCAATTTAATAGTCACTGTGAAAAATGAGGAATTCCCAGGAAACACTAGGTAGAAAATAAAGTGAGCAGAGGAAATAAACAAGAAAAACTAAATCTGCAAAGGAAACAGAGACCATCAAGTGTGAGACTTAAAGTCTTACTAGAAAGGGCAAACAGAATGGTATGTCCTCTCTGCTACTTTGATCATCAGACATCTAAACCCTACAGTTAACAGGAAAGAGATACCCGTAGCTTTATTCTAAAACTACACAAGGCCAAACTAAGTCAGCTCTGCAGAGCTCAATAACACTGTGCTCCAGAATGATGGGCTCTCCAGGAATCACTTACATGACAAAAGGGTTTGCAATTAGCTTAGTACAATAGTTCTCTGAATTATGGTCAGCTGTCAAGAAAATAGAATGTAAAGAATATCAAGAAAAGAAAATTCTCTGTAAATGGTGGGTTTGTTTTTAATAATTCTAAATAAGTTATGAACTTGTTGGCACAGTGCACTTTGAAGATGAAAATAGATGTATTTATGACAAGAAATGAATTAATGGAGAAATATCCATCCAATGAAAACTGAATATGATATTTGTATACTGTCTTCATCTTCTGGAGCTCCTATACCTTGATTGCTCACTTGATGTAGCAGGAAATCGTACATTCAAAATATTTCTACCTCTAATCTGTGTATCTATTACTGACAATTTTCAGAGAATATTTATTGGAGATGCCCAAAACATAGTAAGTTTTATAAAAGAAAGGGAAAGGTAAGACATCAAAAACACAAAAAGGGGGGAAGTCTTGAAATGTTTTTCAGTTATCTAAACTTTTTCTTTTATGGATGAACTTAAAATTTCCATCTTCCAAAGTTGCTCAGTCACTGTATTAACTTTTAATGTTGTCCATCTTGGTTTTTTGTTTAATTTTACACATATTATTTACACTTGTATGAAGGATTCTTCCCCAAAGACCTTTTCATTTTGAGCACTTAAGACAATAGTTTTAACAACAGTTTTGATAATAAAAGATTTTGTATTTGCAGGGGAGATTGCTTACGGTTTTTGAATATGAGCCATTCTCTAGAAATTGTTCTAGAAAGGGGTCATCATCTGCTCTGTGTCCTTATCAGAGATGATGCAAGTACTTTCAGAAAGACCTTGCTCTATCTTTCAGCATTTCTCAAAAACTTTACATAAGGGTAATCTGAATTTCTCTATGCTCTGGAAACAGGACGCCAACAAATCAAGGTACTTTTTTGCTGTTTCTGTACCTCTGTGTCTGACATATCAAGGTACCTTCTATGTATTCCTGGTGATTTTAAACCTCCTCCCCATAAAGACTGATTTTTGCAAGCAATGTTCTCAGTATGTACTCAGTATGCCAGTACATAAGAATCTTTATACATTAGTGACCAAATGAAAGCCTTTAATAGAATTGAAGGGAAAAAAAATTCAAAACATGACAATGAGAGCTATTTACAAAGTAAATCATATCAAACTTACGTTGAGATGGGCTGCTTGACTAATTAAAAGATCTTTGGATGATTTCTGAGCTGATAAATACCACTTTTGAACTTGACATATCATATATTTAGACCTTTAATATATTTTGACATGTTGAAGGTACATATTCCTTTGTCCAGTCTTTCATTATACATATTCTTTCTGCAGAAGATAGGTATTTTTAATTTCATGTCTTAACTTCACAGTTACTGATCTAAAGCTTCCATATTTGTAATTTTGTCTTTAATCTCCAGCTCATGGCAATTGTTATTTTGCGTTCTATTGCAGTTTTCCATGCACTAGAGAGTAAGACAAAGTTTAAAGTTGTGTGAAATGTGAGCAAAACTGTCTCACAAAAGGTGAGTAATTTTTTCTCTCTTTTTTTCTTTCTTTCTTTCTTTTTTTATTTTTTCTTACTTTTTGGTTTTTTCCCCCATGATGGACTGAAGCAACACTTAACAGTTTAGTTCAAGACAGATCCCAGCCATGACTGTCATGTGATTCTGAGACTAAAAATGTTTGCTTTCTCTTCAAAGGCATTTCTGTTTTGCTGTTACACTGTAGAGAAGAATTGGAACCACATCTGTTCTTGAATCAGTTTTCATATCTGATGTATTAACATCTTCTCACCAGTGCAGTATGGATAATTCGAAATATTTCAGTCTCTTATCTAAGTATCTATTAGATTAGGTACTAATCCCTTCTTACTCTCCCACAGAGAAGTACAGTCAACTTCACAGTGATTTAATGGCAAAACAGGACACTTCTCTGTGCTTATCAAGTTTAAACCACTGGTGAGGGGTGTGAGATTCAGTGGAGGAAGCACAGCTGTAAGCACACGTTCCCAAGCTATTGCTGCTGTTCTATTGTTTGAGGACTGTAAACATCTGCTTATGGACTGGTTCAAGCCAGTTCAATTACAGAAAGAAATAAAATGAAGTTTTCAGTGTCTCTTTCATTCTATAGTCAAAACCCAAATTGTCCCAGGGGAAGCTGTGAAGGACATGCATTTACACCACCTTGTCTACTGGCCCTTGCTGGAGCTGCTGGGATCTCAGGAGACAAGGAAATTGGAGAAGCAACACACTGTGAATCACTGCCATCTAAGCTTTACCTTATTATATTGAACTCCATTGCCAACAACATTCACAAAAACCTAGCTATTAATCACTTGAGTCTTCAACATCACTGAATATCTGAGAGGAAAGGGGAAGGAGTATGGCCAATAGTAGCAAGCTGAAATAACATTTTTCAGGAGAAAATATGTTGAAAGGATAAGCAGAAACCCAGCCATCCTTACTGAATAGGTTGTAAACATAAAGAAATATATCAATCCTGTAAAGTAGAAAGTTCTGCAGATTTGTTAGAAGATGGAATCTGACCTCTTTCTTTCTCCTCCTCCAGCTTGCATCTGTTAAGCATTACATTTTACAGACATGGAAATAGAACCAAGACTTTTAACACTGTTTCCTTTTCGAAATTTTTCTTAGGGAATATTAGAGGTTCCTGTTATCCTGTCCACTTGGAAGGTTAAAAATTTTGATAGCTGCCTAAAAATTACGTAGCTACTTCTTGACCCAGACTTGTACCTACTTCTTCCTTTGTTTCCTCGAGATTTCTAAGGGTATGCTCACCAGCACAGAGCAGTGTTGAGAGAGCAACCATTCCCAGGGATGCTGCTGTGCCACCCCTTCTCCACACAGATGCCAGAGTACCTCCACAGTATTTGTTGCCATACCACCAAAAGCTATCCTGATTAGATTCCAAAATGTTTTGTATTTGTGCTTAAAAGCAGTGATTCTATTTTGGTCCTAGAGGATAGCATGCTCCTTCACTCAGGTGAATTAGGATTTGTCCTTTATTTCTTAAAATCTATTCCTACAATGGAAAAAATGAATCAGTAACTTTGTCTAAGGAGTACTGCACAGTGAACTGCTTATACATGACCTTATTGGTCTTCACTGTATGTTAATGAGTTGGTTTTATGCATTGTCTGAAGAGTAAACAGCAAATAGAAGTATATGGAAATAATATTAATATTAATATTAATAATGTTCACATATTTTTGGTTTTTTCTTTATTCTTCAAAATGTTGATAAATGGATCATAAAATTTTCTTTCAAAAATGATACAATTTTCTTGCACATCTTCAAAATGTTTTCAAAAATCAGACTAATTTATGAAGAGGGCAGCAAACAATGCACATTTTCTCTATGAACTCTATGCTAGGTTATGGAGCCAAACCAGAACAGAAAAACCTGTAATATAACCAGTAAATTTTTTTGCATGTAAACTAATAAAAGGAGGTAATTGCAGAACAGTAGTTCATGATCAAGATTTCAAGCTGTAAATACATCTAGGCCTTATCAAAAAGTGTAACTTTATGGAGGTGTGTTTTTGACAAAAATGCATGAAAATGAATATATATATAAAAGAATGCAGATGTTTTATGGAGATAAATTAGAGAGATGGTACACTTACCCTGTGACTCTGAAAACAGTCCTCTTTCATATAACTTTTAAGACACTCTCAGCACTGGACTGGTCTGATCTCAAAAAAAAAAAGATTATTAGTACCATGGATTCTATAATACAATTTGAAGTACACATAGAAGAAGTGCCTGGGTTTTTTTCCAACTATTTTAGCAGTATTATAAAAGGTCTTACTGTTACCTAAAATAAATAGCTCAAAATGAGAGTAATATTTTCATTTGGTAAATCATCTGTTTATAGCTAAATATATTAACTGATTCACATTTTGCAATATGGCATTCAAAGCAGCTATATAAAATGTACATTAACAATTGCTAACCATTGTTGGCTAAAGTTAATGAAAGTATAAATATTTACTACCTCAAAAAAAAACCCAACAAAACCACAGCATAAGGTCTCATGATGCCAAACTAGTAATTCAGAAAAGTCCATATCAGAATACTAAATGAAAGTCAGGAGTAAAACTTGACTGTCTTCATTCTCTTTCTGCATCTCCTAAATTTGTCCAAAACTTGAAGTTGTTTTTTGCTTTTTGCAAGCTTCAAACTTTTTACAAAATTGTGTATTTCCTATACTAAAACAAATACCCAGTTTAATACATATCTAAATAGAATCTAACCCTGTCTAGGAGTGTAAGGAACATTAAAGAAACTGAAAAATAATCAATGGCCAATCAAATGAGGTAAACCTCAAAGTTATTAGATAAGAAAAATACAGTAAACTTCTTTGTACTGAAGTAGAATTGGTCATTAGAATTCTGATAATTTAAATTCATGGTATCTGTTTTGTATGTCAGTGTGGAACACTGAGTAATTCTTATCTCTGAATACGTCCTTTGGTTTACATTAAACTTCTAAATTATTTGTCATGCTAACAAATTAGATACAAGTTTTGGATTTAGCACGTTAGTCGGTTAGGTTAATTTTTCAGAATGTAGAAACAATGTTCAGGATGTGTTACATTATTCAGGAAAGTAATTTAAACTGTGTATGCTACCTTTAATGTATATGTATACTCTCCAAAAAGAATAACCAGGAATATTTTGGTAGGTTTATCCAGATGTAAAGACCAAGATCTGAATGTTTTTACTGGGAATATAAGGTGTGCTATCCGTGTAGTTTTCTTTCCCAAAGGTCTAGTTAGGGTATTGAATCAGGGTCTGCAAAGGAATTCACAAATACTCTTGACTCTGCAGCATTTTCCTTGCTTTTTTTGTAAATGAAAATGATAGTACATAGATAGCATAGTAATGATAGTACATAGAGCAGGGGAAAATTCTACTTGTTTCTAATGCATCTAATTTATACTACACATACATCTGTAGCATTTTCATTGACCCCCAGAAAACTACTCACGAATAAGTATGAGCTACTTCCCATATAAACATGTGAACAAATAGGCAAAATACAGATAAATCAAGACAATGTCAACATGAAAGAACAAGACTGTACTAGAAGCAGTGACCATAGGTAATTACCTTTTATTTGGTCTTGTTTTTAAATGCTTTTAAAAGGCTTTTAATAAATTTTAAACACATGAATTGAATTATTGAAATACTTTTCTTGAGAGAAGCATTAACCCTATTAAAGTGTGGCAAGCTGAAACACAGACTATGGGAATATATTTGAATAAGTAAAGAGTTTTTAAAAAGCAAAAGGATTCCTTTTATGTAGAATCTCTTAACATACATAATTTCCTCGGTCTGTCTACTGTCAGTCATGTAATTTGTAAAACTTATTTTTCAGCCTTCAAGCCCTTCATCTCCTTCATATCCCAAACTTTATAGAAACACTGTGACAAATGCTGTTGCTGGGAGAGAGTCAAAGGAATAAATTAATGATGAATAGGCCATTAAATTTTACTATGTATGATACAAGTCTGGGCTGTCTATGACTTTCAGAATGTATTTGATAATCAATTACTAATTTTAAACGCAGCAGGCCAGTGTCTGTACGTGTATATAAAAACATGCACCTATTCAGAAACACTGAACCAAACAAACTTTTTAATAAGACTGGCTGCGGAGTTCAAGATGTTCTAGTTGCGATACACAGGAATCTGTCTGGGCCAATGACACTTGAAAGTGATTCTCCTTGCTTAGCAGCACAGATTTAGCCTCTTAGTGAAATTTATACTCCTTCAGTGCATGTAAATATCTCCTGGAACTTTTGCATTCAAGACATTATGTCATATTGTGATACTGTTTCCAGATATCAATTTCCTTTTGCCAGATAAAACAAAGAGACTGAACTTCCCTGAAGAAAAAAAACACCACCCACTCAATATACCATTCAGTTCCAGAACTGTGTGTTTTTAGCCAAAACCATTCTTTGTGCTGGAAAATGGAGCTCTGTGAAGAAGTATACTGCAAGCAGAGAGTAAGCTGAAGCACTGCTTTTGTTCCTAAATCAGAAACCATGTTTTCTTTTCAGTTTAATTCCAAGATATTTTGTTTAAGGTACTGTGTAAAAGCAAACAAAAAAAAAGGTTTTTTTAACTACTAAAATGAATTGTACTATTTTTTACCTTTACAACAGCCCACTGATATGCTCAAGAGAGACTTAATGCACTTATTGGGTTAGTGATACCAGGAACATATACAGCTGCACCATTTGCAAGACCGTGCAAAACATAGGTTTTCTGCATCACATCACACAGCACCAAGATCTGCACAAGGAGAGTCATTGGTGTACGTCAAGTCAGTCTAAGGAAACTATGGCTTTATATACCTCTTAGCCATTGCTAACAGTTTCTGCCTAATATTATGTCACAAGTGGAAATGACTGAATGACAAAAATAGACTTTTCTTTTATCTTTTTTGCCTTCATATAATTATTTTCATCCCTGTACAAGCTGGAGGAGATTTCATCTGTTCTCACACAGAATGGTGGTACCTGTTTGTTATATAATTCCCTGAATTGCCAGCAATTTAAAGTATTTTTATATAGCTTGTTCAGCCCTAAAGTGCATATCTGTAAGATAATTTCCAAGCATATCATCTTACTGGCTCTCACCTCAGGCTATGGACAGGCTCAAAGGACAGGTTTTAAAACCTGCAGATCAGAAGGCTCCAGGCATCAGTCTACAAAGATACGGGAAAGTGATGGAGGTTAGATGGATTTCCGTTCTTGAAAAAAAAGTCTGAACTGCACTACTGACAGCTTGTGTGTAGTCATAGCAATAAATGGAAGTGCGCTATAGAGATGCCAAAGCTGGGCCTCACTGAGCCAGGCTTAGCTTTGAGCAACAGCCCAGGTACAACAGCAGAGAAATTACTTATCCTGCAAGTTACATGTATGACTTCAACACAGATAAATCCTTTCCCTAAATCTACTTTTAAAGCATGTCTTACTCATATCTTTGTTGTTCGGACAAGGTTAACCTCAGAAATCTTATAATTAGTCTTAAGAAATGCTAATTACAAAAATAGCAACAGATTGCTCTATCTTTCTGTGAATTTTCTTATTGCTGGCAAATTCTAGGCCTTTAAGTCTCACTAAGGATCTCCTTTATAGAAGCAAAGTGGGAATGTAGAATATTTTAATAGTTTTTTACCTAATCCCTATTGGGTCTTTTTATTCCAATTTTAATTCTGCTAAAGAGTTGGAACTTTCTATTTTTCTTTCCATAATTACTTAGAAAAATATCCTGACAATGACTGTTATAGAAGTCTGACTGCAAGCATTACAGGAGCAGAGAACAGATACTATTTTAGTTAATGCTTATATCCATGGGTCTTGAAGAAATGCACATTTGCAAAAACACATTCTGAAAGGCATTTCCACACAGAATTAGCTGGATTACATATGTAAATGAGATGCTATAAATAAACAAAACCAGCAAGTTTCTATTCAAAAGTTAGCCTACCAAAATAGTGCTGCACAAGAAAATCTGCTTTGGCTTTTTACCAGATTAATTTAAAATTTTCCTTCAAGACAGTTTGTGGCCAGTCTTTGAATTGTACTTAATGTTAAGTTTCTATTTCATTTCTACTTGACATACCACAAGCTAAAAAAAAAAAAAATATACAGCTCCATAAAACTGCCAAATGCCATTAAGTTCTGGTTATCGTCTATAGATTTGCTGAGGTTCACTCTGAACTGGCAATGGGCTGACTGGAAATTCTAATTCATAGGGGGATTTTAGTTGAGTTATACACTCTGCCAGTAAAATAGATTGAACAAAACGGTTGCTGTGTTTTTGCATTATGGCCTTTCAGTTAGGGAAATTTACCCTGAAAAATAATAATACCCTCTGGATATAAGCAGAGCACTAATACTCTTTGATTCTATAGTTAAAGTACCAAACAAACATAAATTCTGTATCTGCTTCTTGCCTGCTTAAACTTTATTTTTCTTTCAAAGTCAATATTTTAATCAAAAAATTATATGTGACTGACGCCCTCCCCACTTATCCTGAGTTTAGATATGTTAGTTTTAATATAATATTTTTCAACTGAGTAACTGATCATCTGTGCATATATCTCTCAGGAGGAAAGTCACTGACAAATAAACGTAACCTAACATTCTCAAACTTGTGAGTAGGCACTTATTATTTTGCCTGGCATGCAATTTACTTTTCTGGTTTAAAAATTCTCTTAGCTTCCTTTGTCTCCATGTTCTTTTGTTCAGCACCACATGCTTCTCCTTCTCTTTTACTCTTTCATCCATTTTCTTCAAGAAAGTTTAAATCTTGCCACAAATTATTCCTGTCTTATTGCATTGAGTCATATTTTATGGACAGGGCAAGATTTGGCCTATAATGTCAACTGGTGCATAAAGCAAATGGGATGTCATTTGTAGGTTTATCTCAAAGATTTGTAGGAACATTTTCAAATTGCTTCTGGCAGCACAGCTTTCTTATTTCCCTTCTATTAAGGAACTTGTCTTACTTCTCACCATTTCTAAATAAGTGGTTAAGACTTCCAGATTATCAAAACGTTGGCGTATATAAAGAATTTTCCCTTTAAAATCATGATCATGAAAATAGCAACAGGGAGTTATGATATGTCCATGTTTAAATAGCCTTAGCAGGTTACTTTTTTTCCACAACATTGCACAATATTTTTAGGATGGGTTTAAGCTTCATAGAGCCTTTTAAATCAGTAGGAGGTATCTTACTAAATTTCCTTGATAATGTAGTTTTCTCTTCTGATATGTCTAAGTACTATCATTAGTATTATACATTTAACAAAAGACTGTCCAGAAGCCACAGTCACTAGTGAAGACAGGTTCTCATAGGGATTATACAAACACACACAATGACACGACTCTCAAATCTTATAACCAGGCAATAAAAAAAAAGTTGTAGTCCATTTCATTTTATGCAATTTACTGCTGTCTCAAAAACCAGTAAATCAGTTTCATTAAGTTACAGCTTTTCTAACAATAAAGTTAATAGTGATTGCACATCATTTTTATTGGAACCAAGATACTGGCTTTCCCAGGACAGAATTTAGTTGTTCTGCCTGGTTTACCCCAATTTCCCAATAGACCCTGTAGTATGAGAAAGCTATTACTCTTCCTGGTCAGTGTAAATGCATGATATGTAACAACCACAAATTCTGAAACAGTCAAATTGAGTAACACACTGATAATTTTTTCCTAATTGCTAGTGTTGGTATATCATATATTAAATGCAGCTTCCATTTTCTTTAAACACCTAATTTTGACAAAGACCCAAACACATATTTTGTTCAGTAAATTAGACTTTCATTTCTGCACCTTAATTTGTTAAGAAACTGATCGTATTTCACAAAAGCACTTAAAGCATGTCCATGGAAATAGGGACTTTTCCACAAAATTCATTACATGTTTCCTTGGTGCAGGGTTTATTATTTTCAAGCAAACATTTGCTACTGGCAGAATCTCAGCTAATATATTCTTGTCTGCTGTGTAATTCTGTCTTTCAATTTTATCATAGAAAACACACTGTGGTTTTTTTTGGAAGCTTCACTTTGAGAGTTAAAATAAAGAAATTAAAGATTTAATTTTATTTTTGTAAAGTCACCACTGCACTGGATAATTAGAAATATTTCTGCGTAAAATTGCTGACGTTTTCCTGTTCAGTAAAGAGGGCACAATTTTCACATGAACTCTGGAGCAGGCTAAGATAACTGCTCTCCTTTTAACTTATAATAAAAATTATAACTCTGGAGTGTTGTAAACACCAGAGTAATCAGTTCAGTTCCAGTGCCACTGCACAGCAGATTGGGGTAGGGTGGGTGGAGACAAAATTTCTGTAAATTAGAATGGACTATCACAACAATAGAAGGCTTTGCAGAGAAAGTTTGACACATAGAAAATGTGGTGTTTACACTTTTGAGAAAAGGCTTCCTGCTCTTTCATGTAGAAAGATGTCATCAATGAATCCTTCCATAAACAGCAGACAGTGTGAAGAGTGTAAAAACATGAAGATACCCCTGAAACTAAGAAGGAAGGTCAAGGACCTCACCTCAGTGGAGTAGTGCAAAAGCTGATAAAGCTGAAAGAGAGCTAACCATCACTTCAGCTGGTGTAAACCAGAGTAACTGTTGATAACAGCGGAGCTATCCTGATTTACATTAACTGGGGATCCCCACTAACTGCTTCTTCCTGAGTGCCATCCTTGTCTACATCCTTTTTTGGATATTCTTGATATCAGTTATGTTTTAGTAATTCAACAGCATAAGGTGTACATTGTGATCCACGGTGAAATACTCTGTGAAACTGGAACAACTGGGCTGGTTGTGCAAGAGTAAAACAAAAGATCTAAGGATGTAGGAAAAGTCTGGCTCATAAGGGTCATCAAAAAATAAAAGGGACAGACAGGCCTTACAGGATTTTGTTTCCCACTGAGAAAAACGGGGATGTGACAAAATCTCCGTGACTGTGCAGTAAATTTAAGATACCTAATCTATCTGTAAATTACTCTCATTTTGTACTGGTGGCAGTTTAGCCAAAGTTCCCTGCAAGTGAATACCTTGCAGAGATTATCCTGTGGAGCTGCTGATGATTTTTTTCAGAAGTAGTAAGATAAGGAGAAAGATAGCAAATACATTGCCGACAGTCATTCCACACATCAGGATTATCATGGAGTTTGTTAATGGATTAAAAAAAATAAAAACAATGAAACAAAAAAAGGCAGAGTGAGCAGAGAGCTGAAGTAATTAAGAGGTACTCTTATATTAGTCTTGTTTAATCAATTTAGATAATTCTTCACCTTCTTTTGCATTGATCAATAACTTTTCCCTCTCTATTTGATCAACTATGTTCATGTCTTTTATGTCTTCTGAACAGTCAAATAAATTATTAGCAACTATATCAAATCGTCAAGAGAAGAGATGGAGAAAATATGCATTTGGAGTTGTACAGAGCATGAAGTTGTACTAAGCCATACACAAGTCCCAGGAGATTTATGGCATGGTAGAAAGCTAGAGCCAACCAGCAGAAATATTTCAACAGGGGAAAAAAGTGATTAAATGACCAGGAGAGGAAAATATTGAGGGTAACACAGTAAAGTCAAAACATTAGATCATAGTAATGAGACCCATGTTTTACTGTAAAATGTGATCCTTATTTCTAATCTTATAACTTTTTACCACAAAAAACAACTCATTTGGGCGGTGTCCCTGGCTGCCATTCTATCCCTTTTGCTTCCTCCTCCCTATCAGTTTATCTCCAGTAAACCTCTCATGGTTTCTGTGGTATGATTTTCTTTGCAGGGTGGAACATACTCTTCTGCTACTGCTGCTCACAGCCTAAGTTGTGCAGCCAGTCTGGCAACACCAGTATATATAAAGGACAGAACATGTTAGAGGTTAAAATTCAGCCTCATCTCCAGTCTGAGCTTGAACTAAGATTTTGATTTGGGACACTGTTTTGCTCTCATGGCTGGGCGGAATGCTGCTCTGCTGGAGAAAAATACAGCAGCAGTGGTCTAGGAATCTC
This sequence comes from Gymnorhina tibicen, assembly GCA_013399875.1. Lineage (NCBI taxonomy): Eukaryota > Metazoa > Chordata > Aves > Passeriformes > Artamidae > Gymnorhina > Gymnorhina tibicen. The sequence goes on from VXAZ01007566.1 coordinate 49,010, forward strand.
CCTTCCCAAGGACCCTTCTTGCAGTTTAGGAATTAAAAAAATGGGACAGTGATGGGGCTATGTGAAAGGATCCACCTCCATTATTGGTGAGTGGATAGCACAACAGGGTAATCAACACTAAAATGCTCTGTAGAAGGAAAAAAAATCACTGAAGTGAAATTTCAGTCATTTACTGCAATTTAACAGACTGCACTTCACTAAATGTGGACAGTGTTGTTTCACAGGATGCATACAGAAAGGGTATTTGAAAGGCCAGTCTTCACTCTGGGTTGTAAAAATCAGAGACAAAACAAAGATAAGGGCGCTTGAATTGAGAAGTCTCATTAGGTGTTTAATTTGGCATTTTTAGTGTTCATGAAATACCACTGACTGAATTGTAATCGGTGCTGTGGGCTTTTTTTTAAATGTCTGAAACTATGTAATGATATAACTTCAAGAAAGACATGACAGCTGAAAACAACCACTCTCCAGCAAATCCTGTTGAAATGCAGAGTAGGAAAGAAACATAACTATGTTTCTGTGCTGAGAGAGTACGTTCCCCTCACACAAAGTACTTCCTCGGGTAATAAGGCATTTCTGTATAACTGCACATTATTTTACAACATCACAACTGAATCGTGTACTGATGTCACTTCCAGCATCTAAAAGCACATATTAGAACCTTCCCTCTAGTATTTACAATCCCTGAATAGATGAGGACGTTGTGAGTGAAAAGATGCTTAAAAGGGATATAAAAGAATTGCTTTCACAAGGACAGAATTGCCATAGGCTTGCTCTGGGTTAAGGATGTGTTTAAATGCTAATCTGTGTAGTATTGCCTGAACTATTTCTCCCTTTACAGTTCACTCAGTAGAGGTGTTTGATGTAAAGATCTGCATATTTAAGAAGTAAGAGCCAAGTATCTTTAAGTGAGAGATTGTGAATTTAAATTTCCCCTTCAGTGTGGAGGACAAGGCTCCTCTGTTTAAAGTTTTCTATTTATGCAACTGTATATTGTTTAATTGTGGATTTAGTCTTATCGAAATAACTTACATGGAAATCATAATGCAGTGGTATTCACACATGCATTCTCCTTATTTCTCTATAATCTTCGATATATGTACATTAACACAAACAGGTTTTGGGACAGCTTTGCTTTTTTCCTCCTGCAGAGTGTGTGTATTCATGTGCCAAACAGACATGGAGAAGTAAATTCCTGCTGGAATTTCTCAAACACCACCTGTTCCCCTCATAACTCCAGTTCTAAGTAACTACAGTTTGCCAACAGAAATCAGATATAAGAAAAAGAAAAGGTAAAATTTCAAGCTTGTCAATAAACCCTGTTAATGGACCTCAGAATTTATCCCTAAGGCCTAAATATGCAGGCAACTATATAGTACAGAGGAACTGAAAATACTTGAAGTGCCCTAAATGAGTATATATTTATCCTCACTCATATTGCATAACTCCCTTCTAAGTATTCTACTTTATTCCCTGAAGGATTTAGCAATCTCTTTCCTTCACATGCATTTCCTCTTCACTGTAAAGATTTGATTAATCGGTCAGGGAACAGAACACTGCAAGGAGCCAGGCAGCTGCTCATGCAGCTTGAGTTTTGACTATGCAGTGGAAGTTCACACTGTTAGTAATTTGCATAAGAAGTATGTGGATATGACATCCTCTCCAGAACCCATTCCCCATATTCACTGGTTTGGCCATTCCAAAAACTGGACAGAAGATGGCAACTAACAATTATTACCAGTGCTTAAGTGCCAACAGAACCCCACTAACAGCTGCAATACCCAATATTGCAAACCTAACAGCCACACTACAACCACTTGCACACCCATGCATGGCAGTGCTAGATGTAAAATATATGTTCTTTATGGTCCCCTTACAAGATACAGATGAAAAGAAATTTGCTGTGCCTTGGGAAGGTATACAGTATACATTTACCAGACTCCCACAGGGGTATAAACACTCACAGCTGACTGCTCATGCTGCACTGGCTGAATTTTTACAGACAGTCTCACTCCCTCAAGATGCAAAATTGTATCAATATGATAAATATTGATAAATAGATTAAATAATTCAAGGAGATTCCCCTGAAAAGGTAGGGGAAGCAGCAACAGCAATGTGCAAGCGCCCCATGAAACAGAAGTTGCAACCCCAGCTGAGAAACATCAATGGCCAATTAAAGACGTAATGTTTTTGGACACCTGATGTATTGCAGACCACATGGTGAATCCTCCAGATATCTTAAGAAAAATTGAACAGCTGCAGATGACCCTACGTAGGAAAGGATTACAACAGTTAATGGGAACTTTAAGAAATTGGAGAAAACTTGTGCCTAGATATTCTATTATTTCTCACCTGCTATGCTCACTTTAATGAAACAGAAAAACCATGGAAATGAAACCCAGAACATGAAGAGGCAGTAAGAAACCTAATACAGAAATTAAAACTATGTCTCTGAGACCAGTATACATAACCCTGTAGTATAGCAGTATGGGGCTTTGTTGAACACGCTACTGCACTGTTGAACATAAACACTGCTGGACCAAAAGCATCTTTATTATTGATCTCAACTGCACTTAAAGAGACAGAACAGACATATTCTGAGTGGAAAAAGGGACTTGTGTCTTTGGTTCACACAGTTAAACAAGTTGAGCCACTAAGGAGTAACCTGACCAGAAAACCCTACCAAGTCTTGAACTGTTTTCCCTTTCAAGGAACAATTCTGATACTGATACCTCCACTGGAGATCTCGTTATTTACCTCATAAGTAATCAATTAATCAAAATGTCTTTTAATCCTTTTGGCACACAAAGTTTGGCAGCAGATACTTTTTAAACTCCTGACTCATAAATTCCCTTGTGCCACAGTCATACAGGACAAATACAACAAAATTTGTGGTGTAGGTCTAAGTTAAAGTGGTATCACCCCTAATAAAACTGAGAAACTTTCTAAAGCAAGCTTTCAGAAGTACTCCAAAAGTTTTCCTATTGTTCCTGGCTACATTAAAAAATACAAAATCCAATTAGTTTGCACAGCATTTTGTCTGTTGTGAGCTGACCACTTCCAGTAATCTACTCCTATTTGCAGGACTTCCAGTAACCTTTCTAACTTGTGGTGGAAGAGGAGGTGGCATCTTCTTTTGCAGCCCTTAATCGCATCTCAGGGAAACTAAAGGTAGTATGTATGAATTTTTAAGTGTAATTAAAAATTGCAAAAAATCTAGGGAGTTATTTTAATCTAATTATATGCAGGATATTTCACTGGATATAAGTCACAAAATGCCGTGTATCCATGGGCAACTACACATCTATTATTCTTCAATGATTTACCTGCCATGAAAGAGATGATAAGTTCATACAGAAAAGGTGAAAAGTAAAAGCTATAAAGTCTAAATGAAAACTTTGTGAGGCATAAAAAAAGATCCTTTCTCAATCATTGAGCCTGCCTCATGAAGGTTGACTTTTATATGATGAATGAATGTGGACCACTACCCTTTACTTTAGTATATCCATGTCAGACTACCTCATACAGAGCAGTTTTCTTGATTAGTCCGTCTCATGGAGACAGATGTCTCCCCTTCTGGTTAGCAGCCTATGTTTTGGTGCCAAATTGCAAGTTCTAATCCCAATATTTGAAGTAAGGGATTGCCTAGTGACCCAAGTGTGAAATAAAGTGCCACAAAAATCTAATCTTAGTAAATATTTTTCTTTTACTGATTTTTTCTTGTTTATTTTCTGAATTTGGAGCTGGGTGAAAAAATTGAGATCAATCATTTCGAGTCCTGAAAATTTTCAGAAAAAATCAATTAGCTGCAATCCAGCATCCATAAAAGAACATTTTTCTTTTTCATTATAGAAAACTGGAAATTATTAATTTGGGTAAGAATTTGGATTTGGAAAATGGAGATGGTCCTGTTACTCTCAATGCATTGGGTCTAATCCATTGCCCAGTCTGTCATTATCATGTGGAATGAATGTGCCGCATCATCTTTACAAGGATTTTGCTCTGTGACTCTGAAACATGCTTGGCTTATAAAAATTATTCAACAATTTTTAGCAGCTAAATTCCAAGAAATTATGACGACCATGGGAGAAAAAAAGTGATTATGAGGAGAGAATGATACTTTGCTGAACTCAGAGGTGCTACTGTTACTATACTGAATACTTTTTTTTAATAAGTAGGGGCACCATCCCTCCCAGATAGGTCTGGATTATGGAATCTGCATACGACCAAATGAAGAGTGCAGATGCTGTGTGTGGCCACAGACTTTACAGCTTGTATATTTCAGCAACAAAACCTCAAGCCTGTTGGAATGAAGCTGAGTTCCTAGGGGTTCATCTCATTTCTATTGCTATATCAAAGCTTTGACTTACTTCCAAAAATATAGTTGCAACAGTTTTTTCCCCTCAAAAATTATCTTTCTGAATATGTGCAGCATTTAAACAAGTGAAGAATGTAGATACATTAAAAAGGAAAAGAAAAATCCTGTTTCTATTGATAATCTATTTTGTGTTCTAATCTCTCTAAGAACACCATTGGACTGTTGAAGTGGACTAGGTAACAACTTGGAAATTTCAGTTACATAATGAGTCCAGAACAAAAAGTTGCTGAGCATTACTGGAAAAATATTTCTCATTTTTGGAAATTTTTTGTTTTATCTCAAATACTCTTAAGGAGGAATCTGCTAGAGATATCACTTGTCACTGAACTGTATTTCTATTTCTATAATATTTCTGCAAAAGTGCAAAGAGAAGGTCAAATACACAGAAACTACAGGTCACTGCAATTTTTGTGAGATCGGTGCACAAAAGGTACAACACTTAAGAAAAAGAAGGACAAAGAAGGAAACCTGGAGCTAAGAGGGAAATATCTGTTTCTATCATATAGGCATTTCAACAAGACCATGTGACCTCTGCAACACAGAGCCATGCAGCCAACACAAGGAAGAACAGGGCAATATGAAGAGGCAGAGCTACTGGCAGAGGAAAGAGGACACTTTAGGGCCAGGAGGGTGGTTTCAGGTGCTGTATATAGCCAGTGGAGATATGCGTACTTGTGAGAGCTGCTTGGTGTAAGAACCTGACCAGATTTTGTATACATGACCCCAAAAAGCACTCCTTCTGATCCACTCTTATATTTCAGATGGACATTCTTCTTTCAGTACTACGTTAAACAGGAATTATTTGGTGAGAGAAAATTTTGAATTCCTCACGTCTCTTAATACTATAGTAACACTACAACTATAGCCAGTTATGTGTATGTGGCAGAATTGGTGAAAAGAGTTGGTTTGACAAAAACTGCATTAGAAAGATTTCAAGATAGAACATGTATTATTTCATATGAGTTTGCTATTCCTAATTTATTAACCAAAAATTATTAGAGGCATTTTGATGATTACCAACTGAGGAAAAATCCAGGTATGCCAAAATAGGTAAACAAGCTCTATGCTCAAGACAAAAGAATTGGAATAGTTGGGAAAGGCTGAGGCATGGAGTGAAATAGTAAAATAACAACAATAATTCATCAAAATAACAACAATAAGTGATCATGAAGATCACTTTATGTGTTCCACATAAAGTCAAAGATTTTCCAGAGATCCAGTCTTAAAGGAGTCCTGAAGATGAAGTGTTGAATTTTTCAGAATTATCTAGTTTGCAATGTCTATTGTTCTTGGAAGAATTAAGCAAGAAGCTCACTACTATAATACAAATAATGAACCAATAGAGGAAAATGTTTTCAAGGAGCAAGATGGCTTGATAAAATGTCTTTACGAAATAGAAAGGAAACATCAACAGCCACAGTGAAATTCCGAAAGTTCACAGCATCCTGTGAAACAAAATGTTCTTGCTTCAAGCCTAAGGGAAGAAAAGATCTATCATCTTGATAACTATGCCTATGTCTTGTGGTATTTCCAGGAAGTGCTACAGCTTGAAGAGAAACTAGTTTAATGCTTATCCATCATTTTCTTAAAAGACAAAATCTCCATATACTTTTTTTCCAGCTTTCCCTTCTGTCTTGGGGTGACTTTATGCTGTTGTAGCCCCTATCACCGCTCTATGCCCAGATATGACCCTGAGCCTTAATATGATATGATATGATCCTTAATATTTGTGCCAGTTTGGGCCAAATTCAGGGAAATGTCCAAAAGGAACGTCTCCTCAAAGGAAGGCGGGTTAAAGCCACCCCTCCCCCACCAGGTTCGGGAAAAAAAAGATTTTCCTCGGAGGAAAGTGAAGGAGAAAATAAAAACTATTTATTTAACGAACACACAGGAAAAGAATAATAATAATGCTAAAATAATAAAACCTCTCGCTGTGGAGAGAAAACCTGAAAGATTTGAGAATCCTTCTGTGGGTGTGGTCTCTCTCCTCCTCCTCGGAGCTGGGTTGGCGTGGGGGGCCCCCCTCCAGGCCGGTGGAAGGTCCCCCGGTGGGGTTCTGATGTTCTGGTGTTCTGAACAAGTCCAGAAGAGCAGAAAAAAGAAACCAAAGTCCCAGAAAAACCACTCTCCGTCTCTCTCTCTGAAGAAACAGAGCCGAAAAGCCGAGAGAAGCAGAAATGGTGCTTCCTTCGCTCTTCAGCAGCAGAAGTAGCTAATCTCTGTGTCCTTGAAGCACAAACTGTTTTGAAAAGTTTGCTCAGTTTTTTTCTCTCTCTCTCTCTTGCACCCAGTTTTAAAGGCATAGAAAGGCTCAGGATCTTATCTGGGCATACAGCGGTGATAGGGGATATAACAGCATAAAGTCACCCCAAGACACCTTCCCATTTTTTTCCCTCTGTTTCCTCTTTATTTTGGTTCTTCACATTCAGTTATTTCTCATTGTTTCTCTTTCTCTTTTCTGCTCTGTTTCTCTTTAGGATGTGTTGTACAAAGCATAGACATTACCAATTTAATAAACTCCACACACACTGAATTGTCTGATATGGACTGGAATGAGAATACTGCACAAATACTAAAAAGCTTCATAGCAAACTCTGGAAAGGTTCTGTAGAGTTTCAGTTTTGTTTCATTTTTTTAGGGAAGGAAGAATTTAACTAGGCTTCATGTATGTGTGTATGTTTACACATGTTTATATATAGTCATTTAAACCTAAAAAATGTTTTATTGTATGGTTTGAAGGCTGCTGATTCCTCACATTGTGTGGCAAATCTAATAATCCATCAATTAAAACTAGAATAAATCCGACCTAAATTTATTTTTAAAAAAACCAACTAAATAACAAAATGGCAAACTCTTTGTTTTCTAAATTGAAGTTCAAGCCAAAGATTAATTTTGTGAGTGTTTAAATATAACAGTTTTATACTATTCTGGTCATGGGTCTGTTTCTTTTGTTCTTTTGAGAAAAAGCCTTGCTCATCAACAAAATAAGACAAGCTAAATACTGTTTAAAGTCCCAGGAGATGAGATTTTTTCCAAGTCTCTTAATTATCCAGACATTCTTGCAGCCATGAATGTGGTTCTTAAGCCAAACAAAAGTCTAGAATCAAAATAGCATGAGAACTGTACAGTCTCTCTAAGTATTGGTTGATGGTCTTTTCAAGCTTATACTTTGTGAAGATTAGGAGCACACTGCCTAATTTACAATTTTAAGGGCCTGTTTTGCAGGTAGCAAGAGTTGTTATTGAACTATTCAGTTTCTCACACCATTAAAGGAAACTAGGAACTCGTTTCACAAAAAATTTAAAATCTTTGCCAGTCTCTGCCTGTCTGGTTACAAAGTTATTCAATGTGCCTTAGCTGCCCTTTAGAAATAAAAGAGTAACTGAATGAAGAAGAATAACAAGTAAGGTGGTGAGTTTCCTTCTTTCCAGTAATTTTAATATCTGATCAACATAAGATAAGGCCTTAAAATTATCTCCAGCAAAATTTATTGATATTTGAATCAAATCACCAAAGTTTCAATGGTTACTTGACATTTATTATGATGAATCTGTATATATATGTTTGGATGTGGAAAAAGAAAGTTGTAGGCAAAGGGAAGATATTCAATAAAATGTGATCTAAATATTATAAAGATTGCTTTTTTATACTCTGAAATATACAGCTAAAATTTAACAACAACAATATAAGTTGTATTTACATTATTAGATTCACTCTTTCAAGTCCTGTAGTCTAAATTAGGGTGATTCTCCACAGGATTCTCTTTTTTTTTTTTTTTAATATAGTAGGTAGCTACTACAACTAGCAAACTTTTAGATCAATGTATTTAATAATATCAAGAGAAAATTCTCATGGAAATCAGTAAGGGTCTCTCAACAGAGAGGAATGTGGGTTTTGCTTAATATACAAAAAAAGGAAAATTAAGTATTTCTCCTTCTTTTACACTGTCAGGAGCTTAGATGAGAGGATTCATGCCCCGAGAATCTGCTTGAATCTGTAGGTGCTCCACTGTGATCTGAGAGTGTCTCACCACTTTGTATAACATGACATGAGCCTCTGATGGCATAAAATACTGAAAAAACACCCCTCACCTTCCGTGGAAAAACACAACACATTTAAAATAAATTAAACTTGGGTTGAGCGCACTGTCAAGAGACAGCATCCCTAATTGGCAGCTGCTGTTACAGCAGAGGTTGATTACAGATGAGAGAGTAGTAATTCTCCACAGAAAGGAACTGTCTGATATTATTAAAAATTACCTGCTTGTCACAGATGTTCACTTTGATTATTTTTAGCATGAGTTTGAGTTTGAAGTACTGGAATCCAAATTTATCATTACCCAACCCACAAAGAATGTTTTTGGCAGTCATTCGTACACTATCAGCAAAAAGTGAACTAAATTGCTTGACAAGTTGTAAAAATTCAGAATAATATAAAAAGGTGTTTTTAAGAGCAGCTTTTCTCCCAGCATTTTCTAGTGGACATGTCAAAACATCGGAAAAATGAGGGAAAAATCCTGAGGTAAAAATAAGAAGAGAAGGTATAAGGATCAAAAGCAGAAACAGATATAATGAAAATAAAGGAAAATATCCTTTGAGAGGAAAAAAAAAAACAGTAGTTGGAAGAAGTTTCCAAAAAACATTTAGAATCAGATATACATGCTCTTGTGCTGTGCTTCAGGTAAAGCCCATATCACTTTTTAAGTAAGTTACTGTTCATCACTACTGTCAGCAAAGCCTGTATCTCTTTCTTCCTCTCCTTCCCATGTGTTGTAGTTTATCCCCAGCTGGCAACTGAATGCCACCCAGCAGCTCACTCACTCCCCCTCACAGCAGCCACAAGTGTCTCTCAGCCAACTTCCCCCCAGTTTATGTCCTGAGCATGACATTGCATGGTATGGAATATCCCTCTGGCCAGTTCAGGCCCGCTGTCCAGGCCATGCTCCCTCACAGCTTCTTGTGCACCTCCTCACCAGCAGGGCCTGGGACACTGAAAAGGCCTTGACTTGGGGTAAGCACTGCTTAGCAACAACCAAACACCAGTGTGTTGTCAACATCATTCTCATACTGAATAAATAACTGTACCAGCTACTAAGAAGAAAAGAAACAGTCCCGGCTAAAACTAACACAATTTAGTTAATCCCACCCCTTATTCCATACCATTTACATCATGCCAGATTCCACACTTCCTAATACTCCATGACCTTTTACAGAGTTGCAGAATTACAGAATGGGCCGGGTTGGAAGGGATCAGAGTGGGTCATCTGATCCCACATCTTCTCAAACAGGGTCATTCTAGACTACATTGCTCAAGATTGCATCCAGATGGTTCTTGAATATCTCCAGTGAGGGAGACTCTACAACCTCTCTGGACAATCTGTTCCTGTGCTCAAGACACCTGCACAGTAAAGAAGTTCCTCCTCATACTCAGGTAGAACTTCCTGTGCATAAATTTCTGTTTGTGTCTTGTCCTATTGCTTGGTAACACTGAAAAGAGCCTGGCTCCATTCTCTTGGCACCTTCCGTTCCGATACTTACAGACATTGATGAGGTACCCTCTCAGTAAAGTCTTCACTTCTTTGGTTTCATCAAAGTTGATTTTTCAGTGATGTGGCAATCTATGGGCAGGCTGATTCTGATCCATTGATCCAGAGTGCCAAAAACAGACACTGTGAGGCACTCAGTGTGGTGTCAGACTATAGAAGTGGTATTATCCAGTGTAATATAGCAAGCAACACCATGCAATTTTATTCATTGGCTATTATCACCAAGAATCAAATCCCCTTAAGGCACACACCAGATTTCCCCATCCTTCATCATTATCTACCCATGTACCCATGTATTTGAGCAATGACAAGAAGAAAATTAACTTTGTCTCAGATGAAATAGGATAGCACACTTAATCTTTTACAAGTTGATAATGTTTTAACTTGATTTGGAAGGCAAGAACTCAAGAATGTCACTATTTAAAAAATAATGCAAAGTAATCTTCCCCAATTTCCTCTGACCATAAGTATGAGCTTTGTGTGGCTTTGGGTACCTTTTACTTACCATGAAAGCACTGCATAGTGTGCAAGGGTTCTCTTTCATTGAATGATATCAGAACCTAAGAAGAAAAATAGTGGGATTTAGAAATTTTAAGAATAAGCAAAAGACAACAAAATGAACACTAAAGGAAAACAAATAATAACAAGGGTATTTTAAAGTCTGTGACACAGCTTGTTGTATAAACAGGAGTACAGGAGAAATACTCCTAAATATTCTTATGGAACTTACATTGCATAGGACCATCAGCTTCTGATGAGCTGCCAAAGTTCTAGAATACAAACACTTTTCTGTTCCTTTTCCTCTGTCTATTTTAAAAAATGTTCAAACACTTTGAATAGAGGCCTCTTAAAACTTCAGACTGCTGATGCTGACTACTGTCAAAGTGCCTTTTTCTCCTTTGAATACTGGCTGCATCTGCCAGTCCATCTGCACAACTCACAACTTGCAGAGAGGAGAAGGTTAGTGACAGTAAACCCAAGGAGTCTCTCTAAGTAGCTTAGGTTGTTCTGTACCCCCTAAACCCCAGAAATGCCTATAAGTGACAAGTTTCGGAGAAGTCTCTGGAAAGTCAGCAAACCCCTCATAAAAACCAGAGGACGGTACTTAGCATCAGATTTATTTCTTATAAGTGTTGCCCTGCTTAACCCCTTCTAAAAATTATTTAGCTGTTCCAGAGTTATTTTATCATAGTAGGTATAAAAACAGTCAGAATCCCTACAGACTACAAAATCATAGCTCAGCAAGAGGTTTGGAAGAGAGTCTTCGGCATCAAAAATGTTCAAGCACAGCACCATAAGCATATTCTAATTACAGGAAATTTGCTTCAAGTTACTTTTGATTTATATCAAGCCACTGAAAGCAGAAACTGGATCACTGAAGCCATTATCCTTCTCCTTTTGAAAGTGATAGCTAAACTTGTATTGATTTCTACAGACACAGTCTTTCTTTTTTTTTTTTTTAAATAGCAAGGGATAAATACAAATTGTTGACATTAACAAACCATTCCGAAATACAATTTTTCTCTACAAAAAAAAAACCAAACCAAACATTCCCCACTGATTATAGCTTTGGAAAACCCTCGAGATAAATTTTACTCAATTCAATATTGTTGCCAAGAGTCTATTACAGCTAAGAACACAGTTTCTTTGCACCTGTTAAAAATAGTTCTAGCAGATATAATATTTCACCCATAATAATAATGTCTGTATATTTGACATGGGTGAAAAAAAAAACATATAAAACAAGATGAGAGCTCATGATTCAAGGTTTGGGTTTTTTAAGTATTTTCAATATTATTCAGGTATTTTTCACAGCAGTAAAAAATTCACTGCTATAAAATGAGAAAGTATAAGGTAACATTTTTTTCCTTTCATCTAACTTCATAAGCAAGAATAAAGAACATAATTAAAACCTCCAAAGGCTTGCATAACAATATTTCGTGAAGGACAGATACAGCAAGAAGAACACCAAGAGCAAGAAACTTATGGGAATGAGTAAAGGATAAATAAGTATGCTACAGCTCTCATTTGAACTCTCAGAGATTGCACTTGGATACCCAAGTGAGAACTTATGAAAAACTGTGCATATTTAGAGACAGGGTTTCTGTATATTCCTTTTTCACTTAGTTGAGCATTTAAATTATATGCACTTTGTTCTCCATTCAAAACCATGGATTTGTATCCCTACATCACTGTAGGTACTTTGTGAAAAGAAAACATATTACACCTATGTAGTCTTCAGTAAAGGAACACATTGAGAAGTCTTTATTATGTTATACTATAGTGGTGAAAACATATGATGAAAAGAACACTAAAACCAACTTGTCTATTTTGCTGAGATTTCAACTTCATTGGTACTTCCATGTTCTTTAGTCAGCCAGAGAACAACCACGGCATGTTACACAAATCTGAAAGTTAGTGCTATAACATTGCTCCAGACAATTTCTTTTTTTCCTACTTGAGCTCAAGACACTAAAAAGAGCAATATAAAATTGATGTAATTAGGTCAATACTTTTCAGTAAAAAACCAGATTTTTCATAGTGATATCCAGTTCCAACACTGAAATTTCAGGAGTTAAAACCAAATTAAAAGGTGAAAAAATAGTTGCCAAAGATACAATCGCAACTAAATTTTCTTCACTAACTGATGTTGATCTTGCCTGGTATAATATCAGACTGTGTACTTTCTGTATTTATTTGTGAGCCTGATGTGAAACTATAAACTTAAGTGTATTCTTAAGGGATGAATCTGAATGTTACATATTATATCATATATATTAAATGTAGGTATATAAAAATATTTAAAGATATTTATATAAAACCCACATGTATTTTATATAACATATAAATCCTAAACTCTACATATTTTATACTATATAGCCATACTATATGCTACGTGTTATAAACTATAATTATATGCTGCTTCATATTCTGTATTAAATATTTATGATTTATTATACATTATAAATTTTTATACATTATATCATAAAGTACATCTGTATCGTTTCCTGAGTTCATGTAGTAAAGCACAGGATTATTGAAAAATATAAACAGTGGTATTATTTAGGACAACATGAGAGGCAGAGATGATTTACTGAAGCATTCAGTATCCAAGATTTTAATTCCACACTGTGTGTTTCCTTTGGAGACACGCCTTCTTTCATCTAATTTTTCTGTACCTCGAGGACATTATGATGACAAAGCAGTCCTCAAACTATCATGAACATTGAGAATTAGTGGTATTTGCTTTCATATCTAAAACAGTAAGTTTTCAGAATGCCTGTATACTTGTTTAACCATTATTCTGATTTAACTTAAAATGTTACTAGAAAAATTAATGGATTTTTTTTAAATGTCTGAAAATATTTTAACTAGATTGCTAATGAATGCAGTATTGAATTCTTTTGGTTCAAGTTGTTTAATATTGCAGAAGAGACAAGCAGTAACATACACAAAGTATTTCCAGGACTTTGGAGTCTCTGTTTTAGTTTTAAAAGTGATTTGAAAATGTATAAGCTTGAATTCTGTTTAATTTTAACAAAATTAAGACTAACTTCATGGTTGCTCTTAAAAATTCTACCAAATTTCTCAGAACTGAATAACACAAAACACCCAATTAACAAAAATAAAACCACGTAAAATACCTGTCAAATTATACTTCTGGTTTTTCCACAATTGGAAAAATAATCCCTAAGTGTCTGACTGTGGAAACAAATACGATCTCATCAAAGTTGCCTCATTATATGAACAGAAAAGTCATAGGAGAAAGGCAAGATAAAGGGCTGCTATGAAAAAATAAAAGTTCCATATGTTTTGCACCTAATTTCTTTTCCTTGTATTTCAGTTTTCTTTCTACAAAACAGAATATTTGCTATTGTTCTGGTTTAACCCCAGCTGGCAACTGAGCCCCATGCAGTCCCTGGATAAATCCCTTTAAATGGGATGGGGGGGAGAATCAGAAAAGTAAAAGTGAAAAAGTTCATGATTTGAGATAAAGACAGCTTAATCAGGAAAGCAAAAGCCACACAGGCAAGCACAAAAAACCACGGAATTCATTCACCACTTCCTGTGGGCAAGCAGGTTTTTAGCCATCTCCAGGAAAGCAAGGCTGCATCACATGTAAAGCTGACCTGGGAAAACAAATGCCATTACTCAAGACATCCCCCTCCATCCTTCTTTCTCTAACTTTATATACTGAGCATGATGACACATGGCCTGGAATAGCTCCTAGATTGGTGGGGAGGTCAGCTGTTCCATGTGTGTCCTCTCCCAACCTCTCACACATCCCAGCCTCTTGGCAGGTGGGGTGGGGTGAGGAGCAGAAAAGTCCTTGGCTCTGTGCAAGGGCTGCTGGCCAATAACAGAAACATCTCCGTGTTATCAACACTGTTTCCAGAACAAATCCAAAAAACAGCCCCATACCAGCTACTGTGAAGAAAACTAACTCTACCCCAGTCAAAGCCAGTACAAATATTTTCATGAAAATTATGCTGAAGTGATTTGAAGACACATAGGTAATTGCACTTTTTGCAACTAGGTAGTCATATTAGGGTGCCAGAAGTGATTGCTGACACAGTAAAAATAAGTGACCTGAAGATTGACCTCAAATACTGTTTCTGCACTTAATTATGCATGTCTTTGTATTGGGTTTGTGTAGGAAGGTTTTGGTAGTGGGTGAGCTACAGTGGTGGCCTCTCTGAGAAGCCTCCTTTATGGCCAATGCCAGCCGGTTCCTCCCAAGACAGACCCGCTGCTGGTCAAAGCAAATCCCTTCAGTGATGGTGGCAGCACCTTGGGGATAACAAATTTAACGGAAAAAAAAAAGAATTTAAAAAAAGAACTGCACCCTGTGGGAAGGGCTCATGTTGAAGTTTGTGAAAGATTATCCCCCGTCGGAGGGACCACATTCTGGAGCAGTGAGGACCGTGAATCCTCTCTCTAAGGAAGAAAGAGTGGCAGAGATGTGTGATGAACTGCCCCCATTCCCCATCAGAAGGTGTTGCTGGGGGCAGGGTGAAGTAGGTAGAGATTTGGGGATAAAATTAAGCCTTTTGGGAAGTGGGGAAGTGTGGGAGGAAGGTGTATTTTAAGATTTTATTTTACTACTCATTATTCTTTTCAGAATTGATTGGCCATGAATTCAGTTGATTTACCCCAGCTGAATCTGTTTTGCCTGTGATGATAACTGGTAAGTGGTCTCTCCCTCCCCTTGTCTCAACCCACGAGACTTTCATTCTATTTTCTCTCCCCTGGGAGAGAGGTAGAGCACCTTTGGTGCAGATCTGGCATCCTGCCCAGGTTAAATCACCACAGTCTTACAGGCATGAGATGAAAAATCCAAGATAGTATTTCTGATGGGCATAACAAAGGTAATCTTTCATAGTGACAGAAGTGTTTCACTTCTGTTATTCAAAGAAAGGTGTTACACAATTTTTGCTGAAAATACACTGTGTGGGAAACCTTGGCAAAGGAAATCTTTAAGGAGGGATATTCAGTGTTGACTCTCACTTTTGGCCTCTGCCAAAATTAGTGTATTTGTTCCTAAGAGGATACCAAACTAAGAAAATTACAGATGGGGTAATCACGAATATAGAGAAGAGACAGTAATAAAGAAATCCCATATTCAGAATGTTGTTACTAGGCACTGTCAGGAAGAGTACTTTTTGTGCCCTTTGTAATAAGCTCTCTCTATTGTTGATGCTTAAAGAGGAACATTTATATGTAATTGTGAAAAAATATAGTTTTTCATTAATTTTACAAGTCATCTTAGACCAAAATTAGTCTCCAAGAGTTGTAAATTTCTTCCTCATAAATACAGAACTTAGTTCAAGGTCCAGTCATAGGGTCTAAGTTTGTTCCTTTATCTGGCTAAAACAATGCTTCAGCCATTTCAAAGACTTCTGAGTTAACCTTAGAGTACAGGAGAATGAAGAGGGGTTATAATACTTATACGTATATATAATCAGTAAGTAAGATAGGGAGAGGTATATTTTTGTAAGATAATTATACTTGCCAGGAACAGGTCCCAGGGAATGACAAGAAACCTTTTGTATTAAAAAAAAGCATCACAGAAGTAGTGGTTATACTATCGACATCACTGATTTTTTTCCTTGACAAGAAAAAATTATAGTCAAGAAAAAACACTAGCTAGCCATATTTGACTACAGGAGTCTGATGTTCTTCACCCAGGTCTACTAGTTCCTGTTTTTCCAATTTGGAAAAGGGAACAAAAAAAAGTAATGCAGTGAAAAGCAGATGTTTGGCTCAGCTCCACTAGTAAATCCTTCTTCTATTGTACCAATACTATACTTAATCAAAGCACAGATCTTAACAGTACTAAAAGGTTCCTTGTCCCTTTTTATAATTACACTCTATTATTTCATGTGCATGTAGTGTATTTTTTCAGATTATTTTAAATTAAATATATGTATATGTGAACGATGCGTCCGACTCCAGACATGTTAAAATAATATAATACTTTAGTTAGTTTGATTTGATCACTACTTTGTGTAGACTACTGACTCAAAATTTGTCAGAGTACAGACTTTTTCAGAGCTCTCATAAGTCTGGTGAGTTTGACTCCCTGATGGAAAAACTTCAGTGATTGGGTTTAAATTTGAAATAAAGTTATTCCACACCCTGCTTCTCTTCTGGACATATGGTCTTATGCCACAGATGTGCAATTTTCATTAGCTTTAATAGAATTCATTTCTGCCAACCCAGAGAACAGTTTTCTGCAATGTGTCAGTTAATTTTAGAGAGGATATTTTAGGCTACATGATGACATAGTTATATAGGACTAACGTGAAAATGGTTTCGAACATTTTTTATTTAAGTGTAACATTTTAATTTTACATTTGTACTACATAGATAAAGCTTAGAATGGGAAATTTCAGATAAGTAAGACAGCTAATGTAGAATAATGCAACATAGGACTAAAATCCCCATTATTATGAATCCACAATTTAAAACAGTAGGGAGAAAAATCATTAGGTTAATTGAGATGGCACAGTGGTAAGCATTTATGTATGAATTAATTACATGACTCATCTATAGGACTCCTGTAATATTCAGTAGGTGTAATTTCACTAAGTGATTTTTTTGCATCTAACTCTGAAAACCCATTGCAGGTTACTTCTTTCATACATCCATGAAGATATATCTGGCTACCTTCACAGGAATTCAGAGATACAATCAGGTCAAAGCTGAAGAGTTTTTGTGTGCCATCATGCCTCTGTTTTCCAAAACTGTGGTGAATTCTTTCTCTAACTGCAACATCCATTCTCAAAAAGAATTAGATATCAAGGTCTAATTATTTCTGAAAGTAATACTGGGTTATTCTGGCTCTGTGCATCATTACACTGGCCATCCTTGCCTCCAGCAGGTAGAATGTCTGGACTTAAGTCATGTTACTGTAGAAAGTGCTGTGGTTACTGGTAATCAGAACAGAGAATTAGATTTGACTTTTGTTTTCCAATCCCCTACTGTATTTCTATGATACTTTTGTCAAATTGTCATTGTACAAGTTGATGCTTCCTTTAAGCACCTAGTATCTAATGTACATAATGGTAAGAAATAAGGTAATTTAAATGCATTTAAAAGTGGATGCAGTGGTGAAAGAATTGAAAACTTGTTTTGGAAGACAAGTTCCCCTGAAATAATTACATATAATCTCTGGAAAGCAGGGATTATTGACTGCTCCTCCAGAAGTCTAAGACTGCTGCAGTACTGCTAGGCTCTATAGGATGGGGGAAGGACCAAGTGGAATTTTCTACATATATTTTTTAAGAAATTACTCTTTTGTTTCAGTGAAACCTTATATTATTTTGAGAGAGAAATATATTTTTATATAATGCTTCAGAATTTTACCTCAGAAATCCTGGGTGAAGCTGCTATGCCTCTTCCCTAAAATAAAGGTAATAAAATACAGATAGCCCCTAAAACTACAGAAATCTATAATACTCTTAAATTAAATTCTATTTAGTCATTTACTGACATGATTATTAACAGGCTTCAACTCTACTGTCATGATTATTAACAGGCTTCAAGTACATGTTTTGCACTGAAATGAAAAATAAATATTAGAAGTGCTACAATATTAATACCTCTGCTTTTAGACTACACTTAAGAAAGAAGGTAGGGATATTTCTGTGGGTGAAACAACTTAAAACACTGCTCACATGCAATGGGAGCTCATTATGGTAATACAGCTTGCAGACTGAAAAACAGCAACTGTGCAAAAAATACCTTTTTGAAAACCAAATGGATTAGAATATCTCTGCTTCTAAAAGGCAAGAAGAGCTTTTTTCACTATTATTTTTCATAAGTTGTAGTTAGAACAGCTAATGTGCTCAGTCTTTTTTGAACATATGATGGTACTTAAAAATCTTTTCATAGAAACGCATTTGTTTCTTCAAAACATTCAGGAACTAACAAGACCAAACATTTAAGAAAATATTGTCACTGTAAAATCCTACAGTAGCNAAGATATTCCTCTGTGGGAGTGCTTAATGTCGAAGAAATGACTTGGGGGAACTGGTATGTCTGATTGTTCATGGAGAATCTATACCAGCATATGAAAATTCCCCCAAGTCACACTTTTTCCCAATTGTGTACTTTCATATTTAGTAATTCCCTGTGCCTTCCTTCTCTTTTTGCTTTTATTTTTCTAATTCCCTGGAGAATAAGGAAACTTACAAACTTGAGCACCTTTCTCACTCTTAGTTCTGTACTGCAGGTTCAGCTTATTGCTTCTATCAAAGAATAAAGAAAGTTTTCTATCCACTTCCATTTAAAAGGAGAGTTATTTTCATGCAGAACTCTTGCTCAGTAAGAGGAACCAGAGATGCAGTGGCTTGCAGCTGTCATTACTGTGTCATAGATGCATGTTTAGATTGTGTGAAGCAAGTGTAGACTTTCCTAAATTTTCCTAAGTATGAAAACCATAAAGAAACCCTACCGTTATATAAAATCATTTCAACAGAAGTTTATTTTCATTTGTGCCTTTTAGCCACTATAACATTCTATTTCCTTTTTCATGTTGCTGCTGTGAGACTCTTTCACATTTAATTACTTTAAAACTCTTCATTTATCTTTGGAATGGTATTCAGGGGCATTCTGGATTTGCAATATATCATTCTCCCAATATGTAGATTGCTAGTGGATATGTATATTTTGGACTTTTAGTCTGCTGTTCGGGACTCTTTTCTGGCCAGTATCACCAAAATAATTAGTCAAAATATTGGGCAGCACAAGAAGCATAAAATGTGTTTGGTTTTCACTTCCATAGCAATGTATTGCTGAGAAATGAAAGAAAATGTAAGAGATTTACAATGTCGTCTTTTCACTGCATGACAGAAGTCCTTGGGGCAGATGAGACACTGGAAAATGTAGTCCTGTTTTCTATATTTCTTGGAAATGTATACAGTGATTTCCCTGGGCTGCCAAGGAAAAGATATACAGTTAGAATGTGAACCACTCCACATTATACCAAAATAAACATTGTTTTTTACTAGTAAGTAGGATTCTACTCCATTTCAAGTGTTTATGATGTACTTCTTATTTATGAAGCAAGGGTATAGCAAAACCTCAATAAACCTTAACCAGTTTTACTGTAAAAGTTTTTTGTAGGTGTATTTAAAATTGCATGAAGTACCAATCAAACTTGAAACTACCCAAAGAAAGCTATTTTCTATGAAGTAGAAACAATCCACAGCTAGGACAAAGTCAAAGAAATACTGCTTATAATAATAAAGTATGGGGTGATTAAGTATTCCTAGGGGTTTTTGAGTTTTTTTCTTTCCGATATGTGCAAAAATAGGCTACTTTATCTAGTCCAGCATATTTTCTGGACTTCCACAAGCAGAAAGAAAGCATCTCAAGAAATAGCTATTCATACTTTTATCTCAATCTGTTTCATTGTCCTGTCTCAGTTTAAATGAGTTTCTTTCTAACATTTTCAAAGAACTTTACTGAGAAATTCTGCCGCATGTGTCATAGAGAAAGCACAGCTGGATCAGCATAAGCGGTTAGAAAATGTTAGACTCAATGTGTTCAATCTTCCAGTCTCCAGTGTAACTGCAACTGATAGGACAACCCAAACAGAGTTCCTT
The DNA here is from genome assembly GCA_013399875.1 of Gymnorhina tibicen. Taxonomy (NCBI): domain Eukaryota; kingdom Metazoa; phylum Chordata; class Aves; order Passeriformes; family Artamidae; genus Gymnorhina; species Gymnorhina tibicen. The sequence continues at coordinate 69,045 of VXAZ01007566.1, forward strand.
CAATGCCTTCAAATTCAAAAAGAACTCTCAGGATTGACATAGCTCTCAGCTCCATTCACTCTTGCTTAATATTCCAGCAAGATTTAAAATTTAAAAAAATATAAAAGCTCTAAACTACCACAGCCTGGCAAGGACAGACCTTATTGTGATGTACAGCCATTCTCAAATCAAGCACCCAGACTGAAAATTTAGGATTGCAACTGCTATCTCAATCTAATTTCTGACTTTATCTTAATCAGAATTTAAAAAAAGGAAAGAAAAATCAGAATGAAAAATTTGCATATGTGAGAGACTATCCTAATACCGAAAAAGCCATAGAAAAAATGTACAAGTTCTCAAAGCTAATGCACAATTCACTGCTATTTAGATCCCAGGTGCTAATTAACTAATCAAAGGCTTTCAAGCAGATCAAGCCAATCAGGGAAGGACCTCAGTTAAAAAGTCCCAGGAATAGTTATTATGCCAGATGCAGAATTAAAAGCCCATTTATCAAGGAAGAAGGACTTGATGAAGTAAGTGAGCACATAGGTTGGTGAAGACCTCATAATGGTTGTGAGGGCTGACAGAGGTTAATTTCTCTGCATTCATTGGTAGCACTTATTAAAGAGGCTGACTTGAAACGAGTACCAGAGTCTCCTTTCCATGTCAGAAAAAGATAGGAAGGTAGAATTATAAAAATTAGGCTACTGTTACTGAGATTTTTATTTCAATTACTATATTGTATAATTACCTTCTGTCTGGTTAAGTGATAGACTCGAATGTGTATAGTTAAGTTAAACCTGAAGCATTCAGAAATACTTTTAGTCCTCTAGGTATGAATGGGTGTCCTAAGAGACCTGAGGGGAAAACTCATTTTTCTTTTACTAGAAAAAAATTCTGTATTCCTAAGGATGTTAGTTGAAAGCTAATTGCTAATTATTAGTAGTATAACTTTGAAATAGGAAGATACAGAATCAGGTATGTAAACAGCTGATCTTGTCACCTTAGCCATTATAAAAAACCAATTTAACTATGAATTTCATAAGTACTGAACTAACTTCTACAAAGATGTAAGGAGAAATTTCTCTGCTGATTAGTGCATTGTTTTCAATTTACAGCAGTTATACTTTGCATCTCTATTTGGGAACTGTAAATAAGCAAGGTATTTGGGAAGACCATATTTTGAGTTACATCCTGACTATAGATCCAGAGCTCCTTTCCTTTTTCTGTAACTCTGATGTTCAGACAAGTTTCTGTGAAGCCTGTTAAAATCCAGAGGCTTTGAGGGAGCCCTGGATTCTCTGGTCACTTAACCAGGAGAGGATGGTACTAGGCTGTGTTCTGGTGGACCTAAAATTCTTAACAAATGGATAAATTACATGATGACTCTTCAGGCTTTCTAATTTTTCTTGGTGCTTAACTTCAAAAACAAAAATCTATAACCTACTGGTATATTTCTGCTTCACAAATATTTTCTAGTAGGGCAGAGAACTGTCTGAAATTCAACAAAGGTGAATGTAGAGTACTGCAGCTGGGGAGGAATAACCCTTACGTGTCGCCCTGAGTTTTTCAGTGCTTTCATATTTTTATGCTGTAGATAAGAATTCTCAGGCACCTTCTGTAAACATAAGCCATGTTGTGCTAACTGGCCCAGATGTTTTTCATTCTTTCTCGTAAGGCGGAGACATTTGATGGACTTTTCCTCTGACCAGTGTGATTTGAAGGTGGTAACTTCATCTTCCAATCCACGGGTATTCTCAAAAAGATATAAATAAAACTCGAGCCCTAAGGGGCATTGCCATTTAGGCATTTTGGGAACCCAGACTCCGTGTCATTCTTTTCATGTCCAAGTGCAACACTTATGCACCAGCACAGGCTGGGGACTGACCTGCTGGAAAGCAGCTCTGTGGAGAAGCACCTGGGGGTTCTGGTGGGCAATAAGCTGTCCATGTGCCAGCAGTGTCCTTGTGGCCAAGAAGGACAATGGGATCCTGGAGTGCTTTAGGAAGGGCTTTGCCAGCAGGTTGAGGGAGGTGATCCTGTCTCTCTACTCAGCCCTGGTGAGGCCACATCTGGAGTGCTGTGTCTAGTTCTAGGCTCCTCAGGACAAAAAAGATGTGGAGCTCAACAAATATGATTAGGGGACTGGAGTATCTCTCTTACAAGGACAGGCTGAGGGAGCTGGGCCTGTTCAACCTCAAGAAAAGGAAACTGAGAGGGGGCTCTCATGAATGTCTATAAGTATTTGAAGGGAAGGTGTCAGAGGATGGATCCAGGCTCTTCTTGATTGTGATGAGCAATAGGACAAGAGGCATCTTTGCATCAGTAGAAACTGATGCAAAGGAAGTTCCACCTGAATATGAGGAAGTTCTTTGCAGTGTGGGTAACCAAGCAGTGGATCAGATTGCCCAGAGAGGTTGTGGAGGCTCCTTCACTGGAGATACTCCAGAACTGTCTGGACACAATCCTGTGTCATGTGCTCTAGGATGACCCTGCTTGAGCAGGAAGGTTGGACCAGATGACCCACTGTGATCCCTTCCAATATTACCCATTCTATGATTCTGTGATTCTTTTACAAAGATTGAGCTTAGTTTCAGGAAGAATTTCACACTTCCACAATCAGTGCTGCACTGCTCAGGAACATTCCTGAACTGCACTGTAATGCGTCTGTAGATGTTAAGTGGTAAACAGCTAGTGGATTTTATATTGATGACTAAAAACTGTTATATCCACCACAGCATGAATGGTTAGTGGTTACTGTAAGGACTGGAAGAGAAATAAACAATTGTAAGGCGTCTACAGGACCAGTTTACAAGTCACTAAGAAACAATGAATTTCAATTTGAACAGGAACCTTGTTAGAACTTATAATTTGAGGATTTTCTAATATTCAAAACTCATTACAATAGCTGCAGGCAGTGTGCAAGACTGTTAAAACTACTCGGTTGCAAAGCCAAGGGATTTGATAATGTATACAGTTTTTCCCTTGAGGCCAAAAATGTAATTATGAAAAAGTTCTGAACTGAAAAATAGTCTTGTCATCTGTTTTTATGAGAGATAAAAGATCATTTTAAGGTGAAGAGGTTACATATAAGAAAGAAAATTAAATTTAAAAAACCCAACATGACCAACACTACAGCTGCTGAGGAATAGTAAGAAGAAAATTAGATATTATAATTAGAAGGGGAAATCATTCTACCTGTACTAGACATATGCTATTAAAATATTTAATTCATCTCCTGATTAATTCACTGGATGATGTGAAGATTATTTCGGAGGTGATAAATCAGTAGATTAATATGTATTAAGCGGGGGTATATGAGATAGGACTGAATTAAACTTCCTAGATCAATAGGAGATGAGTTAGACCCTTCTCACTATATTGGTCTAGAGCAGAGTATCTTCTTCTTACATGTGGTTCTAAATTATCTTACTGTCTCAATAACTCCCAATCAGGGGAACATGATTAGAAACGGACTTCTGGTGCAAGAAATTTTAGCTGCTATTTTAAATATTTTTTCCTGACTTTGCTGAAGAAATTCTCAGGCATACCTCGGTAAATGAATTCTTCTTAATTCTCTAGTTAAAAGTGAGAGTGATGCTGCCCCTAACCTTTCCTCAGCAGATTACATTCCCTTACATTTGGAGAAAAATATATCCATCAGACTTGTCATGTGTTTGTCTTATTCTGATCATCCCATTCAGCTGTGTTAAATGGCTTCAAACTTCGGAGTTCTACTTTGTTACAAGGTTTTTTTATGACAAGTCTTTCTAATGGGAACCTGGGAAAAAAATTCAATATGTGATATGCACATAAGATCTTTAACATTCCTCTTTATAAGAGGAAGCCTTTCAAACCGGAATATTTAAGATGAATGAGAGCATAAGACTATGTGGAAAAGCTGGGAGGCAAAAAAAAAAGAAAGAAAAAGGAGTCAGAAAAGATACCTTTTAAATTTTTTTTCTTTTTAAAGAAAAAAATTCCCCACAGCAAATAACCATATAATGAAAAAGTATAGACTGAGAAAGGATACTCAAATTTAAGCTGTATCTGAACAGGATCATATTTTCCTTATCCTTAGGAATTTTCGGGTACACTGATAGGCTTTTTTGGAATTATATTTCAAATCTGAAAGGAGAAAATTTTGCTTTCAATGCCTCTACTTGCACTTCTAAAGAGTGCCATGATTCTTTTTCAGTCGTCACTATTTGATACTGCAAGTGTAGAATAAGTGAGAAGTTAAAAAAACATGGAGAAGGAAGAAAGTGCGGAAACAAATTCATTGAAAGGAAGATAAGAAGATATTGGAAGTCAATGTCCAGGAATGGATGAAAGGAAGACAGATAAAAAGTCAGATTAAAAGTCGTTATTGGTTTCTAGCATGGCTGCACAAAAGCTAGCTTGATAAGTACTTGTTAATGTTCTTTAGGAGTTTGTCAGGTGATTTCTTTTTTCTTAAACCAGGAGAAGAGGAGAAGGAATTGGCCTGAGAGTAATGAAAGAGAATATAGCTGTTTTCTATGCCACACTACTTAATGATCTGACAATAAAATCATGGTTTCACTAGTGAATATTTTAAATACTGCTATTCAAACGATAGCGGTATCATGCAAACACTGCTTTTATTTTGGAGACAAGACACAGAATGAAAATATAAAGTATTCACGATGGATATTTCATAGTAGACCAGCATCGTGGTAATTTCTTTTTCTGTAAAAATCTAATTTGTTGCATTTTTTTGTCTAAAACTGTACTTTATCTGAATCTCAAGTACTGCATATTGGGAAGTCTGGAAATTAGATTGGCAATAATGAGGTTCAGCTGAGACTTTGAAAAGAGGAGACAAGTCAGCTGGTTGTATTGAAAGCTGATAATGTGTCAAGAGAAATTAACATACCATTTTCTTAATGATCTGGTGTAGGTTGATTGCTATTGAACAAATTCATTAGCAAAGTTCGTAAAAGCAGGAAAAATATGTTAACTAATTTTACCAATGACACAATGTTGGAAGATGTCATTAGTACTGAATACTTAAAATATTTGACAGGAAGATGAGGGTGACTAAGGAATAAGGAAATAGAAATAGGATTAAAATAATCATATCAAATTCAAGGTCTGAGCTGACAGTAATAGATGAGCTAGTCTTTATTAGCAGCTCCAGCCTAGTATTGACTTTGAGTTCACTGACTAGGACAGAAGGAGGAATTTTCTGTGTATTAACCAGTAAGTGATTATGAGACAGTAACACAGCAAGACTCTGAAGAGTGCAGGTCCCTCTCATAATACTTCATGTGAGCCCTTCTCAGTTGAGATGGGGGAATATCAAAAGTCTTATAGACGGCTGCAGACTTTCTAGTACAGTTGTTTTCTTAACCTCCCTTAAAAAAGGAGTCAAAGACTTGCCTTAAAGCCAAAAAGAAAAAACCCTGAAGGGACAGAAAAAAATAAGTCATGGACTATAAATGACAGTCCTTCACTGAATATCAAAGATGAAGTGATACTTCAGACTGGTGACATTGGCTGTAGCAAGACAATGGTATGATATTACACTATGCGTAATTCACTGTTTTGATTGAGTATGCATACTACTTCCCTTTGCTTGAGCTTCACAGAGGTTTTTAATTCATCCAGGGAAAAGATGAGCATATAAGAACTATACTTGATCTAAAATCTGTCAAAAGAGCAAGTAGGTATAAGCTGACTATAAGCAGACTCTTGAAAAGCAGAAAAAATGTTATCACCAAAGGGCTGAATCTGCAAAAGTGTTTAAAAAGCTGCACAAAAGCAGAAAACTTCTTTTACTGAGAAGTAGAACTTAAAAAAGAATAAACAGTGTATTTGATTGTCATATGAGGGACTGAACTTGATAAACTTCCTACTTTCATAATGTAATGACTACAATAGGTACAGCTGGAATTACTTCAACAATTTTCTGGTTTCATAAACAGACAGTGAACTGAGATCTTAAGAATTTGGAGAATGTGCATAGTCTGGTTCCTTGTAGAACAGGGTACCATGAAAGCCGTGTCACACTGATCATTTACTCTTTCCAGTAGTGATTTGATGCGTTTCTCCTTTCCACTGAAATGGGATGCTGGAGATGTAGGCACCTCCAGCATCGAGATCAAAATTCCAAATACTAATGAGGTCAGAATTGCACTTTGTTATCTGCAATTTATCCAGTATCTGATGCTCGGATGTGTTCCTTTTTCATTTCTATAACATCTGTAAAAGGAATAGAAAATGGCACAAAGTTAAGACATTGAAAGAGAGTTTTAATAAATATAGATAGTTTAATATCTGTGATTCTGTGATAACATGACTAAAGAGTTGCTAGAATTTAAAAGGGTTCATCAGTATTGCATTTGTCAATTTTTACAAGTTACCATTGTATTAGCTGTATTCCTTTTGCCAATATCATTAAAACCAGTTATGTAAATGGAAGCAGCTCTGTTGGGGACAAGGCCTTTTCTGCTCATATCTTCTACAATATAGTTATGATGACTTTAATACTCTTGATGGACTATGCTTAACAGTTTTCCTGATATAAGTCTAGGGTTATAAGTACCTGAGAAATAAAGAAAACAAAAAAAAACCCTTATTTTTCTTGCACAATATTTGGATGCATTTTTTAATAGGAAATTATTTTAGTTTTTTTCTCTATATAATGATAAAATTATACATAGTCTGAATCATGGAATCTTATTGAAATATTTCCAAAGCAGAAAGGGAAGCAAAAGAAGGTTTAACAATGCAAAATTTTTGTTGAATTCAGCAGGATTTGTATTTTTTCTTCCATAAGAATGAGATTAAGTGCCAGAAATGGTGCATACACATATCCATGTTTTGGAGAAATTCCAAAAACCAAGATAACTCAGTCAGAGGTCTACTAATAGCTACTATAGCTTTCAACAGTGCCATTCTGTATTCATTACTTCTCAGTTTTTCACCAAACTCAAGAATGAGGGGAGAGGAATCTCTAATTCGATAGCATAGAATATGAAGCCACTATGTTAACTAATATTTGCACATATATTACTTATATTTTATCTTCCAAATCTTGCTTCTTTTTGGGAGGATAATTTTAGTTCAGAGTTCCTGTTTCCTTCTAAGTTCTACTGTTACACTTTGATTCTTCTTTTCAGAGGTTTTCTGAAGGTAAAAGTTACACTTGGAGTCTATGTTGCACAAAATCTAGTAATGTATTAGTACTTTATAAGCTAGTCTGCTTTCTCTGCAAATTGTGAAGATCAAAAAGCACGGGGAAGATGGTGAAAACAAATGCCAAGTGAGCAGATAAAGGCAGGAGGAAGGTTTTTTCCGTTCTATGATTCTCGGACAAGTGTATATGCAATTTTCTTCATGGAGAACTCTAATATATCCCATAGGAACGTATTCGTTTTATGACTCAGGAGGAGATGGTTTTTAAAAATTATTTTAGCTGCATGTACAGGTTTTTTAGCAACAACACTGAATGCTAGCAGTTTTTGCAATTTAAAATAAGCCAACTGGAAGAAACAGACTGATAGTAGCTTAACCCAATTAAATATAAACACACAAATGCGTGCAACAATATAGATTTTCAAATTACACTGAACACACAGTAATCATCTTCAAAAAAAATCCTCTGTTAGGGGATAGAGCAGATGCCAGATTGAGTACTGAAGCAAAAAAGAAAAAAATCAATTGATTACTGCAACAGATCCTGACATTGTTTTATATACAAAGCTCTCCATGGCTTTGTAATAATTCTTATCCACAGTTTCTGCATTGCTAAACTTGGCGCTGAGCCCCATATCTACAAATCCCAGAACATTAAATATTTGGGTTAAAGTAAGTAAAGAAAAGAAAAGCTAGTCAAACAAATCTTGCATTCACTTGTACGAATACTCTGACCATTTGTCAGTGTAGTACACACATTGTGTTCAGCAGCATCACAGGATTGTAGTAGTATTTTACTGATCCCTTTAACTGGTCTTTGCTCAGTGACAGAAAGACACCTGAACAAACAGTTTTTCCAGCTTTACTATTACATGATAGCTAAAACAAAATAAGAAAGCTATTCACTTACAAATAAGGGATTTTTAAAACCAAGACAAGATAATAGCTGCAGGTGGGATTTAGTAAGAAAAGGTTGTGCAACATTCTGTGTTTGAGGAAAAATCTATAAAAGCACACAGGAAAACTGTACAACTAAGGGTGTACGCTTCAGAAGAAAGCACGCTTCAGAAGTGCACGGGGGCTGTGTGATCTCTCCTAAACTGTGCTTATGATAGTCAGAGCTGTAAGGGAGAACCCTTTTGATCCCATAAATACCATTTCCCAGAAGGATCCTGACAAAAATAGAAGGCTGCCGAGTTGCGCAGACAGAAGATATAGCCATAAAACCTGTTAATAAGAAACTGGCAGTTTTTCAGCCCTCTGCTAGGGTGCCAAGATGTCTAAGAGAAATTATTGTGGGATTACAGACACAGAAGATTTGAGAGGGGACTTGAAAAACTTCTTGTAGCGATTCCTTAAGAAAAGTTGAAGCTGGTAATAAATTAACATGCAAGTGGAAATAATACATGATGCCACCTTATGTTTTCTGCTTTATACATATTGTTAAAATTTAAATTACTTCAATTGTGCAAAGTATATCTTACTGAATTATTTGTAGAAACGGTGCTCAAATTTGCAATGGTATCATGTTCTTAACATGAAAAGACAAGGAACTGGACACACATAAATTAAATTTTAATACTGCACTAACACATGATGTGAGATTACTAATGCTGGATTCATTAATTAAAGTTTTAACTCCTCCATAAAATTAATGAATTTAAAGATCCATTTTCTTTTTATCTAAAATCCCACAAAACAAAACTCAGGTGATGATTAAGTTGTTTTTATTTGCTGAAATGTAAAGTATTTCTTGTGCTGCAGAAAGGATTGCTGCATTGTAAAATTTATTTTTTGACAACAAAATCAGTCATGGGACTGATTACTGTTTTAAAAACAACATGAATGTACAGAGAAGTAGATGAAAAGTGTATTTGGGAAAGAAGTCTAATATATATGGAAGTGAAAAAAAATCTTGATTTGCTGCTTTGGGGTATCATGATGAAATACCCTGTACAGAGTCCTTGCAATTAGCCAGGATCAAGCTGGCTGCAGAAGGAAAGCAGTATATTTATACATGTCTGGTCCTGTGTCTAAGTCAATTAACCTCACTGAACGCAAGTTCATTAGTTCAGTTTTGCGGTCTTAACTAAGCTGGCAGCGGAGTGTCCCCTAATGAAACCAGTACCTCTGCACTGCAAGCGACATGGGAAGGCAGCAGATCTGTGGATGGTGAGCTTAATGCCTCTGTGCTACTTCTAGAGTACAAAACATTTGTACAGTCTGAGTAACTGTTTGTATCGATGTCACTCATTTGAATTTGTTAAATGCAGACAAATTGCAGAGATGTAACAGAACAAATTCACAGATAACTAGACAGAGATATATCTATTGCTAGCAAATGATGGAACTGCAGGAAGTCAATAAAATGGTACTAAAAACTAGAGTATAATTTGAAAGGGATTTCAGTGGGGAAAAAAAAATTTTGATAACAAGAAAATGTTCACAAACCAATTTTTATTTCACTGAATTGCTGGGGTTTTTCAAAAAAAAACCCAGCATGAAAAAGCAATTTCAAATTAAATATTCCAGAAGTGTATTTGAAATCACTTTTATGAAATTTCCCTTAATATAGGAAAGCTCAAAATCAGCAACTCAAAAATTAGATTAATTGAAATGGTAGTAAAATATCACTTTCAGTTCCACCTAACTACGGTTTCTGATAAACATCAGCAAACATACTGCTTGTTTAGGCCTACTTAGGATTCATTTCTGTGAGTTAAAATAATTTAATCTTTTTCATTTGTAACTGTGCACTAAGAGTATTACTTATGAATTCCACAAAGTTGTTCAGAATGTGTATATCATTGAATACTTGGCAATGGTACAATGTATGAGGAACTGTGAATCAGCTGGGAGTAAACCAATCTAAAAATGGCATTCTATGTTATAATGTAAAGAAGACAATTAAGTTTTCAGCATTCATAAATATAACCATGCTGATTTTTATGTTCTGATTAGATTGCCAATTATTTGAGATGTATTTTCATTCCGCTAAATATTGCAAATCATGATAAAATGCTGCTTATGGGAACCAAAGAAATCCTTAGAAAGAAGGTATTAGGCAGCCCAACCAGCAAAATAATACGTCGCAAACTGCTACTGGATCATATATGGGCAATGATACAAAATGAACTCGTGGGATAAGACCCGGGGTAGACTTGTGAGAGAAGAGTGATTTAGCATTCGACAGGCACACACTGGGTTGTTTGCTGACTTTGGCAATGTTTTTACGACATGTCATTTCAGTAGACCTTCAATGCTAATGACTTGTCTGAACATAAAAGCACGTATCGCTTCATGCACTATTATGCTAATTTAGGATGACCACTTTTTAGTTTCCGTTTCTATGGGGTGCAAAGAGGACATAACCTTCAGCCACTAGCCCTGTCTGACCATGAAAACTCCTGACGGTTTACTGGACAAACCTATGACTGGTGACCTATTGGCTGAGAGAGTAATGTTCATTTTGTATTAAATACTCATCTTATCTTTGCTATTTCTCTCTTCTTCTGTCCTCCTCATTTTTACAGTTATTTTTAAGAGTGGATCACCATTCCAAACTGTTACCCTGCCTTATTTTTTTTCTAGGCAAGAAATCCAGATTTCATAGGCCCGATATGCTTTTATGAGTCTAGAGACTGCCTTTTCAAAATTCATGAGTAGAAAGTCAATAAACAGATGAGATCAATAAATATACCCATGACCCTCACTGGCACATTTTTGTTGCTTACTAGAATTTGATATTGATACCTTAGATATTGTGCAGGCTCACAAAATACATACTCACCTCTGAGCTTCCACTATATACTTCCTAACAGTCTTCAAAGATATTTTTTAGTCTTAATTAAATCCTGATGTTTTTACAGTTCCCAGTGGCACAATCTAACCTTTCTATTGCCTATTCTACTTAATTTAGGGATAGTTTCTCTTCTTAAATTGGCTTAGACTTGGAAAAAAAAATCTTTCTAATAAACTGAAGTTTTATGCTCATTTATTCTCAGAGTAGATGTTCCCATTATGATAAAAATGACACAAAAGGAACAGAAATATGTAAAAATAGGAATTATATAATGCAATTCTAATTTTTACTTTTAGTTTTTTATTAATTTCTGAGAAAGCTCCATTTGCTAAACTTGAGCCTCTTCCCAGTATATCCACTGCTAATTTACTCTTTTTATGTTCATATATAGTCAGAGCTTCTTGTGGAAAACTGTGCATGTAAGAAAAAATTACAATACTTTAAAGTAAACCAAGAAAACAACTTTTGCCAAAGGGACTGTAGGTGTGCGTCACACAAGCATCTCTAAAGATCTGTTTCCTGCAAAGGTAAGAAATCTCTGAAGTATCCGTATTGGAATGGTGCTCCACAGAGAATAGATTTTGTCTTCTAATCAAGGAGACTTACTGGCAACACAATGACAGTAATAGTCATTAACAATACAAATTCTGATTGTAACTAGTGAGATAAGAATGGTACCCGGGCATTCCGAAGAGTCTAAAGCATTGTCCAATTATCGATTTCTTGATAGTTGTACGATTAGCTGCAGTGGTCAGTTCAGAGTAACATCAGGGAGCATTAAGGCAATCAAGTTCTCACAGTCACAGGGAATCACGAAGATAGGTTACTCCAGAAAGGTTCGCGTATCTGTTTTATCCATCCTCAAAAAACAAACAAAAAACCAACCAAACAAACAAACAAGCAAAAACCCACCCCAAAACAAAACAACAACAAAAAAACCTACCCAGAAAAAACCCGTTTCTCAGGAGCGTGATATGACTGAAACAAGAAAAATGAAATCCACAACAGAAGTAATAAGTCAAATGACAAATTGACAGCATTAGAGATTTGCAGGAGCATTGACTGAAGAATTGTAATTGCAATTCCAAAAAGGATTCCAAAGGACACAAATATATACAGCTATAACATTATACCTGGTTATCTCTTTCACTGCTCTATATGCCACAGGTGTGGAATAGGCAAAATTATGTAGTGAGGGAGTGATGACAGGTCTCTATCCATACATCATTCCTATTGAATTGCATATGTGCACCTTTTATTTATTTAGGTATTTTCGTTATTACTCTTGGACGTGTTTCAGCAAGTTAGACTTTCTAATTGACTTAATGGAAACAGTCTGAAAAAAAAAATCTGTTCTGAGAACGTTTTGCTTGTGCATTTGACATTTGCCTGTTTTTCTTCTTATTAGGAGTATTTGCATGAAAACATGGAACACAGAAGTTCATTTGGTTCCAAGATCTATTTCCCACCTGAAGTCAGAACCAATCCCATATTAACTAATTGAACTTCAATGGATTTTAAGTAGATTTTATAATTATAAAAATACTCTGCTTAATGGGGAAGAGAAGAAGGTGAAATTGGCGTAGAGCCAGTTAAGCACTCTCCTGCTCATAGGTTAAGTCCCACTACAAGTTAAAATAGCCTCAGGCTTTCTGTAACTTGCACCAGATGGTAGAACCCCTTAGAGGCAATTACATTGGCAGGGATGACTGAAGCATGGTATGCTCCAAGTGTAGTCCTTCCTGCCCCAGTACATTTCCAATAAGCATTTCCTTTGCCAAGATGCTGCAATGACAGCTTTACACTGCTCAGAGATTTCTCCCATGTGGGATAAATCCCCAGTTAGTCAGAACAGGTTTAATTCTGCTTAGAACTGCTAAAGCTATATATGACCAGCTTGGCTGAAACTAAAAATTGGCCCCACATCCACAGCTAATGAATAAGCAATAGTCCAGTTCTGTATTACATCAGTTTTCTGTGTGCATTGGGTTTTTTTCATGATTCTACTTTTTCTTCATCCTTGTAACAGTCCATACCTACAGGTTATCGGTATGGAAAAATGATTCCTGGTACCTAACCTAAATTTCTTTTCCTGTAATACCTATTCCCACCCACTTTTCCAATTAGCACAGTTATGCTGGAAAAAAAAACTAGTCCTGCTTCCAAAAAGCTTCAGGTTAGCATTCAAAACAGCATTTCAACAGCCTGCATTCTCAGACATTATGGATCTAAACTCTCAGCCTGCCCTCATAGCTTATAACCTTTAATCCTGACATCAATCTCAGTGCTCAGTGCAATTACTGTACTGCTGTGTTCTGAAAACTGGCAGAGACTCAAGTGAAGTTTGTGAAAACTTGCAAGTTTCTCATTCATTTTCATTAGAAAACTGGTGAGACACAAATCTCCTTCAGATGTTCTCTGAAATTCCTCCTACTCATCAGTGAGGAATAGTATCTCTAGTCTGCAAGGCTGAAAAATCACAGAAAACTCTTCTGTTTGTGTTACTGATTTCTACAGGTTGGCACAAGCACTGCACAGATTTTCTAATTCAAGAGTGCCTAGTAATTTATTGTTTTACTTTAATTCCTGGTGTGAATGAACAACTTCAACACTGAAAATCTTAAAAGGATGCTCACTATAGTCTCCACGTGTATTGAAAGTTCACAGTCTGTTCCTAGATCAGAAATTGTACTGCAATAATTATTTCTACATAGAGGCCTGGTTCACAAAACAAAACATGCAATAGGAGGGGCTTTTATGGCTTATAGATTCCGGCATTTGAGAACTATGTGTATTTTAAAATGAAAATTCTATCTGAGATGAAAAAAATGAGGAAAGTTTTGCAGTAATAAAGGTCTCACATTCCCTGATAATTTCTCCACAGTCTTTTATAGAACATACCTTCTCCCTAGCATACAAATATTCTGTCCTGAGCTTTAGAGCTTAAAAAAGCAAAACCTGAAAGGTGATTCAGATAGTGAAAATCTCATCTGAACTGCACATGGATGGGGTTAAAACTGCACTTTTATTTTAGAAAGTTGTCCCCCTGCTACCTGTATCTTACCAGCAACAGCAGCAAAACCCAATGGTGGGCTGTCTACACAGGCTGAGCCCTGGAGAAAGCAAGGTGGTAAGTTTCTGAAACAGAGCCTATGCATCATCTTCTTAAATGTCTTCAGCAAAATGAATTACTTGTTCAGGCTGAAGGTATCAAATTGCTTTTTGAAACTGAGGTCTCTAAGATAATAGCGAAAGCACATTTTCTGGAAGCTGTTTTTTTTCTCTATCTGAGCTCAGCAAGGTACCTAAGTTTGGTCTCTGAAAATATTTTTGCTTTCATCCATTAAGTGATATGGCTTAGCATTGATCTGAGGCTTTATTTCCCTGTGCATTTTCATAGCCTTATAGTATAATCCTACAGTAATGCAAGAAAACACGTCAGACCACCTGCTTGTATTCCACTCTTTCCTGGCCTCTCTGATACCTTCGGCCCAGTGAGGAATGACATCGTCTTCACCTTCATTAACATCATGGCTCTCATGATGAAACACTGATTTCCTCAGTTCCTTATAATCATTATGTTATATCCACAGCACTGTTGTCTCACAAAAACTTCACTTTTGGATAACATAATCAGATTTTCTGCCATTCGTGGATCAAGGAAAGAACACTGAAAATGTATAATTTGCCAAATACACAAGTTAAATATTTTAATGTTGTATATTTTTACATATACCAACAGTTATTGTAAACACATACATCACTTATGACTGCGTTTTACTTGGTTTCCTGATGAAACTCTAAAATATACCTCAGCCCTGAAGACAAGTAAAAAGTTTCAACAGGGACTGTCTAACAGTAAAGAGAAATTAGGCAAACAAGTTAATATTGCTAGTGTAATGTTCTCTGACTGGTAAAACGTAGTCAAAGTAAAGCACACAGTTTCAACATTATATAAAGAGTATACATACAAGTCTTTTGTCTTTTTTTTTCTGTCTTTGAAAGTTAAGATCTATGGGATCATATGTATCATCCTCAGTTTATTAGTCTATAACTTTGAGATATTTTAACAGCTTGGAAAATTGAAATTCAATAATGTTGTAAATTATATTGACAGCCTTTTGATTCCTAAGCCTCATTTTTATTGTACCTCTATCTTGTACAAATTGGCACATGAGATCCCATTAGATTAGACAGCTAGACAGTTTGACATACAAAAAATATTTAATGTCAGTCTATTTTGATGAAGCAATCAATACAGTTTGCTAGAAAATTCTTAAGTCAGATTTCAGACCTTTAAGTCCTATTTTTGAAGAAAAAACATTGAAAAATTGAAGACCAGATTTGAAAATAACCTGAAAGTAGGGTGTTTGTTACAATTTGATACACATTAGAAAGTCATTAATGTAATGTAAAGTCATTAATTCATCCCATACCAAATTATACAAATCTCTCGGTCATAACTATCATGAATATTCGGAGGGGACCAAATATATTCTTATTATTAAACCTTTAAACCATAGTACTATAAGGAGACACGGTTTTAGGACATAAACGTGTGTCACTGTGAGAGACCTGATGATCACCATTTGAGAACGACCATTCTAAAAGATATAGCATTTTATTATTCACAAACATCATCAAATTTCAGAGTTTGTGTTACTAAAATAAGCCTAAGCTCATTAAATATTTTGAATCTAAATATGGCATTAGCAAGCATAAATAAAAGCCTTGTAGATTTTATTTATTATGTTAACTTGATCCCTGTTTTCTATTATTGTGATCATTTCCTCTTAAGGTGAAATCTTTAAAAGCAGTGAACACCCAAATGTAGAGTCCTTTCTGTGCAAAGGTTGAGAAGTTTTTATACTGAGGGTTAGCAGGAGTTGCATTATTAATTTTTTTTCTTCTGAAAAACAATGTTGTGTGATAGACGCATAAATGACAAGAGCATTTCCTAGCTGTGGATTTTAATTTCCAATTACAAACACAGTGGTATTTCAAGGTCATAAAGAGGAAGTCTATAACATAGGTTAACTGGATACAGGGCATATCGTCCAAAGTAACTGAATTTTTACTTCTGCAGTTGACAATTGGTTGTGTATTTGCAAGCTCCGTACGTAATCAATAAGCATTTACAAGCATAGTGACATTTTTTATATATCTTCCCTTTACCTTGTTTGTTCTGTCTCCCAAAGAACCCATTTTTTTTAAAAAAATTGAAAAATATACTCAAATATTTTCTTCTAAAACTAAACGAACATTTTTACAACCTTACAAAGGTGTTCGCACACTGGTTGCTTTTCCTCCTTGAGACCGGGCCTTAGAAACATAGGTGTGTGAATTGACATATATAGGTAACCAGGGCAACCACCACCAACTCTGAAATGCAGAGTAGATTTATTTCATTATCTTGCTGACAATGCTGGGTGGCAGAGACACACAGAGACACAGGCTTCCTTAGGCTTAATTCATCCTATCACTGCCGACCCAAGATATCAATTGCACGTGCAGTTTGTCACAAGGCTGTGCTTTAATGATCTCTCTCTCTCCCCCAGGCAGGAAGCTCAAGCATGTCCATGTAAGTGTGTTATCTTTACACAGGAATTCTGCTTCTCAAAACAGACAGAGGACGAACAACAGTAGGCATAGTAAGTGGAGTTTTCCCACACCAACATTCTTAACATTCCCAGCTGCAAGGTCACTTTGCGCAAAACCATTTATTCCTCACCAAATCTTCAAGTTTGAACCCTTTCCTCTCAACAAAAGGTATTAAGATAAAATGAGCATGTCTTGTCTTAGACTTGAAGAATAATAATTTTGGTTTTCTGGAGGACTTTTTTTTTAATTTCAGATTCAAGAAAAGAGAGTTTCTTTTTCTAAGAAAAAATTCTTTAGGCGGTGTGAACCTACATACTGACCAGAGTAGGGGAAACGTGAATTGTCCTTTACTTCTTTAGATTTAGCATGGGAAGGACACGGACATTTTTCTGGGATATCAAATTCTGTTTACTTACCTTCCCATTAATTTATACTAAGGAAGGGAAACATTTCAAGGGTGAAGCCATCAAGGTAGTCAGGCTTCCTTCCACTTCCAAGAGAAAGCCAAAAGTGGGAGGCAATTGAAGGAGTAAAGGGAACTGCTGGAAAACCGTCCTAGAACAGAACATGTCAGGACACCTGATTTCTTGAATTTGTGGTTTTCTCTTTGTGGACAGGCTTTTATTTTTGGTCTCTTTTTCTTACTCTCCAACTAGTTTCTCCACAGTAAACACCCCATTCTGTCTCCCGGTGATAATTTTAACCTTTTCCCTTCCTCTTCCTATCAGTATTATAGCTTTTTATCCTTCCTCATGGTTTTCTTTTAAACCAAATCTTTCGTAGTTATAAGATAAATCCAGAACACAAAATTTGTGCCACAGAGAGGATTAGTCCCAGTTTATGTTTTGATTAAACCTGACTTTCTGGGTTCCTTTTGTCTCCACTTTTCTCTTACTATACAATTTCTGTAGTGCTTATTTGTGCATGAAACTCTCTAAAATATTTTTCCAATTCTCTCTTCCTGCTAAAAGGGACACAGATGAAATGGATCAATGCTAAAGAGTTGTGATAGTATCTCAGTATCATTAGAGACGCATTTTCTTTCTCAGACATAAAGCAGAACTATAGAAACTTTTTTTGCATAACTCGATTAAATATCGAGTAACGATATAAGCCACACAGCAATTTTTACTGGGAGGCATTTACCACACAAGCATTTAGAGATGAGTACAGTCAACCACAAACCAGGTTTCAAGTTTTAAATAGAACCTAGTTCCACCTAAAAGCATATTTTTGTCTGTGGTTTTCAAGGAGAAAGTATATCAGGTGCTTTGTGTTCTGATTTCCAAGCGATACGCTGCTTCGGATCAACCTTTGTCTCATTAGTGGCAAGTTTAGAATTTGTGAGAACTTGACCTTCCACAGGTTCTTGCAGATTTACCAAATTGCTACAGAAAACATGCATGTTCTCCCCTACTCCAAAGCCACATTTCAAAAGTAAAATGAGGTGTAAAATTAAGGAGAGCAAATGAGCAATAAAGCAGGAAAAATGACCAATGTGTAAAAGTACACACAAATGTTTACAATAATTGTTTTCAAATCAGACAAAGTCTGTGTATTTAACTGGTTGGCTGCATTTGCAAGTATTTTCCACACTATTACATGACTTTTTTGGCTGTCAAAAAACCGCAAAACCTTCTTGGTCTGTAAAGCAGCCCATGGAGATGAAAAATAGGAAGTTTACACCAATGTGCAGAGCATATGGTTAAGAATCAGCAATTCCTATGGATAACATTTTATAGTGGGTGGTAAAGCAGTGAGAGAATGCTGTCAATTAAGAAGGAATTTTTAGATTAGGCCTTTCTGCAACCCCTTGTCCAGCAGGCAGGAGAACAGTATCTAAAAATGAGATCTAAAAAAAATTAAATACTTGGAAATTAATAAAGCTCCCACCTAATTTTTTAAGAATAAATTCTCACTCTCTCAATATCCACAAACTCTTTCTACTTCAAAATTCAAAAACCACCATTAATTATACAAAAAGTCTTGGGTTTACATATTAGAGTTGTCAATTTAATAACCAGTGCCAAAAATGACATTTTCTGCTTTGCTGTATTTCATGTTTTTACAATGTGTTCTTCAGGCAATTTTATAATGTCTACAGTCTATATATACTAAATAATTCACACTAATTTTCCAGAAGTTTAATTTCAAACTTTAGTCTTTAGTTTTGTCTTTGATAGTAGAATACCATGTGAATAATAAAAAAAAAATAGATTTTTCTCCCAGCCTATGATGAAATACCAAAATAATGGAATGCAGTGATATGGCATACCTATACTATGCTTTATGCAATATAACTGCAGTTTAGGGTTGTATCTTCTCTAAAATTCCCTTTCCTCTAGGCTGAAGATAGACATTAATATACTAATATAGAGATTGTGCAGGTGTGAGACTTAATTACAAAATATGTTGGTCCTGGTTGAATAAATTGCATGACTAAATCCAGCTTTGGATATAGAACAGTGCAAGTTATATTAAAAAGTCATTATATTTGGATGTTGGAGCAAGACACTGTAGCTAAAAGGCAATTGGATTAAATTAGCTTTGAGATTACAAGACTTTAAGCAGAATTTAGTAAGTGAATATTAACATGTGCATTTTATTATAACCCTCGCCTCTCTTTTTTCATTTTTAGTCACTTTTGATGTCAGTGAAATAAGACACATAAAAGACTCCACCAATTTCCACCATTGCACTTTGGCTCTGCTCAAGCTCATAAAATTGTACTCCTGTGTCTCAAACACTGCTGAATCAAAGCTGAAGCCATCATGTGGGCTACAATAAACTCTTTGTTCTTCTAACTTGTTTTCATCAATGATATTTTGTTTCCTACAACTGTGTGTCACAGAAAATATGCAGCTGTCTTGTACAAAGTTCCAAGTATTACTAATCTAAATGGTTAGCACTGTCTTCAAGGCATCATAACAATCAATGAAGCCCAGGGAATTCTGTCTTTTATAAACAAGTGTTTAATGCTTCAAGACTACTGAAAGAGGCTGTGCAAGGCTATGAGTAATTGCACCTGGGGGCTTATGCAATTTTAAAGACTGAGAAATGTGTATGCTATCACAATATCTTCTATCTTCAGATACCTCTCAGCTATACTGCAAGCCTTTCATGAATATTCTACAGAGCACATCTTGTTTTCTATTGCTCTGTGTGAAATCTTTTGTTTTGATTCTCTGTGCTTCCTTTCGTGCTGATAAAGTGTAATGAGTGCATGAAATACTTCCCAAGTGACTTACATAATATGCCCAATGCCAGTGAAGCTCTGAACGAGTGCATCCCTTCTGCTGAATGCAAAAAGGGAGATATCAGTAACAGCATTATAAACTACATGTTTTAACAAAAATAATATAATAGCAATGCATCAACCTAGCAGGAATTGCAAATAAATCATTGGACTTGGGAACTCAGAGCCATGCACTCAAGATTAAAATTATTCGTACTGCTGTTTTTCTGTCTTTTTTATTCATTATGTATCATCAAAATTACATGCAACATCTCAGTCATATTTCTGGGGTATGTCCACCAAGATTTTTTTCAGCAGATTCTTAAGACTTCACCTAGATAAGAATTTCTATTGAAGGTAAGCATTTACCTGAGCAAAATATTCTACAGTTGCTCTTAGACACATTGCAGATGTCCTTAGAGACACGTGTCATTACCTGAGATCACTTGAGGTGATACTAGAGATTTGTGAGCAGACATGGGAAACATCACCCAATATGCATACAAGCCCACTGTAGATACTGGCACCAGCAACCTCTGGGACACATTATGACAGTATCTCACATAGTTTATTTATGATACCTTCCATTAACAATACTGGATCAGATTTGGTCAAATAACTTCCAATGTGCATGCAGGCATCACTTGTGGGGGGACTTGTGTAAATGTGTATGTTCTGGGTTCCTCTTAAAAATTCAGTTGATTCACTCCAGCCCTAAGACTGTAAGTTTTTTTGTACATGCATATGTGAATTCTTTTGTGCCTGTGCATGAGAGGCCTAGGCAAATCTTTCCTAAGGAATTAGGGAATAATTGTGTATTATAACATACCTTAGGCAATATTTAAGACCAAGGGCAATGAAAATAGTGACAGGACTAGAGAACAATTATTATGAGCAGTGGCTAAGGGAGCTGGGGATGTTCAGTCTGAAGAAAAAGAGGCTCAGAGGGGACCTTACCATTCTCTACAACTACCTGAAAGGAGGTTGTAGAGAGCTGGGTGCCAGTCTCTTTTCCCATGTAACAAGTGACAAGGCCATAGGAAATGGCCTCAAGTTGTGACAGGGAAGGTTTCGATTAGGTATTAAAGAAAATTTCTTCACTGAAAAGGTGGTCAGGCATTGGAAAAAGATTCCCAGGGAATAACCATCCCTGCAAGTATTCGAAAATGTATAGAAGTGGCACTTGGGGATATGGTTTAATGGTGAAGATGGCAGTGTTAAATTAATGGTTAGCTTTGATGATCTTAGGGGTCTTTTCCAACCTTAATGATTCTGTGATTCTATGATTCTATGCTGTTACTGCTGGGGACAGTCAATGCTACTCTAATGACTAAAATGGAGCTACTCTGATTTACAAAAATCCCGTTATTGTCGATTTGTTGGCTGTAGTCAAAATGTGGAAGTCCCTTTAAAACAATATTAACCTAAATAAGAATAGATATGTATCCTAAATTACTCCTGATCTATCTAACTAAGACTTAAGAAGAGGTAAGAAATCTAGCTAGAAACTCAGCAGAAGTTTTAACTAAAAGCTGAAACTACCACTATCTTCATATGGAAAACTAAATCTTAGGATTCTGCATCTGTTTGGTTTTCTTTGACCTCTGTCCTGCTGTCTACGCATGTAATCACAAGAAATCACAGTGCATCATGAAGGTTCCTGTTGCATGAAAGGAACTACAAAATTAATAAATTGATTTGTCTCATGATTAATCTATTATTGAATACTATACTATTTTCAACAAAATATGGGGTTTAGATAATCTAAAAAGTAACACCCTTTCAAAAATGCTGTATTCAAAAAGATAAGCAGTCTGAATTCTGAGAGATGTGTCAATGACCCTCTGATCTCCACTATTGCACAAAGTCTTTGCAGACTCCTGGATGGCTGTGACCTATGGGAGACAAATAGAGCTATAATCTCTCAACCTGAAAAAAACCGGTGTTAATGAATGGCAAAGGGCTTAATTACTGTGATCAGTGGATGGCCATTTTTTAACTCAAATACCTGCTCATCCACAAAAAAAAAAAAAAAGTCTCTGGAGAACTGTTTATTTTCTGCTAGATTACAGGGATGAAATGAAATGTCAAGCCACAAAAATCTATGTTCCTTCCTCATTTCATTCATGTTTCAGGCCTTGTATTTACTCCCCTCTGTCCATAGAAGCAAAGATGGAAAGCATCTGGCTGTAGACCAAGTTTCTTCTGCCATAGTACTTCTGGACATTCTCCAGAAAAGCTTCTTTTTAATGTGAGTGTGAAGAAGCAATCAGGAATCCCAGAAGAGAGACAGTGTGTTGTAGTGTCCTTCTACCTCAGTTGTATTATCAAGGTACACTTGGATGGAAATAGGGTGTAAATGCTTACTGACTCAGGCCTGTGTTATTTTGGGGGTATGTGTAAACTTCCATCCCCAGCTAAGAATCAATCACACTCAGATGGATATTGAAAATCACAGCAGAACAACAAAAGAACTGAGCAATGTTGATATCAACCATGTTATGGTATTTTGCTGGTTTATTACCATTTACAGTTTTCACTGCAGTTTTGCTCAAAGGGTCTTTTATAGTATCAAACCTTATTCTGTCTGGATCTGGAAGAAGAAGAAAAAAAATATAGATATATGTATATATACATATATATACCAAAAATCCCCACAGAACTATCAAGCTGACAGCCATCACCTATTTTTCAGTTCCATACTACTTGGTTGTAAAATAGACTGTCCCCAGCTCCCCTTTTTCCTAATGATTCTTATCTCCTTCAGCACAATGTCTCCCAAAGTGTACTTAACAATCTCTCTCTGCTCCCAGTTCACTTATTACTGCCAGCCTGAATGAATACATCGCTATGTCCCTCTGGTTTTACTTGTTTGGAACTATAGATATATACCTATCTGTGTATACAGAGAGAGACACACAACATCTTAGATTTTTCTCTGGATCTGATGGTGTTTTTTATTAGGTCAGTTAACAAAATTCAATAGCAAGATAGACTGCTCTATATTTCTGTACCTATTTTCTATTCTATGTGGAATTATAGATGCTAAAACCAATTTGATATCAAACCAGAGTCCATACTGGTAGAAAGGTAAAGTCAAAGTTCAGGGTAGAAGAGCTGGTAATATAAACATTAAATTTTTGCTTGTTAATTCTAATACTTTGGACTCCTAGACTCTAAAATAAAAATTAATCAAAGCCAAAAATCATGTAGCATGATAATCTTGTAGTTGATGGCAGGAAAATCTTATTCAAAACAAGTCATTTCAGGGAGTTTCCAACCAAAGGGGTCCTGGTCTTAAATCTATGATTAACAGAAATATGTATATTTTTTCTTTATACTAAAGGAACACAAGGTATGCTAAGAATAGATCAGCCTCAAATAGGCCATATAAATTAGTAGATCAGTCACCTACCTGCACATTCTGAATAGGAGACAGAATCTGAACACCAAAAGCATATCAGTTAGTAAAATGTAAATGTAACACCCTGAAGAGAAATGCCAGGCACAACCTGTCATTAATTTAATTTTAAAAGCATTATTTTTGTTGTTAAAAAGGTTTTTTTTTCCCATGTTTTAATCCTTCGTTTGTGAAAATGTCAGATAACCAAAAGACATAGAAATTGAACAAATCACAGAAATCTTAGAAGTTTTCCTCAGAACTCCTAATCATATTTTCGATGATTTGTTTGCCTATTACAGTGTCTGATGTAATATACAACATCAAACACAAAATAATTATATACAGCTAATAGTTGAGCACTATCACTAGGATTTAGGTGTCTTGGTTTGACCACCGAATCTAGTCAGAAGGGTAGTTCTGTGAATGTATGTGTCAGATACGTGTGCTGCACTGAGATTGTTCCATCTCTTCCTTGTTCTATGCTCTGAAGAGAAACTCCTATCACACAGAGCAAATGTTCTTTTCCAAATTTTTTGAGATTATCTGAAATAAAGCTATGGCTCAGAGAAATCTCTATATAAATAACTACTGCTTATTTCCCAAGCAATGATCATGTTATTATATCCAGCTCCTCCATTTCAGAATCCATTTCTGTGCAATTCAAGAACTTCTTCCACTGCCACAACTATCATCCAATGTGTATTTCACTGAATTTAATGTCGACTTTAAAACAAAATAGAACTCCAACTAATGTTAACTCTGGGTATGTGTGTATGAAATCTGTTAAAGTGGAATCACAGTAAAATAATAACAGCAAAAACTAAAATAATAATAAAAATAAAATACAAGGATCCTTTGACTGTGTATGACACTCTAAAAGCAACTCGTGAAAACATGCTTAGTAAGCGTGACTTATCAATAGGGACCAAGTTTCAGGATACTAAGACTCAGCTCACTTTTCTCTGACCATAGGAGTAAAATTTCCTGCTTATTTCAGTGACAACTCACTATATTCAGTTGTCCCTGCATTTAATAATTTGTGCATGCATGCAGTTCATATTTTTCAGGATGTTTTGGAAAAAAAAGAGCAGATATTACAGACAATTACATGCAACATGCAAATAATTTCAATTTTATTTTCAGAACAAATCCGCCAGACAGATGGCCTTGGAAACAGCATTGTTGACTAAAAATTGGATATTAACAGAAAGAGAGCAAACAAATTGCAATTGTCAAAAAGGAGATCAGAAACATTTCATGCACAAATGACCACAAGGTTAAGAATGAACCCATAAGTGCAGATAAGCAATACTGATGTGTGCAAGGATTCCAGGTTTTTGTGGTTTTGTCTATTTTATTTTTTTTAATGATTTCCAGCAAGAACAAGATTGAAAACTATAAATATTTAGGTACTATTTTCTGAAATGTTTAGATGCTGCAGCCAGATTTGTACCACTGCCTTCTACAGCTGGGTATAACAAGCACTGTAGCATTTTAGCTTATAGGGAGAAATAAAAGCCCCAAGCAACCTCCACAAACACCAAAACTCAAAAAAAAAAAAAATTAGACTAGTGATAGGAAGTCATAAATTAAGGAAAGCGAATCCATGATTTTTGATGACACTCAAATCTGGTTTTTTAAGTGACTTAAAGTCTCACTGCATTACTTGAGAGGAGGGGTGCCCAGGGAATGATTCTGCTTTAGGGAGATGTTTTCCAGAGCTGTTGCAAATATGTAACATGAAGTTACACACTCTAAGCTTGCTTTGTTATCCAATCCACAGAAGGAGGTGAAAGTAGAGGTACTGGATTTTTTAGGCAAGTTTGTTTGTCCTAACAGTATATGGGGTCTTCTGCTTTACAACAGAACAGGAGGTGGTGTAAGCTATGCAGATGCCACTCACAACCTCCACCTAAATCCTGAGAGCCAAGTCAGCAGGAGAAAAGCATAATAAATGAAAGTCTAGATAAAAGAAAGCATCGTTGCAGGAATTATCAAGCAGATAAGGAGACATTTGTCTTTGAAAGACCTGAGTGTGTTATTCCTGTGCCTACATGCACATCATGTATTTCTGACCTAGAGAGCTGACAGCAAGCACTCAGCCAGTTTCAGTATTTCCAAGCCATGCCAGGTCTTCCTCCCTGAATCTAAAAATTTAAAAGCAAGTTTAAGAGAAGTATAGAAACATCAAAGCCATTACTAATCAAATAAGTCCTTCAAACCAATGATATTCTTGACAGCTGTTGAATATTAAATGTAGCTAGGCACAGACATGACTGAGAGCCTGAAGCCTTGCCCTTCTAAACAGTGCCTGGAGGAAGAGAGTTCCTGGCCACTGAAGGAGTCAACCAGTACCTGACAAGCCATTCATTAAAACGGAACAGTTTATTAATGTCTCTCCTTGTTTCAAGGTTACCACATAAATCAAATTACAAAACCCAAGACCTTTAGAAAGATGAGTAGAGCAATATGATCCAGAAAAATAGCAAGGTCTAAAAATTGCTTGAAAAAATAAAATAAATACACAAACCTTGAAATATAACAATAATCACCACATAAATGACATAGCCAAAGTACACAGGGGTTCAAAAATAAAATTTTAATAAATTGTTACTAAAAACAAAGACCGTTCTTAGATGATACTGTGCATTTCTTTTAGAGGAAAAATGTTCTTTAGAAACCTGTAGTAGGAAAATACTAATAAGTGACAAATATAAATCTACTGTGAACTTGAAAGAGAAACTCTGTTCCACAGAACAAGACAGTGCACACAGCTACTGCTACAGAACTTTTATGTTCTTTTCTCAATAGCTATATTTGTTTTCTTTGGTTCCCACCTAGTAGATGAAGTGTGTTATAGTCCTGTAGTGCAAAAGTGAAAGATATTTATCGCAACATTTGTGGCCAAAAGCTACATTAAATATGGTCAATTACTTTCATTTAGGGAAACCAAAAAAAAAGATAATATGGCAAGCAAGTTTTCAACAGAACAATAAAGTTCTTGTGCCTACAGGCTACATGGAACATAAATTGCAATAGAGTGAGAAAAATGGACTTTAAAAGTACATTTATTTTCTCAAAACACCTGACAGTTACTTGTAATCCACCTACTTTGCTAAAAATCCTGTTGCTGACAGTCTTAAAATGGTTAGTATTTTTCCATGCCACAGATATACCTGGTTAAAGCTATTATTAACTCCCAATAATATGTTTAGAAATTAAATAATATTGGTTGCTCCTGGAATGGTATTTTACACAGCTGGATAAAAACTTGTAGTAAACCTCAAGGACTTCAGACTGCACAAATAATATTCAGTACAATATTCAGTTCTGTAAGCTGCATTTTTTTTCAGTTGGTTTTCTCTGACTTTGGGAAACATATCTTCTGGGCAGCTGCCTTAGCTTTGTGCTTCTACACAGATAGTAAACTTCTGTTCTCCTGACTAGGGCGTCATGATTTTGCCCGAGGTTATGTTACCAGCATCTTTCACTGCAGATCCAAGGTGGGGCAATATATGTTCTATTTCAACACTGAAACGACGAGAGTTGGCTGAGTATCAAATCAATCATTTCCTTGAGCTAGTTTGTTCAAACATCATCACTTTTGGGTGATTTCTTTCAAAGTTTGCTTGGTCTATGCATGAGTTTTGGATGTGAAATATTTTTCTGGAAATCAGGCAGCAATCATTCATGAGAATGCAAGCTTTTTTCTTTCTGGTAGACCACTTCTAACCCAAATATTCTGAAATGCATTTAAAGTAACAAGGACAAAATTTAGCAAGACCTGAAACTTTAACACTATGGATTAAGTGCAGGTAAAGATTGTTTGTAGATCATCCAAGACAGCATGTCAGGACTAGGGACTAAAATAAAATCTGTGCATCACTGAGGGGAAAGAAAGAAATTTAGTGTCTTTGGGACTACTGAATCATATATATCATCAATGTCTATAGTGAACAAAAATAGATGGAGTCACAGCCTGTCAGAAAAATGCATGCAATAAATGATACTATGACGTCAATAAAGAATTGTTGAGGTCTAGAACCTACTACTGATATAGCAAAGAAGCTCTATCAAGATCAAGCCAAAACACATTAACTCTTTCCTAGAGAGAAAGCAAAATTACTCTGCTACAATCTTCTAAACAAGTTTAATATTGATGTAAACAAGGCTGTAAGGTAAATATTTTTTTCTGAAGGGCTAGGATGTGATCCAAATATTTATCCAAAATACATACACGAAAGTGTACTACATATTTCTAAGTATATATATATAATATATATATTTTGAAGATGAGCTAAATATAGTGCCTTTTCTTAAAACCACAGAAAAACACATAAAGTTAGCTGATTTAGACTTGTATGACAAAACTGTTTACCCTAGAGTCTAAGAAATGTAGCCAAGCCAAAAATCTGAATCCAATATAAAAAGCAAATCGCAGACCAAAGACATCATTAGCTGAAGAAGCACTCTAGCTGTTCAACCAAGTTAAAAAATAACCTCTTAAAATTTGAAACAAAAACATATTAATATATGAGTGTAATAAAGAAAATGACAGTTACACGGATCATACCAGACAAACCATTATACAGCCCTCAGAGGTCCCACTCTTCAAAGCTAAATTAAAACAAGCATTTAAAAATGTTGAAAACCTTTTCTAGTTAGTCTAATTTGGACAGATTAATTCAGATGCAAACAGCTTTTCATGTAACTTGCAAGGAAGACTTTTCGTAGACAATTATATTTCAAAGTGCTATAAAATATATATGGTGAGACTAAAATACCAGCATTTCCAGACCATTTCCTTACTACTCTTACAAATGCTTTAGAAGCCATCTCAGAAACAACCAGGACATCAAAAGGACAGTTAGAGTCTGTATTTAAAGTGAAAATAAATAAAATCTTCCTTTCAATCTCTAAACACAAAACCTCTTCATTTTGGCTTCATATCTTTTAAAAATGTGGTCTTTTCAGGTCAAGTGATTTTTTTTATCTTGTGTTTTTTTCAGAGTAACTGTGTTATCCTTCTCATAGACTGAAAGCTACAGCCATTAGTTTGTAGCATAGATTTCAGGCACCAATTCTTTCTGAGATAATGTCTCTTGTTTCTGAGAACCTTCCCAATGACTGCATCCTGGAAAAGAGTGTATTTCAGAGAAGTTACTGCTTACTGGAATTCCAACTAGCTCTGCTGATAATGGCATATTTTTAAAAAACATCCCTGAATCAAAGACAAGTATGATAATTTATTACAGCACACACGGATTTATTACCAAAATATTCTCTATAAGAAGGAAAAAGAAAAAGGAAAAGGAAAAGGAAAAGGAAAAGGAAAAGGAAAAGGAAAAGGAAAAGGAAAAGGAAAAGGAAAAGGAAAAGGAAAAGGAAAAGGAAAAAGAAAAAGAAAAAGAAAAAAAAAAAAAGAAAAAAAAAGAAAAAGAAAAAGAAAAAGAAAAAGAAAAAGAAAAAGAAAAAGAAAAAGAAAAAGAAAAAGAAAAAGAAAAAGAAAAACCCCACCATTGTCATCTGAAAGCATATTAGACTATAGTAGAAGGCCCAAAATTGATAAAAAGACATAAAAAAATTCCTCAGAAGACATCTTGATTCCAGCTTTATCAGGCATACAGCTACTGTATATCATAGTCAATTAAAGTTAACCCTGTTATTCCAGTACTCAATTAGCATGCTAGCTGTATCATGCATAAACTGTCTGGAATGATCCTTATACACCATTCACCATTGTTTGAAAGTCTTATGTTGCCACTTCTGACTGGTTACAGTGAGACTCACCTCTTTCTGTGATGCCAGTCTATAAGCCAGTCTTTTCCTAATGGAAAAATTTTTAATAAATACAAGCAAGTTCTGTCATTTCTTCACAGCCAGCTGTCACATGAATATCTGTGTACCTACAAAACCCAGTAATTTCCTAAACATTTGAGTGAACATAAACCTGTAAACATTTGCAAAACAAATGAAAATGGATGAAGAAATGTTTGATCAGCACAACCAATAAATTTTTGAACAAGTGTTCACAGATGCTGCATTTTGCTATCAAGTTACCCATATTTTTGTGTGTCACATTGCCAAATGGTCACAATATTTACCTCTGAAGTAGTTTTCTCATAGGGATAATGATGAAATACTGATATACATACTTACAATGTCAAATCCTTTGGGGTTTGAACTCTATTATGTAGTGAAATAGGATATTAGCTCAGTTGGTTAATAATGGGCTCAGGGCTAATAATGCCCAGGGTGTAAGTTTGATCCGTGTACAGGCCATTCTCTTGGGAGATGGGCTTGATGATCCCTGTGGGTCCCTTCCAACTCAGAATATTCTGTATGGGATATGCCAAGGCTTCAAGTAGCTAACATATATTTATAGCAAATCAAAATGTCATCTTGATTTGCATTCCTTTCTCCACAAATTATACCCTCCAAATCCACTGCTTCTTAGAACAAGTGAATAAAGACTACAATTTCACTCTTATTGCTATTGAAGAGAACCAAATCTTGCTCCTAAACCCAGATGAAATTAAATGCAGAGAAGAGAAATCATGCTTTGGGATAGAAATAGGACAACTTGTAAAAGCTCCATGAATTTGTTAAGAATCTTAATTTCAATGAAGAAATTGAAAATTTCTGTCATATATCAATTTTGTCATTTCTATTTGGTAATACAATACTATAACATTCTCACAGTGGTGGGGAAAATAAATATATTTGAAATAGATACCAGTTTCAAAACCGAAAACTTGCAAAACAACTGCTGCAAAATTTCAACACTAGATATTTAAATTTTTTTTAACTTTGGCAAGGAAGAGCTTTTTGGGTTGTTTTAAATTTCTGGTCTAAGTTTGAACAAATCTGACTTACTTTTAAAGTCATTTCAATCGCAGTTAAGCAATAAATCCTAATAGAGAGGGATTTTCAAAAATGTGCTTCCAGTGATGTAAAGACAACTACTCTTCTTCCACATTCCTTAGAATGAAGCACACCTTAAAGTGTACAAGGATTTCTTAGATGGGCCAAATAACCTTCTTCTACTACTGAGTTTGAGATCCTGTCTTACAACTGAAAGCTAATATCTTGGAAATCATCAGGCACAGGCTATAGGGTGAAAAGTTCTTTGTGTGCTCATGAGAGTGTTAATCACAGAAGGGTTTCTAGCATGGTCTTTTCACCACTTTGTTCAGGCAAGAAAATCATGCCAATCACTCCTTCTTTAGAAATGTTGCCTTCCTACAGCCTACAGCCATTCAGAACTGGTGGCAGAATGCCAGTTTGCTCCTAGAGATACTTGGTCTTCACTTATACTGGAATCTCTTGTACAATGTGTTGCTATTTCTATTTTAGCAAAGGTAAATAATGAGCTTGGTAATAAAGTTCCTGGAAAGGCTAAATTGCAACTAGGCCCAGTGGGTGTGAGGTAACAGAAGCTCTTCAACTAGACACACATTGAGCTGGGTTTTGGATAAAGAGATCTCAACCATCAGCATCTCCTTTTTAACATACCTTGCAGTGCGACAGCTGCGATGCTTGAATACTGAGAATGAAAAAGGCCATGCAGCACACTGAGGTTCATCCTTTTCTTGTATATTATTTTCCCAAGACATATCCAATCATTATTTGAATGACCCTAGTGTTTTCTGAGTTCACAATTTTGCCCTATGGGGACTTCTCACATTCATAATTCAGCAACCAAATGTTTCTCATCGCCTTGCCTGAATTTATTATCGTTTCACTCATTATTAAAATAGCAACTTACCTATCTGCAGCAACATGAATACAGTAACCTCAGGTTTAGTTTTTAAAGTGGCATTGCATTTTCATTCTTTAGTTTTAGGTAATGCTTTATTTTGGTGCTTTAATTTGTTCTTGAAGTAGCTGTAAATCAGCCAATTTACCTTTGTACTGGCTGGGTCCAGCTAGCAGATGCAGATAATAAATAAAGAAGAAAGCAGAAAGAAAACCCCTTCAGTCAAACTGGAACTTCAAAGCATTGAATCATCCTCACAAATTTTAAAGCAAAGATGCACAGGGCTACAATATATTTCATCTGGAGTTTCATGCAGAGGGACAACTGCGTCCTTAAATTTCTAAGCGGTTTTTTCAATGTAATGTCTCTCATTCACACACACACACTCAAAATGGGGTCATAATTGGTTCATATTGTTTCAGTATTTTTGTCTGTGAAAAAGTTGTCCTGATAAAATTACAAGAGTCCTAAGAACAAATTGTTTGTCCTTATAACAGCCAGAAAGGTCTTCCTATTCACTAATCATGATATAAAATCTTTTGTATTCATAATCAAATGATCATCTTGTTTGATGAATTTGATTTTACAAATGTTATTAACTAAGATGCTTTCTCACTCGAGGCTTGACAGTATTTTCACTTTAAAAGTTTCAGAAGACTTCAGAGACATTGGAAATACTATGAGTAATCTTCAACACTGCTTTTGCCTCTTAAATTTATAACAATACTGATTTATTTTGGTTTTAATGTAAGAAACAGAAAATATATTATCCTTAGGAATTAAAATGCAGTAAAAAAACCCAAAAATTAGCTCTATCTACTACGACTCAAAGTGTTCTCCATGTCATACTAGGTTTCTTAGTCAAATAAGACATTATTTCAGAAGATTTTGTAGCTTTATTATTATTACATCTCTTTATCACTGTTAATTACATTGTGTCAGCACTTCTGTTCTATGTTCAAAGGCTTAAAATTATAAAAATATTTTTATAAAATCCATAATTTTCAATATAAATTAGTGAAAACAAAACAAAAAATCTAGATAATAGATTGAGGAAGATATTTGTGCAATAGACTTTCTTTCCTTTTCTTTGCTGATATTCAGTAGTATGATCCTACCAAAGGAAATAATACTCTTAGAAAATTTATTAACTAAAAAAAAAACCAATCCAAAACAAAAACAAACAAACAAAGAAAAAAGGAACAACAACAAAGAAAAATGCTACATAAAATTGCAGCAAGGTATTACCTTGTATAACATCATCCATCACATTAGGACAGATTATTCCAATACTGGAATATCTGCTATTACAATTTTTTTATAAGTTATGTTTGTCTCCATTTCTACTCTTTTACTTTAATCAGCAAGAAATGGGAGCAGTTCTCTGGTTTGAGTGTTTGTTCCAACTGAAAACAAAAACCAAAAACCAAAACAAACAAAAATAACCAAACAAAAATACCTAACCAAGCAAAGAAGTCAATCTTTGCAAGTTTGAGATGTTTGTAAATTAGATCCCAATCAGAATCATAATTTTGCCCTCTTTTTATTAAAGATTATAGACAAATATTAGTACACTCTAGAGAAGCACTAAGGTACAGCATAAAAAAATTCTAGTTATATTTCCAATTCTAGATTTAATGGAAGCCATATTGAATACTGGTTTACAATCGGAATAAAAAATATACACCACCCTCCCATACTTAGGACCTGATTGAGACTGTTACTATGTGCTGTGTTCCCCCCCTTGATTGAGTGCTCTCAGAGATCAAACTTTCTGTGGCCTTTGTGTCTGTGCAGTTTGACCTGGAGAATTATAGGAATACATAAAATAGTATGTGATTTTCAGAAACCTGGAAATATAGCTACACTGAAGTAGCTGTGCTGCTGCCACACCAATGACATAATGTGTTACTTCCTGAAAGCACAGGATTGCCTGTGCATTCTCTGTACAGGTGTTTTGTACAGCTGTGAGGAAAATAATCAAAATGACTGCACAAAGTAAAAAACTATCTGTATTGTGCACAAGCAGTAGGTTTCAG
The DNA here is from genome assembly GCA_013399875.1 of Gymnorhina tibicen. NCBI lineage: Eukaryota > Metazoa > Chordata > Aves > Passeriformes > Artamidae > Gymnorhina > Gymnorhina tibicen. The sequence goes on from VXAZ01007566.1 coordinate 102,024, forward strand.
GCTTCTTGTCAAAGACTTGTCTATAAAAAGAATCATGAAGGAAAATAGAGATTTATTTCATTAACTACGGTTAGTTACTCAGTCCGTCCTTGTATCTGACTGCATCTGACATTGCAAATAAGGCTCTTCAGACTGACTTTGGAAAATATATCTTCAGAACATCTCCAGGAGACTAGGATACCAAGACCTCCAGCCTGTCAAGCCAATATCATGATGTTTGACAGAGAAATAATATCTTCTCAATAGTTTGATGGTAAGAGAAAAAATATTCTCAAATGTCCAAAACTAGTTAATGCCAAAAGTTTCAGCCTTCATAATTTTCTTATGTGTTGGAACTGCAATTCTTATACAGATCTTTAACAATGAGGTTTCTGCAATTTTGTCCTTAACATTTGTAGAACCAGGGAAAAATAAATATTTTTTTTATCCTGGGCTTATTAACATACATAGGAAGAAACTTAAATATATTTAGTTCTTGCTACTGCTCTACGGACAAAGGTGAATGCATTTTTCACTAGCTGTTCTGCTGTTGCCAAGCAAAGATGAATATTATCTTTTTTGTTTTGCTTAACACAATTCCACCCCAAGATGAAGCCAAGGCCAGCGGCAGACAAATATTACATATGGAAAAGAAAGATAAGTAAATATTCACCATAGGTATATTTGTTCCTGCATGGAGAAGCTAGTAAGAATCATGTGAAGAAAGCAAGTGTGTATACATCTTTTGATTCTCTCTTTAAATTAGCCTTCTTATTAGGTGCACTGGGACCATTTTCCACTATCTGGAAAAATCCTGTAAAGCATTCCTGCTCTGTACTGAGTTAGTGCCACTGACCTTTACTCACAAAGAGTGCTTAAAAGACTGGGTACATTATGACAGACACAAGAACTTCATTATATTATTGAGAAAAAAAGGAAAACAGTTAATATTGTGTTCAAAGGAATGTTATATCTTTCTCAATGAGCTTAGTAATGCAAAAGTTCACATTTTAGGAGTCTGATGCTGCAGCCTTTATTCATCCAAATTACTGAAATGGAACTATTTTTGTGAGCAAAATTGCTTTCTACTGGACTTGAAGATAAAATTCTTAGCAACTCCTTGATATGAATTGATACAAAGATAGATTTCAAAATATTCATTACAGGGACAGGGAAGTTCAAGTACAGAACTGCCTCTGAATATTCTGGTTTCATAGCATTTTGATGTAGGTTTCTGTTCTAGTTTGTGAGTGAAGAGAATATTTTCAAGGACTTAAAATGTAGCCAGATTTTACTTCAGGATTTGGTTGTACCACTGTTGGTCCAATTCTGCCATTATCTCTGGGCAGATTCCGGGGAAAATCAGACTATGTCTATGCCTATGCCTATGCTTATGCCTATGTCTATGTCTATGCCTATGTCTATGTCTATGTCTATGTCTATGTCTATGTCTATGTCTATGTCTGTGTGTATGTGCATGTGTGCACTTTTTCGTTTGTTCATTAGTGTTGCGTGTCCCCTGTCATTGGGCACTTTTGTGCTTAAGAGAACAGATCCCAGAACTCCCCAAGAAAGTGGTCAGAGCACAAGCCTGCCAGAGTTTAAAGAAGATTTAGGCAATGCTCTCAGCCACATGGTGTCACTCTTGGGGGTGTCCTGAACTTTGATGATCCTTGTGAGCCCCATTCAACTTTGGATATTCTATGATTTGAGTTCTCTTTGTAATAACTGTTTTGAGATGTGGGACATCCCTTATCTGACCATGACTTCTGGTGCAAACCCACACCTTCACTAGACCATCACTGCTCTGATTGACTTTGCTTTTGGGACTTTTCCTGTTTTGTACTGAGGGTTTGTTACTGCAGTTTTAAGTCACAGTTTATAAACATTCAAAAGAGTCCAGAAAGTGTGCTAAGACTCAGGATTCCTGCTTAATAATTTCATAAAGAATATATCTTTAAAAGGCAGCTTATTTGAAATTATATTCATAGCGACTGCAATACTAGCCAACTGAAAATACTTTATAGAACTTCAATAACAGTAGGGTTAAAATAACTTCTAGATAATAAGCAACTTCTATAATTTCCCAAATAACATGTAAGTAGGAAGTAAGGAAAACCAGGTAAGGAAAAACAAGCCTTCATTGTCAAACATATTTTCAAAATATGCTTTGCTCACCCAGTTACTTAAATTCTTTACACCTTAATGTTAAGGCCTTTGCTTTGAAAATGGTGTGTTTCTTATTTAAAAAATAAATATATAAATAAACAAAAAATGCATCTGATAGTATTTATAGCCACATTATGACAATCACTGATGGCAGCTTAACTTTCATTTATGCAAAGTTTATGCACATAAGACTTTAATAGTTCTAGAAGAAAGGAACTAAAAATAAATGGAATTTCAACAGTAATCAGACCATTACTATATTATGGTGGCACCATTTCAACTATTATTAATGCCACATTTCCAAAAGATTATAAAATAAATGTAACTTTATTCAAGAAAGGAAATACAATAAAGATGATGGATATCAAAGCAATAAACTAGCAATGGTAGACAAATCCTCAGTACATTATCCAGATAGCAAAGTGGCACTCTGACCTGTTTTACTGTTCCAGATGATTGCATCTCCTGTGATTGAACTCTACTGAGTCTCACAAGAGCTCAGGAAATTTTGAGTTAATCCTGCTCATGTGGTACTGAAAGATGAGTGAATACTGTGAAAACCCCCAGCAGGTGGAAACTGACATCCTAACAGCATCATCAGATGTAAGCAAATTTACACCAACAAGAGCCAGTGAACATACTCCTCAGTAGTTGTGTGTGAAACACACATCACAGTGGCTGGAAAACTAGCAGCATATAAAAATTCTCTGCCTTATCTCACATGGTTTTTGCCAGGAAATCATATTTCCATAAGTAATAACAATATGAAAATTTCTAAATAAAGAACACAAGATGTCATTTTGTTGGCCAGAAAAAGAAGTAAAAACAAATATGCATTTTATCAATATTTTTTCCTATGTCTTATGGGAAAAATTATTTGAATTCCTTTTTTATATCTTCCAAAGATGCTATGTTAACTCAGGAGCAGAGAAATTGATTAAAGAAGTTTTCAAAAGCAAACTTATAAAAAAATATTCCAAAAGTTGCAAAGCTCTTTCTTGCCTTTCTTGGAGTCATTTCTATTATTTTGGTTATTTTTTTAATATTAATTTTATTTTCACATAGAATTTCAATTAACTCCAAAAAAGAAAAGAAAATTAATGATGATATTCATTCTTTGTTTGTTATACAGAATCAACAACAAAAAAACCTGTAGATTTTTCCTAAAAATTGAAGAACTTGGGTTTCCCAAGCAGAGGAAAAAGATTCCTTAGTTACTATTAATTTTTAGTGGAATTATATCTCTTATTCCTTTTACAGTTGCTCATCACTTATCAAATCAAACTACCATGGCTATTAGTTTCCTTTTCCAAACACCAAGTTACTTTGAAAAAGTAATAGGCTTTCTATTTGCTTAATATTGCACTAAATGTTTGACATATATACTTAAAAAAAATCCATAGGCAATGCCTGTACATGGCACCTAAAAGCACTAAATAACACAGTAAAGCTGAAGACGGGGCACTATTACACAGTGGAGAGTTCCAAACTTTCCTTCTATGCATAGGGGTATAACCTCAAAGTCTATCCACTGATGCAATAGAATTGCAGAATTGTAGAATGGTTGGAAGAGACCTTAAAGACCATCTAGTTCCAACTGCCCTGTCCCATGGGCAAGGATACCTTCTACTAGTCCAGGTTGCTCAAAGACCCATCCCACCTGGCCTAAAACACCTTGAGGAACAGAACGTCTGCAACTTCTCTGGGCAACCTGTTCCAGTGCCTCACCCCCCTCACAGTAAAGAATTTCTTCTTAACATTTAATCTAAATCTCTCCTTTTTAGTTTAAAATGATTCCTCCTTGTTCTGTCACCATCTGCCTGAATAAAAAGTCAGTATTTTTATAAGCCCTTTTAAAGTACTGGAAGGCCATGATGAGGTCTCCCTGGAGACTTCTCTTTTCTGTGATGAACAACCCCAGAGCTCTCAGACTGTGTTCATGAGAGAGGTGTTCCAGTCCTCTGAGCATCTCCATGGCTCTCCTCTGGACCCACTCCAACAGGCCCACATCTTTCTTGTGCTGGGAACCCCAGAGCTGGACACAGCACTACAGATGGAGCCTCATGAGAGTAGAGAATCAGACTCACTTCCCTCAACCTGCTGGTCATGCTTCTGTCCATGCAACCCAGGAAGTGGTTGTCTTTCTAGGCTGCAAGAGCACATTGCTGGTTCATGTCCAGCCTCTCATCCCTAAATCTTTCTCTACAGGGCTGCTCGCAGTGAGTTCTGTACTCATGTCTGGGATTTCTCTGGCCCATGTCAATAAAATTGGGTAAAAAACATTAAAAAAAATATTTATATTCATAATTTGATGAGGATTTTATTCAAGTAAAGGTTGTAGATTCAAATTCCAGACATACACAGGACAATCTTTCTATATAGTCTGGTAGACTGAAAAAACCCTAATTCTAGTTGTACCTGTATAGGACACACTGTTGCTTGCCCCCATATCTGCATTGACCTCTAAGGATTTCATTCAGCTGCTGGCCACTAGCATCCAATAGTATCTTAGATGCCTTAGAATATCAGGCTGATGACTGATTAAGGGACTGGATTGTATATATCACCTGTGGAAAACTCCGATGTTTGAATTAGACACTTTATGGGACGTGGGATGTTTTGTGTCATCCAAAAGGCAAGAGCTGCCTACGGGTGGCTGTCCAAATCGAGGACAAAAGTATGAGAAACATTTAACATTTAAGATAAATGCTGAAAATCTAAGTAATTTTTATTTCTATGTCATTGTAAATAAAAGGAATGCACACAATATTTCCTAATATTCATTTTCAGGTAATGGGAGTAGGGCGGAAGAAAGGTGATGTTGATAATTATTCTGTAAGAGTTGCAAAAGGTATATAGTGAGCACTGCTGACAAACTGTGTAGGTCTTCCAGTTTACTTTCTACTCTTAAACAAAGTTCATTTCAAGTAAAATTCCCCTTTTCCTTCCTATTTATGAATAAAAGCTAGTCAAAATCCAATGAAAACTCTTTCCAAATGGATAAAACCCAAGAAGAATTTTAAAGCAATTACTCAGAGCTAATCAGATTTGATCTGTAATCTGGGATACTGGCTATTTGCTGCAGATCTTTTCCTCTCATAGAACTAACTACAGTCCATTGACAAAAATAATGTAAACACTTTAGAAGGAATGTCTTTCACCCCTGAAAAGCAGCTCTCTCTGGTATATATTTCTTTCAGTCATATACCAGTTTGGATGCTATCAACAAAAGAGTTATTTCATTCAAGGAATGATTGCACCTTTTAACTACAATTCAAAAAACCACTTTTCACACTGCCTAAAATAAAGGTAAAAAGCCAAATATTTCTAGTAAAGAGGCTATTCTATCACTGATAAAATGCTTTCCAATGACTTTTAGGACTTAACCTTAGCCCCAGACACTTCCTTTCCAGTTGCATACATATCATCAACATAAGTACTGCAGTGTATTGGTTTTGCATGGCCAAGCTTTGGTAAATGGGGGAGCTACAGGGAAGGTTTCTGTGAGGAGCTTCCTCCATGTCCAGCAGAGCCAATTCCTGGCAGCTCCAAAGATGGATGTGCTGGTCAAGGCTGGGCCAATTATGGTGGTAATGCCTCTGTGAAAAAATATTTAAGAAGAAGAAAGAAGAAACAGTATTGCACAGATGTAATTGGAGCCAGAGAAGAGTGGAGTGCGAACAAGTGAGAGGAACAGCTCTGCAGACACCAAGGTCAGTGAGAAGGAGGGGGAGGAGGTGGACCTGGTGCCAGAGCTGATTCCTCTGCAGCCCCTGGTGCAGACCATAGTGAAGCACCTGTGTCCCTGCAGCCCATGGAGATCCACAGGGAGGCAGAGATCCACCAGCAGCCTGTGGAGAAGACATACCAGAGCAGGTGGGTGCCTGAGAGGAGGCTGTGACCCTGGGGGAGACCAGTGGAGAGAGGACCCCACACTGGAGCAGCCTGTCCTTGAAGGACTGCACTCCATGGAAAAGTGACCCACGCTGCAGCAGTTTTGGGAGAACTGTTGCCCATGGGATGGACTCACAATGCAGCAGTTCACAGAGAGCTGTTGCTCATGAGATGAACTCACATTACAGAAGTTCAGGGAGAGCTATCTCCCATGGGAGAGGACCCCATTATGAAGAACAGAAAGGACTCCTCTCCCTGAACAGCTGGAGAAACAATGTGTGAGGAACTGACCATAACCCCAATTCCCTCTCTCCCAATGCCACTGGAGAAGGAGACAGAACTGGGAAGGAGGGATGGGTTGGGGGAAGGTGTTTTGAAGGTTTTGTTTTACTCATTATCCTGCTTTCATTTTGTCGCAATAAATTCAATTAATGTCTCTAATTAGACCCTGTTTTGCCCGTGATGGTATTTGATGAGTGATCTCTCCTGTTCCTTATCTCAACACATGAACCCTTTGTTATATTTTCTCTCCTCTATACAGCTGAAGGACGGCAGTGACAGCAGCTTTGGTGGGTGCCTGGCATCCAGCCAGCATCAACCCACTACACATAGGCAACAACATAGTGAAGAACATACATATATAGAAATATGGATAACTTGGAAACNCCTGTTCCTTATCTCAACACACGAACCCTTTGTTATATTTTCTCTCCTCTATACAGCTGAAGGACGGCAGTGACAGCAGCTTTGGTGGGTGCCTGGCATCCAGCCAGCATCAACCCACTACACATAGGCAACAACATAGTGAAGAACATACATATATAGAAATATGGATAACTTGGAAACCACAGACCATGTCTGCAAAACTCAAAAGTTTCTTATCCTAGAAGAAAATCCTCCTATGGGAATGTATAAATCAGACTAACAATTAAAATATGCATAACAGATTAAAATTAATATGGGTTTACTCTGCAAATGGGAGGGACTGTCTGAAAAGATGCATTCTGTGTACCTAAGCAGTCTTAGAGACAGCAGTTTCAATGTCATTTAAGCAAGTTTCCCATTTACTGTGCTCTAGTCTGCATTGTGAAGCTTTCTAAAAAACTAGAAACTGAATTTTTCAACATTGTTTTAAATAAAACTAAAGTAGATGATGGACTCACATAATGCACTCCATCTGCAAGCAGACATTCATTCTTTGGAACTGACTACAAGAGGTCTGAAGTTAAAAAAATAAAATAAAATGAAATGTCTTTCACACAGACACCATACAGGTAAGCAGGAATTTTAAGAACTACTCAAGAGGCTCTAAAAGACTTTTTATACTATGGTATTAAGTTCTGATATTTGAATAACCCTAAAGGCAAGAGGAACTACTGCATACCCAATGTCATCAAACCATTTTTCAACATTGATAGTTGATAAAATGTCAGTTCTTGAGCTTTCTCTTAATATTAACCTGTGACTGAATAGTCTCTCTTGTATCCCAAGCTCAAGATAACTGAGATCAGGGGATTCCAGCTGGTGAAGTAACACTTTGAGGTGGTAGCTTATATAAATTATAATGATTTAAAAGCTGCTCAGAAGCTTGGCATTGTAGAAGCATTTCTATTTTATTATTCAACAGAGTTCCTATAAATCTATTAAAAATGCATGATAAATACTTCTCAATTAACTACAAGGGCAAGTCCATCTCATCTGTATAACAAATATTTTATATAATGTAAATATCTTTACATAAAGATAAGCTGACTACATTTAAAATTTGAAAATAATTTAATATGCCTCACTTCTTACCTATGTGAGTAATTTCTTCTTTTCCTTAGTGACTGAAAGAGAATAGTGAAATTAACTTCAGATATGATAAATGAGATTCTAAATAAATAAGAGCTGGGATTAAAATTCTATCTGATTTTCTGAATTCTTGAGGAACACAAAACATTAATCATGCATTATTGATTCAAGGAGGAAGTACAATCATTCAAAATCTATAGACCTGCATGCATTCAGCTATGTATCTGGTTCACTGTCTTCAAAGCAGTCAGGAGAGGAGTTTCTAACTCTCGATTAATACAAGGAACAGATTTCCAGCAATTAGGCCAGTCTTTACTGGGGGGTCTCAATACCTTCCTGCAAACCTGCAGGAATGACCAGTTGCATACATGACAAGTGCATGGAGTAAGCACTCAGAGAAGGCTTATTTACAGTGCTTGGGATTCTTCTGAGATTCATCCATTCACTGTCAAATCTCCTTGCCTTTTCTCTGGAAGCCTCTTTATGTTGTGGAAATTCTACATGATAGCTAACTGAAGATCTTGCAAAAATGCATTTTCTGCATGACAGTGAATAAGTAAAGAGACTGGAAAACATGCAATATTTCCAGATATTGTGAAAGCATGAAAAGAAGTCTGCCTTCAAGAGCCTTCGTACAAGATTACTTACAAATATTAATGTGCACCAAGTAGCTCACAAAAATCTGATAATTGGTAAGTTACTTCCCCTTTCTTTGTTTTCAACTGGAAATAACCAAGATGAGATGCTGACTCTAGCCATATTGCTTTAGCATCCTTTCTGCATTGATGTAGTGTCACTTTTGAAATTACGCCAGGCTAAAATAAGCCCCAATTTTCTGGCTTGGAAAATCTGGCTCCTCCATCTTCATCATCTACCTGAGCTGGGATTGGTGTAGCTTTTGGCAAACACAAATGAGACTTTTCACCCAAATACCTGAATTTATATTTAAGCCAATGACATGCACACATACACATATTTGCCAAATACCATTGATTTTACTGGTGCGTTATATAAAATGATATTTGAAATTCAGCTTCATATTCTTCTCCTTATTTTCATTCTGCCTGTTTAAAAACTCCACTGCTTAAAAATATTTCTCCCTACAGGATAAATTACACATGACCTTTTTACTTGCCAATCTCTCTTGAGATATAATAAAGACATGATAAAGATACCATACTCATTATTTTCAGATCTGTAGAAATAGTACTAATTTTATACACTTAGTTAAAAAATGCTGGTTTAGGATGTTGGAGGGACTTATGTTGGTTTTTTTTTTAACTGTTAAAGTATTGCCTAGTGAGAACTTTTTCTACAGTGTACAAGAGTGGGCTTCCATTTTTTGTTCATACTGATTCATACGGAATTTCAGCTGCAACATCTAATCTGTACACTTAACCATTTCAGTATTAGTAATTTCTATACAACCATAACCTTCATTTTACATCAGCATTTTCTAATTATTTCTTTAAAAACTGCATTTTATTGATGCTGGGAGATTCTGGGAAGTAGTGATCAAAAAGGGTGTGTATAAATGAATGAAAAAGGCTCATCTGTAACAGAAATAATTCCAAATAGTATCTGTTCCAGGCCCCCACGGTACCTGCCACAGGTGCTATACTTTGAAACCAGCAAAAAAATAGATGAAACTCAGCATATAATTAATCACACTTAAAAATACTAAGAAAGCCTAGAGCACTTTGGGATTTGAACATAACTGATGTCTGAAATATATTACATGCATTTCTGAGTTCTAAATTACACACTGCAGAACTTGAAATGCAGAATGTACACAGGCACGTATATGTTGGTATAAAAAGTTCTGAACAAACATAGAGATTAATGTTATGGAAAAATAACTGATCAGTTCAGAGCCAGAATTTTGGTTCTGATGAAGGTACTTGGAAAAAGAGAAGGTTGACTACAGAACTGTAGACTTTTTGCATCAGAGTCTAGCAACATGGAAAATGAAGGTCATCAACCACTTGTTCAGTTAATACTGGTGTCCCCATTGGATGACCATGTGCAAAGAACCCCAAACTTATCAGTGGTACAGAATTAATTTTTTACATGAAGTACATCCAACCTTGAAAGAGTTTTGGCTGTTGTTAGGCCTACTGATAACTGCTGAGTTTTTGGCTCCAGGTGCCTTCTAGTGATTTGCTCAATATTTCTAAGTATAACTTAGAGTGGAAAAAAAACCCTCATCAACACACATTTATTTTACATAGATAGCAACAATGTTGAGTAATGACAGCTTGTTTTCCTTTAAGAATGTTTTGAGATTTGTATTTTTAAATAATTTCAGAAAATCTAATAGAATTTTAAAATGCATTCCATATTTCTTCTCATATTTTCATAATGCCAGTGTCTGAATTTGGAAGCAGAAACTCTATGGTTCTGTTCAATAATTAGTTGCAACAAATATCATCAGAATTACAAGAAAACATGTCTCTCTATCAGTAACAGCTGTGTGAGAGATCAAGGATAATCCTCCTAAATTTAGTCCACATCCACACTGCACTAGTGTTTTGCACAGCCCTAGCTAGGCAAGCATTTGTTTGTCTGGAGATGGCAGGTTAATCCACAGCTTAGAGTGTGAATTTATCCTGTCTGAAGTGACCAGGAGAGTGAGAGGTATTATTGTGAGAGGAATAGTTGTATTGAGCTTAGAAGCATAGGAGAGGGTGAATGAAAAATAGGAAGGTAAGGAATAAAGTGAGAAATAAGAAAGGCTAGAAAATGAAAGGACTGTATTCATGTGTGCTAAACGTGTGCCAAGTCACTTGCCATTAAGCACAGTAAAAATTAGAAAGGACGTCATTTTCCATCTGACTCCATTTATCTGATAATCAACACTTTTTATGCTCATAATCCTGAACTCTCATTTTAAATCCACATTAGTGAGATGATCAGGCTGTTTTACTCTTGCCTTATGGACCTTGCCAAGAGAACGCATTTTCTCACATCATTTGCTGCAGTATCAGTCTATTGTTTCATCCTGATCAGACTGGTATAGCACTGCCTGTCTCACCTGTTAGTTTAAAATTATACAGATGAATAAATTAATTGATTTTTCAATTGATTAATTGAAAAAAGTGATTTGACATTCACTTTTTGGCTGAGGAATATGCTTCTGACTGTCAGTAACCAAAACAAAATATTAACATACATTCAAAATACTATCATGTATTAATTTTAACACAATTAATTTTTTTTTTTGCTGATCACTTAGTTTCATACGTATCAGAGTTTCCTCATGCTCTTCTATATCTTTTATTATTCCAAGTATTTCAGTTTGTGCGTGCAAAGCAAGTCGTTACCATCTTTTTAAACAAACCCTGTGAGGTTCATTTTGACCTTTAAATCAATGAGAGTTATGCCAGAAGCATAAGTCTTGTGTGACTTTTTTTGGGTAGGCTTGTGTTTCATACATACAGGGTTTGCTACTGTTGAGCCTCAGACTTCTGGTCTCCATCTCAAGTTTTAAAGCACATTACGGTATGCTGCGTGTGCCGACCCCAGCTAAAACTATGCCAGCATTTCCATAATAAAAGCTCTCATTTCCAGAAGTTCCAGCTGTACAGTCAGCTGAAAAAATGTGCAGTAGGCTAAAATTGGATATACGGGATTTCAATCTGGAATTAATACAAATTAAAAAAAAAATTCGACTTGATTCCTGAAGTTCTTTAAAAAGTAGCAGTTTGTGAGATCCCTTATTGCCCTCTCACCTTGTAAATAAAAAAGCAATTTAGCTTTTTAAAAATAATTATATAATCATGATGAGCCTGCTTCTGCTTCCACAGAAGTCTTGCTTTTTATCTTAGATATGGATATCCTTTTCATATACAACACGGGTGAGCATACACAGTGGTTTACTGAGAAAAATTTTAAAATAACACACTGTCATTCTACCTACGCAGGTCACTGCTACTGATGGTTTTATCTCATCAGAATCCTACTTCAGCAAAATCAAGGATGTGTACATCGATATATAATTTTGGTTTCTTGGCAGGGGGCAGACTCACAATGCACTCTCCCTTAAAGTAGTTGTGAAAACCTTGTTTTTGCTTTGCTTACTGTGCTTTATGCAGTTCTTTTATTCACTTAGAATAAAGTTAGAAATAACTTCAGTTATTTCAGTTATTCAGTTAATAATTTTCAGTTATTTATAATAAATTCAGATGTGGCAGGTCTTCCTATTTTACTATACACTTCCATGAGGCTTGCCTAGGCCCATTCTCAGTGGTCCCATGTCATGCACTAAATGCCAAATTTTGACTAAAGTGATGTACTTTCCATTTATGTGGATTTTTCCTCTCTGACAAGGATATCTACAGTTTATCTATCCAAGACCCTAATGTATATAAGTTTCAGAGAATTAATTGCATTCATTCTGCTAGTGGGCAGATGAAAATGGGCAAGGCATCCCTTCCATAGCCTTCCCCACAGCCTGTGACTCTTCTGCAGTTGTGGGGCAGATTCGGAAATAAGGCTCTAGAGGTGCCTGGACCCCACAGTCTGTGCAAAGCAAGCAAAAAGAAACTGTCTGCTTATTCAGCAACACCAAATCTAAGTCTGTCCACACCATTGTGAAAACAGAAGTAAATGATGGAATTTTTTATCTACATTATGAACAAAAAAATATCTAGATTAAAAAAATATATGAGTCAGTGAGTGTCCTGGTGCTAGCTGTGCTATAATTGTGTGGTGAGTCTGTTACAGAGATTTAAAAGCAGGTCTTTCCTTCAGCATCAATTGTCATTACATCTGAACACATGTTCCATAACTCTTTCTTGTTAGGAGAAGAAGCACAATTATGTGTGTGAAAAGTTAAGGTTAAAGCAATCTAGGGCAGCATAATAAAATAACTTAAAACTTCTCTATTACTTGTAAGGCAAATGACCTGCAAGCACAACATTTTTATCTACCAAATAATTTCTTGAAATAATGTGTGTGGAAATGTGCAGATATACTTCAGAGAGTTTGGCGGTCTCCCTTGCTTCTTCTAAGAAAGTTAAAATGAAACAAAATAAAAAAATATGGGCAAGACTTCTGGTTTACATAACTTTAGCTTATATCTATTCAGGAGCTTCAGATAAAATAGCCAACTATGTAAAACAACAAAGATCAGAAGGCTGTATTGCCAAGTCAAACTACCCCATTCACTTACTTTGTGTAAAATACAAAATTGAATGTGGCTGTTACTATAAAAAGAAATAGGTTAAAATTCTGAATGTTTATGATGGCTTCTGATTTCATCTTCCACAAGCTGAAGTCTATAAAGTATTTTGCTTCATAGCACTCAAAATCATGAATTATACTACACAGCCTAAAATATAAAATACATAAAGAGGAAAAGCTAAGGATTCCACACTGCTGAGAGAAAATGTATTTCATAGCTCAAGTGAAAACTATTTATTGGTTGTATAATATCAATAGAACACAAAAGTACTTTCAAAGTATGGAGACTGTTCCTGGCTTTCAAGCCCAACTCAAACACAATGAGCACTATGATCTCATTATGTTCCACTTTTTCAGGACTGAGTGAAGGTCCAGAATCCTTAGAGTTATGTGCCTTATTTCATGTTCTTGGATGTGCAGTCTGTAAGCAAGACTTTGTTTTTCTTTTAAGGAAAACTGGGAGAAAGGGGGGAAAAAAAAAAAAGAAAAGCAAACCAAGACTCCTTCAGGAATTTAAATACATGTCTGCTAGCCATCTGCTGCTTGTACAGGGTCAGAAAATGACTGTCCATAAAAATCATCACCCCTCCCTTGTTCTTTTGTAAAAGTGAGTATCCCACTCCTTGATATTTTAATGAAACAAGAAGGAATTTCATAGGAAAGCAAAACTGGACTAAAACCACCTTTCAGCATCCTTGGGGGCAGGTCCCAAGTAGACAGAATGCATACACATTTTTAATAACATAAAATTTAACAGCATCTTATGTATCTATTGCTGTATGATGGTTAAACTCCAGATTTCAGGAGAGAATCATATGGAAAAAGGTTTTCAGGCCACTGATACATCACTAGAAGCTAATGGGCATCCATGAGCGTTTCCAGGAGTGTTGGTGAGGCAGGAACTAACATCGCAGGAAGAATCAGAATCTCCAACCCCCTACAGCCATCCTGGAATTATATGTAGACACTGGACACTGGCACATGGCTAATTCTGTATACAATACAGTCCTTTTAATACAATTTCTGCTTGCCATTTGAATCCCTTAGCTGGTGTCTGCAACATCCTTTATTGGTAGCTAAAGGCAAACAACCATCTCCTATCAAGTCTATGCATAAAACAGGACTTTGGAGCAGAAAAAAAGACCTACCAGCAAGAAAACAGCAAGAATACTTTGTCTTCAATCCTTTTAGCCTGTACAGAAATAGATAAAACATCTTATAAAGCATCAATACCACCTGAGTATGTGGGTTGAGCAGGAGAATGGGGAGCAGCAGTTTTTAAAGAGACAGAGGAAAACATTAATCCTATTAGAGTTAATTGAGGTAAAAATCAATTTTAAGGGATGCAAGGCTTCCCTTGAATTCTCTTACTCTTGATAGTAACATAATTTACTTTTGCAACCTCTAGAGCACTTTGTTATTGCAATATACATTTTTATATAAATATCCTCCCCAAATATTACATAGTCTAGTACTCATTTCTGTTCCAACAAATAACTCTTTTATTGTGTAACATTGACATCTATATTGACTCCTCTTTCTGTCCTTTTAGTATGAGTATAGGGTTAGGGTCTTTCAGAAAAGCTGGAAATAACAACAAGCAATCACTAAGACTCCAGCTTTTTAAAGATCACCAATGCAATGGAGACATCACTATCAGTGAAGAATGGAAAATATCTTTGTGTTATAAAACTGAATATTAGATTTTGCATAGATTTTGCATAGATTTACAACATGCTATTTTGTTCTATAAAAGTGGTATTTTGTCCAGCAAGATAAAATTCTAATCCAATAGTCTCTGGAAAAGGAGAGTGATCTTTAAGACTAACATTTGATCAAGGAACATACATTTATTTCATGCATAAGGAATCTACAAGTAACAGGAATGTGCTAACTTATTTTCAATTGAAGTTATGGAATTAAAATAGTTTCTTTACATTATTTTGTGTTATTATTGATATGTTCATGCACAAAAATCCAATGATTCTTTTTCACTTTTCTCCTTTTCTTCCATTTTCTTCCATTGCGTATTCTTTCTGTTTGAGTGAGAACAAAAAAGCATGGGAGTAACAAGTCAGAATATAAAAAAGAAGGAAGGTTTCTTTGAAAGTCTTGAAATAAAATTTTTGCATAATTTGGTATTTTTAATCCCTAAATTTAAAAGAATAACCTGGAAGTATGTAAAAAAAAATGTTGAAGAAACTGTTGAATGTTTTGAACAACAAACAGTTATTGTACTTATCAAGTCCTATTTGCTGGTAATAAGTCAAAGATCTAAGTTTGCTTGCAGTTTTCCCTCAGTGTCTTCACACAATGGAGCTCTGTCCACCTCTCACTAATTAGGCAGATTTGTTCTTAGGAGTAAAACTAACACATATATATATAAGCATGAAAAAGTGGGTGAGGAAAACCTTTTCTTTTGGAGCTGAGGGCCATTGAAAAGAACTGTATTAAATCCTTCAAAAAGGAAAGAAACAGAACAGTCCAAATCACTGCATGGCAAACAGCTTAGAGTTAAATCCCCATTCCTCTGGAGTTGGAAAGGTAAATTTCCTGGAACCAGACTGACCAGCTGAGTCCAAGCTTAGCAGTGTATTTTTGTGGTGTTGTTACTCCAGTGTAAGAAAAAATAACTGCAGACACTCAGGCCTGTTTCTTGTACTTTATTCTGGTTTGTTGACTCTCATAGCTGTACACTCTCCTTGCACTGCCTGGCTTTTTCTCCTCAAAAAACATGTCCTGAGTTGGCAGTTATTTTACCTTTCTCTGTCTTTACCTACTGCCTGCCTTTGAAAAACTTTGATGTCTGTGTGAAAAAGATAAATGTTGATCTCCTGCAACCCGAGAGTAGCAGGCTTCAGTAAGAGACACCCTGCAGTGGTCTCAGCTGGGGGAAGGAGTTCTCTTAACAATAAACCAAGATTTGCTTCAAAAGAGAAAAACAGCTATTGAAATACTTTCCCCTCTGGCCCCTCCCTTGTAAGTATACAAGTGCATTTGGTGTTTTCTTGTTCTCTAGTTCCTGAGTCTTAAAACAGACATCTTTTTGTATTCTACCCTGTGCAAGATCAAACATTATACCAGCATTGAAAATATTTATTATCACAATTGTTATTCCTCTTAGTATGTACACATTAAATAGCTTACGTTCTAAATGAATGAATATGAAAGGAATTTAATTTCATTATGGATGAAAGTCCTGAGAAAGAATTCTGAAATAAATATTTCAGTGTAAAGAAGAAATTCTGGTGAAAGAATAGGTGTTACTTAAGGTTTATATTTTCATTAGCTGTAAGAAAATTTCTCTGTGGAACTTCCTGTAACAGTTAGTCCTAGTCACATTCCCTACCTGTAGGTTACTTTGGACTTTCTGCAGTAACACGTAAAGGGAAATTTTCTTTACTCCTCTGACAAATCTGTGTGCTACACAAACAGGAAAAAAAGAAGAAAAAAACCCACATGCATGTGTACCTCTTAAGTCCATCACTCATCATCATTCTGCTTATTTCAGCCTTTTACTGAATAAATTGATGCAACACAAAACTTTTCAAATGCAAGGGGGAAAATCTGCAAAAAACCCCTCCAGTGTGAATCATCCCAGTAAACCAGAAGAAACCCAACAAATTTTTCTTTCTATCTGCCACTAAAATATTATTAGTACAAATACTCTCTAGGTATAGGTTAAAAGAAATATAGTTTGCAATTCTTTTAGTGGTTTCATCTATCTATAAATTGCAGTTGCATGTATTGAACGATTAATAAAATGTTTACATATTTGCATACACATGCACACTCTAAACTTTGATGGCTATTAATTCACAGAAAAAAAGAGAAAATTATCCACAAAGTCTTGGTTTTGAAAATTAATTTAATTCTGAAAGTAAACATACTAATAGCAAAAAATAATACTTTTAATTATTATATGGAAATATTCTTAGTATACTAAATATATGTACATGCTTTTGGTTGCATTATATACTACATATATATACATGCACATATCCAAACATATGTACATCCACAAGGAATGCATGCATTACATTTAGAATAAAGATTTTGACAAATAATTGGTCAAATCCATTATCATCCCAAAGTGGTTAATGTGAGATTTTGATAGTGAGCTGTTTATTTTCTTATCCTATTTAACGGTATGTATAAAAGAAGTTTATTAGTGTTCACACTGATGTAAAAGACTAGATTCAGTAGAAAAGAGATTGTGTAACAGGACTACGAATGGCAAGGACTCAGTTTCCTATACTAACTGTGATGATCTATTACCTGTCTGCTGGCAACTGGGCTGGTCCTACTTTCCTTTTCCCTTTCTTGCTCTCACAAATAGGTTCCATCGCTTCTCTTGTATTCATCTACCAGTATTAATCCACATTTCTGGTTAGCTGACTACAGTTAATAGGATAAAACTACTTCTTTGACAAGAAGAAAATAAGTTGCAGAAGAAAAATTAAATGCCAGGACTACGGGGAAGATTTCAGAGGACATGTGGCTTATTAAAGATGACGCAAATGTTCGTGAAGTGGTTCTTTCTAATGAAAACAGCTTGAGGTGTAAGTTATGGGAAAAGGCAGTCTCTGGCAGAGAACCCCCAGGAAGCTGTGTGGGAAGGGAAGACAAAGACCTCCCTAGTTTAATTTTAAGGGAAATACACAAAATGCATTTAACACAGTTTTTAATTTTTTTTTTCCTTCGCTCAGCATCTGAGGGAGTTTGTCATGGTGACTAAATCCAGTAATTTCTAACACTTGAGGTAAAGTAAATTGTAGTCCTCATGCTTTTAAGTGTTTTGATTCAGGTCTAAGCAGTATCTGAATATCCGCCCATATGATCTGTGAGTTAATGTTTTGGCACAAGAATCAAATCCATTAATTTTTGAACTCTGCATGGCCCATATGTGACAGCATTATGTGTATATTATATATGCATATACAAATGTTTACATATATAACAGATGTAATATAAATCCATACAAACACACACAAACATATAAATATATTTTAATTTTAAAAACCCCCACCCTTATGCTCATCCTAATCAGATAAGGACAGGTCTGTGTTATAGCCACAGGTCCTTCATGAAATGGGTCAAGTTGAGCCTTACTTTTCCTGGCACTGTGCACAGCTGCCTCAGGTGTGCCTAAGCCCAGCTTTAGAGAGACTGCGAGTTGGTGTTTATGTACTTAAAGAGGAAAGGCTGAGAACATGTACTTAGTGTAAGACAACGCTGACAATTTTCTCAGCTCTGTCATAGCTATAAAAAGGTCTGAGAACCATTTCACTGTAATTGTCTGAATGTGGCTCTTTGGTAGCAGCAAGAATTAAGCAGTTTTGCAAAATGTCTGAAAATTTTAACAGTTGCAGAGATTTTTTGAACATAATTTAAAAGGGACTGAAGTACTAATTGGAGTAGATTGGACCATCTACTCAGGCACTGAAGATTCCTCAAAATGCTAATCATGAAAATGCTATCTCATCTAAGTTAACAGCATTTTTAAATCATTTTTTGATAAGAACTACCAAATAACTTGCCTAACAGAAAAAATTATGCTATATATTTGGTATCAATACTACTGTAACTCCAGTTTCAAGAGAGAACCTTTTATAGTTTTCTGTGTTCAAAACAAGCAGGAAATCTGGGGGCAAACCCAATCTTTAGGGTCCTATAGTTTTATCTTCTATACTTCTCCAGCTACAGAATATTTTTTCCTCCTGTGTAGAGCCCACTAGTTGCATTAACTCTTCCAAGACTGGCTTTTTGATTTAATGTGAAAATATTACACAATAGATAATCCAGTAGATCCCTTGAGAGAACACTCCAATTTCAAATTACTTTTGAAGTAATTTGAAGTTTTGATACACACTACCATGAAAACAAGGTAGTAAAAGTAATTCCAGTTGGTTTGTATATGAAGTGTCACTAAAGCCAGTTAAAGAACCAATGCCTTGAAAGCTGTATAAATCATAATTGTAGGCTTGGGTTAATGTAATGAAGACTCTACTTTTAGATATAACCCAGTTAAATTAAAGGATCATCATAAATCTCAGTTGTTTTTTTTCACATCCCTATGGGTTTAACTGAAAAAAAAAAATGTACAAAGTTATAAAAAAATTAATTAATGGAAGACTTAAGAAGTACTCCATGTTGAAAAAGCTGCTGACATCAGAGGAACATCAACAAAGCATCATAGGAAAGGAAGGAAACAAATCCATCCTAAAAATCTAACATATTTGTGAATTCTGAATGTTTTCTTATACTTAACAGAAGGGAATACTTTGAAAGAGGTAAAACTATAGAAGAATTAGGCACAGTTTTGGCAAGAAAAAAGAAATATGATCTTGACAGGTAGTACAATACAAACAAAGCCAGGATATTTTGACCTGCTATATAAAAATACTGATAGTGACATATGCAGCTGCTTTACATCATTGAGAAGGAGATTAAGCTTCCTTTTTATATAGCACTAATTGCACATTTGCAATATGATGCACACTTTTGGGCACCTCAACACAAGAAGCTTGTCGAGAAATTGGAGGAAACAGTTAAATGACTAGAAGCCTTTATTTATGAGTTACAGTGTATTTGAGCTGATACACAGTAAAGATAGTGGTATGAATATCTTACAAATACTACAGAACATTCATAAATCTTATAGGCTGCTACAGAGGAAAGAAGATTGACAACTTTTTGAAAAGGTTAAAAAGGGAAACTGGCTCATGCCACTCAGATCGACGTTTTCTCAGAGTAAGACACTTCACAGGAAGCAGCAGAGGTAGAATCAATCTTAACACATATAAAAATTGTTTGTAATTGTCATAGAAAAAAATTGAAGAAAACTAGACATCAGAGCCGAAAAAAAATCTACTGATTATCCAAGTTAACTTGAAGAAAACAAACAAACCAACCCAAAACAAAATATCACGACTCAAAAGAAGACCTCTTAAATTTACAAAAGCTAGCCTTCCTGGAATGAAGATCAGTCTACTTCACCATTCTGGTTCTGTAGTTTGTATTATATCCTGCTCTCAGACTGTCCTGTCCCCAGTTTTCTGGTTTTATATCCATTCATAGTTCCTTTGCAAATATCATGTACCCAGCCCATTACTCTGAATTGTTTCTTTCTATATACACAACCTACAGGTTTACTCTGTTTTTTGAAAATATATAGGATACTATTTTTTTTCTCTTTATAGTCAATCCAAGCTGTCACAATCCCAGGTTTATTTTATTCACAGACAGACAATGCTTGGAGTCAAATATCTTTTATTTGTTGTCAGACTAGTCCATGTGTTTCATTTTAAATACTAGGTGGAAACAAAAAATGTGTATAAAATATTAATAATCTCACTGTTGTGCATTCATTATTTCAGTAAGAAAAAAAATGAGGCATAAAAATCAAATATAATGAGACCATTACAGAAGAAGAAACAAGGTAATTAATTTCTAATATATAACACCACTACAATGATATTAGCTATAATTTAAATAAAGTAATCTGCTTTTGTTTGATATGCAAAATGCAAATGAGACATTTTAGTAATGCCCCCATCTCACATCAGTGATGTTAATGAGGAGATGATAAGGTTAATAAATACTTTCTTTTATTATAGTGGGGGTTTCTAAAACTGTATTTTGGGTTGACAAATTCCTTTGCGAACTTGACAATGCCAGTTTAGATAAAACTAAGCTTTTCCTTTGACAAACACAAACAGAAAATTATGTGACACTNACAAACACAAACAGAAAATTATGTGACACTTGCATTTGTCCTGAAGCAGCCATCCAATATCAGAACCACATTTTAGCTCTGAATATACGATAAATTATATAACTGGAACTTGCTGATACACTTATCAATGCTTGAGAGGTAAATCACTGTATAAATGAATGGTCAAATGTAAA
>VXAZ01007580.1:1246-23230 GCA_013399875.1 Gymnorhina tibicen
GGGGTGGAGCTCCGGCTCCTTATCAGATCCCGAGCCCGGCCGGGCTGCCGGGACGAGCGGGCAGCGGCTGCCGGGCAGAGCCACCCGGCTCCGGGCTGCCGGCACCGCGCCCAGCGCCGTGCCCGTGGGAGAACGCGGGTCCCCGCGGCCCCCCGGACCCCCTCGCCCCGGGGACCCCTCCGCTCCGCGCCCGCACACGTGTGGCTCGGGTCTCCCCTTTCACTCCGCTCTCGGTGCTCTTAAATAATTCATTCACTCGTTTATTCTTCCAGCCGGCGCTCCGCAGCCCCACAACCCCACTGCGCGGGGCCGGGGACCCCCGGGGCTGCGCACCCGCGAGGGTCCCTCCTCGGGACCGAGCTCACCGGGGGCTGTGCCCACCCCTCCCCGGCCCCCCAGCCCGGCAGGGCTGCGGGCAGGCTGCGAAGCTCCCCCGCCGGCTGCGGCGGTGGGGCCGGAGCGGCCGCTGTGCCCTGCCGTCACACCTCGGTGAATCACGGCTTTATTGATTGCGGGGTGTCGGGGCGTAGCAGCAGCGCGGAGCACCTGCGGCTCCCAAAAGCGCCCGCGAGCTCCCTGGTGATGCCTTCACAGGCTGTTCTCCCTCGGCTGGCTCCTCACCCCGGCGCCCCGGCTGGCCGAGCAAAGTCCCCGGGGGCCTTGGGGACAGCGTGTTCCAGGGCTGCCCCTTCCCTTGCTGCCTCCACCGCCTCCGTGCTCCTGCAAGGAGCGGCCGCGCTCCCTGCCAGGGGCTGGAGCTGCAGCCCGGCCCTGCCAAAACCCTCGGCACGCTCCGAGGGTCGCGCAGCCCGTGGCGCTGCCCCTCACCCGCCTCCCGGGCCGGTTGCGGCGCGGATTTCTCGCCAGGATGCTGGAAAGTCCTTCCCGCTCCGCCGCAGCGAGGATGGGAGCGCGTCTCCCCGCTGAGCTACGCCAACCTGTTGCGCAGCGCCCTTCGCCGCACACATGCTCAGCTCGGCTGCATGACTGCACCATCTAGAGGCTGCGCCTGCCTGCTCGGAGCAGCCCGGCTCCATCTCACCCCCTAAATCACCCCGTTTTGCCCCCCAAAATTGTCCTGCTTTTCTCCCAGATAGCCCCGCTTTCCCCCGGCAACAAGCGGGCTCAGCCCCTGGCAGGGCTGCATCCTGCTCGGCAGGGAAAGGGGGCTGGAGAGTCATCCCTCGGGGTGGAAAGCCCAGCTCTCCTCCCAGACTTTCTGCTCCTGCAGAGATGTCGGCTCCTCCGCGTCCGTGCGCGGGGTTTTTTTTTCCGAGTGTCAATTCGCATGAAGCCGATTTAGCAGAAGATGCGAAGTGAGAAGCCAGGGAAGGTCAAAGCCCACCTTTGGGGCAGGGAGAGGAGCTGTGGGGTTTGTCAGGCTGTGCCCTGCTGATCCAGAATGAGCTGGGCAGGGAGAGGGAACGAAATTCTCCGGAGACACGGGGAGATTTGATGGATCAGTAACTGGCAGCCCTCCTTGGAGGGACGGAGGGCTGGAGCAAAGGGAGAAGCCGAGGGAGTGACCCCGTGGATCCAAGGCTGCCCGCGGAGCAGGGACAGCAAACTTTCGAGATTGCCGGGGACCAAAGGTTTGCATTTCACAAGAGTCACGGGGCAGTCGGTCGGCGGCTGCACAGGGAGCGCCGGGGAGCCGGGCACGCCCATGGATCACTGGATGCCGCTGATTTGTGGGACACCGGGGACTGTCACCTGAGCCTCTGCTCAGACACGTTTCTGAGGGACGAGTCCAGGCTCCAGGAATGCAGGGGAGAAGTGTCCTGGCATCAGGAACCACCTCTGTGCAGCCCAGAGGAGCGGCCTGGCAGAGCCCTCTGCAGTGCCAGCAGCGCCCGTGGCCTGCGGAGCTGGGGGGACACCGTGTCCGGGCCACTGGTGGCCTGGCAGCCCAGGGCTGCCTCATCCATCTCTACCTTCCTCCTCCAGCCCGCTCCCTTTGAAAGCCCCTCCCAGAGTGCTCGTTGCCCTCTGACAGCACAGGAAGCTTTGCCAGTCCCTGTACTTCCTTCTCCTGGGCGTTATTGTAAAATCCCAGAATGGTTTGCATTGGAAAGGACCTCAAAGACCATCTCATTCCACCCTTATCTGGCAGGGACTACCCCAGGGTGTTCCAAGCCCCCTCCAACCTGGCCCTGAACACTTCCAGGGGTGGAGCATCCACAGCTTCTCTGGGCAGCCTGTGTCTCGCCACCCTCACAGGGGAGAACTTCATCCCGAGATGTACCAGCTCCAGATGAGTCACCCGTCCTCACCTTGTCTTCACCGTTCCCAGAAAGCAGCGCCAGCCTGAGCAGCGAGAAACCCTCAGGCTGCGGCTCTGTCTGCAGCGCTGTTCCGTGAGACCCTCCAGGTGCTTCCCTCCCGCCTGCCCCGGTGCCGGCAGTGCCACCGCCCCCGGAGCCGCCGCCGGAGGCTCCGGCTTGCCCCGAGCTCCGGGTCCCCCGTGCTGGGCTGCTCCGGGTACCCCGTGTGGGCTGCTCTGGCATCACGCAGAGGCAGCTGCTTCGTGGTGCCGGTGGGGCCTTGTCAGAAGAACAAAGCCTGCGAGGGAAGAGCATCCAGCTAAATCTCTGGGAAAGCGAGAAGAAAGGGAAACACGGAGAGCAAATGAACCTTACAAGAGAATAAATACCCCCTCCCCAACACACACACGCGGCAACCTGGCTGCCGTCTGCTGCAAGGAGTTCAAAGGCTCCTCTGTTCTCTCTCTCATCAGCTCTGGGCTCCGCAGGAGAAGCAGCAGCTCGGATTTGGGCAGCAAATGCTAATAACACAGATGTTCTGACAATCCGCTTGTTTCTACAATTAAAAACAAAAAGATCCTCAAAACCCAAATGCGAGGAAATGAGCACATTAAAGAACTTCTCCTCCGCTCGCCTCCCGCGTCACCGAGGGCTGCAGGTTTGCGGGGGAAGGAGCCGGGTGGGTGCAGCCCCATCCGGAGCGTCGGTGGGATGATGCGGGAGCGGCGCAGCCCTCGGACCACGGCGATGCTCCGGCCATGGGATGCGGGCAGCCGGCCCCAGCCGGGATCCACGGAGGAGCCGGAGGGCTCGGATGTTCGCCGCCTGTCTTGCCTGTGGGATGCTCGCTGCCAAATTATTGGGAGATTGTTTTTATTACTGTTTTAACTCTTTTTTTAACCTTGTTTTTCTCTTGGCTGCTCTTTCACTCACTCATTAATTTTGGTATTTTTCTCACGGTATATAACCCCTGTCACGGCTGCCATGGCAACAGGAGGGAATGTGCTCAGCGCTAAAATATCCTCTCAAAAATAACAAAAATAAGACAACAGAGGCAGCTTCTGTGGGCTGCTGCAAATGCAGATCTGGCCTGGCTTTGTGGTGACGGAGGATGAAAGATCCTGCAAGCCGGGGAAGCCCCGAGCCCCGGTCCTCCCGCAGCGCTCGGCCCACCCCACATCCGCAGGGCACGCGGGCTGCCCGGCTGGGAGCTCCTCCGGGGACGGACGCTGGGGCTGAGCACCTCCAGTCTCCTCACCCAGCCCTGGGAGCTCTTCCCCTTCCCCAGGACCACCACTGTCCCCTGTCCCTCAGGGCCGCACGAGCTCCACCACTGCCACACTGGAAGCTCCTCCTGAGGAGGGATATTGGGGATGAGCATCCCAAATCTCCTCCAAATCCAGCCTTGCAATCTCATCACTTTCCTCAGGGATCTCTCCTCGGGGATCGCTGTCCCCTGTCCCTCAGTTCCACGTGGTTTCCACCGTTGTCCACGTGGTTTCCACCATGCTGGAAGCTCCTCCTGGGATGGGTCCTTGGGGATGAGCATTTCAGACCTCCTTGCCTGCTCTTGGAAGCTCATCCCCTTCCTCAAGGCCACTGTCCCCTGTCCCTCGAGGCCATGTGAGCTCCTCCATTGTCACGCTGGGAGCTCCTGCTGGGATGGACACTGTGACTGAGCATCACAGACCTCCTCATCCAGCCTTGAAAGCTCATCCCCTTCCTCAGGGACCTCTCCTCAGGGACCACCGTCCCTCAGGGCCACATGAGCCCCACCATTGCCACGCGGGAAGCTCCTCCTGGGATGGACACCGGGGGATGAGCACCACAGAAAGCTCCTCCCCTCCCTCGGGGAGCGCCATTCCCCGGATAGCGAGGAGGAAACGCGGGTCTAGGCTTGGAGAAGGCGGTCGGGGCATCGCTCAGGGCGGGTTGCTGCGCTCCACTGGGTTTTGATCCACACGTGGATCCCTGGGATGGGTCCCACCTGGTGACGTGACGTCCCCAGACTCACGGCGTTGGTGGCAGGGCCAGCGGGGTTGTCACCCAGACCTGCCGCCTGTGTGTGACAGGATCACACAGGCTGGGGGAGCGAGGCGCTCGTGCCGAGAGAGCGCACTCGGATCTCTCCGAGGCATTTGACTTCCTTCCACCTTGACGTTTTGATTAAAACTTGCATTAGAAGGAATTAACGGGGCGCGGATGAGAAGGATTCAAACTGCTTCCCTGGCAGAGCTCCGAGGGGGCTGCTAATGGGGAGAGAGCAGAAAGGAGCATTATTCCCACCTCCCTCCCCCGGGGCCCCGCGCTCCGTCCGCCGCTGTGAAACGTTTTTATCGGTGATGGAGGCGAAGAGATGAAATCTTTGCTGGGAAAGCCAGAAAATGACACCCCGAGTGATGAGGCAGAGAGGGAAGAGGATGTTTTTACCTGGTTAAACGGTCGGGGGGGGTTCGACTGCAGATATCCGGAGCATCTGCGGGCCTGAAGTTTGGATTTGAAGCCCTCGGGCTGGATCTTGGAAAGCAGTGACTCTGGACATGCCCAGACAGGCTGGAGAGAGGAACCCTGGCTTTTACCCAGCAACCAAGGGAGCTCCTTTAAGCCCTCCCAGGAATATCTGCCTCGTCCAGTGATGCAGATTTGTCCGCGGAGGAGTAATTAGGGATCATTGTGTGCTGCTGCGGGGGCTGGAAATCAGTGAATAGCGCCCTGCTGGAGCTCTTTGTCTGGCACCCACCCTCGGGGGTCTCAGGGGAATACCAGGAGAGCTGCAAGGAGCACCGCAGACACGACCACAGGCTGGAAAAGCCAGGCCTAGGGGTGTGATGCTGCTGAAAACTCTGTTATCAGGCGATCTGAGCGCCTGGCCTGTGTCCTCCCACATGGAAAACAGAGCCGGGAACCCTTAAATCCCACAACGAGGAGTGACAAGAGCAGGAGCTGGAGCTGAAGAGAGGCAGATTCAGCCTTGGATTGAAATCCAGCATCCGAGTGGTGAAAGCATTTGAAGGCTGGAGGAGCTTTTCTCGGGGAGATGATGGGCTCACAGCACTGCTGCAGCTTTTGTCACCAGATTAGATCTCGCTTTAAAAAAGAAACCATTTAATCCCGGGAGCAGCTCTGAGGACGGGCTGGGGTGAGCGACCTCCCTGGCCCGATCCTCCACCTCATCCCTTCCCTCCACCTCATCCCTTCCCTCCACAGGCCGCTGGGAACAGAATGTCTGCAGAGCCCCGCAATTACTCAAGCACTGATTAATCAATCTCCAGCTCCAGGGGTCAGGAAGGTTTCTCCAATCCCCACCCATCCTCTGCGGCACCAGAGATCTCCTCAAGAAGAAGCAGCAGAGCCCCAGAATGAAACTCCTGGTGGCTGATTTGGTGCTCAGTGCCCGAGCTGATGCTGGGATTCAAACTGGAGAGGAGCTTCCCTGGCGCTCCCAGGCTGGTGGAAGGCCATGGGATGCTCCAACAGCTTCCTCAGGCTGGGGCCCACCCCAAGGGTGTTCCCAGCACTGTGCCCATGCCAGAGATTCGGGCTGCGGTGGCCTCCCTCCCATCCCCTGCCTCTGGCACTCCCTTTATTCCCAAAATACTCAGATTCCTGCTCCAGGGTGTAAGGAAGGAGCGAGCGGTGCTGTACAGGAGGTGTGGGGTCAGACTCATGGGATCCCGGCGTGGTTTGGGTTGGAAGTGGCCTTGAAGCTCATCTCGTTCCAAAGCTGGGATGTCACCCGCCAGCTCACATCACTGAGGTCCCCCGGCCCCCTTGGCTGTCCCCAGCCCGGGCACCCCACGGCCTGGCAGGAGCAGGTGTGGGAACAGCAGGATCCTGTCCTGCTGCTGCCGGAGCTGCTGAGGGTCTGGCAGAGCTGGGGAGAGGCTGGAGAGCAGCAGGAAGGGGGGAAGCTCTCAGGAAGCACAGCCCCGCAAGGAATGAGCCGAGTCTCTCACGTCGCTGCCGCTCTCAGGGCTGGCCTCGCCTCCTCCGGGGATCTGCTATTCATTCCTCCTCCGAAGGAGAATTACACCCATTTCCTGCTTTTGTTAGGGTCCAACGGTCTCCTGCCTGAAATCCCACCTCCAGCTGCTGCTGGGAGATGGTCCAGCCCTGGAGACGGGCGAGCAGGCACCGGGGAAGGAAGGGTTCCACATCCTCCCAACAGGAGCTGTCGGGGAGCCGTGACGTCCCTGCCCGGGATCCTGCGGTCCGAGGGAGCAGGAGGAGACTCGGGGAGAGGAGGCCAGACCAGACCTGCCCAGCCCGTGACTGGCACGGGGCTGGGACACACAGAAACCTCGGCTCAGGCTGGGACTTGCCCGCAGAGACTGGGCTGGGCAGGAGAGGAGCTGCTCTGGGCACGGAGAGAGGGAGAGGCTCATCCCTCATCCCTGGCGAGGAGGGACTTGGGACCCACGGCCAGCCGAGTTCTGTGGGGTTCAGGGACAGGCAAGGACCACGGGAGGGAGAGTTCTGGGTGACAGCAGAGGGTCAGGGACTGTGGTGGGGACAGCCAGACCGTGCACGTGGGCACCAGAGGGTGGAGAGCTCAGGGCCAGCGTGGATTTGGCAGGAGACGGCAGGGCCAGACTGAGGGCAGGGTTGGTGCATGGGGACAGCAGAGGAGAAGGGAGCTGGGGGACAGGGACCCAGGGTGCCACGAGCACCAGCAGGGCCGGAGCAGACCCCTGTGGGCATAGAGGGCAGGAACAGGCAGCCCTGGCACTGGGATGGGGCAGAGCAGGGCAGCACGGGCTGGCAGTGGGAATGCACTGAGGGCAGGCTCTGGGGGGAGGTCACTGCCCCTCTGGAGCTGGCACGTGGCAGGAGCACGGGGCCAGCGAGGGGCTGGGGTGGGAAGTGGTGGCGGCAGGGATGGACCTGAGTGACCTTTGCAGGGCTGGGGCTGTGTTTGCTCCGAGGGGGTGATGCTGCCCCTTTATCTCCGCTGTGTTTGCTCCTGGAGCCAGCACTTCCCAGGGCAAAATCCAGAGGCGCTGGAGTGAGACTCCGAGGGCAGTGCGGGGCTAAACAAGCAGCAGACAGGCTGGGATCTGCGGGAAAGGCTGGCCAAGATCAGATACAGCACATCCCGAGGGAGAGGATGAGCCTCTGGAGTGGGGGATCCTCATAGGGATCTTCACCCGGGGTTGGGGCGCACGAGGATGGCGGAGGTGGCACTGTGCCAGTGCCGGCCCTGGGATGCAGCGGGTGGAATGGTGGGGATGGGACGTCACTCCCAGCTTGGCCCGGGTGCCAGGGTGCTGGCACAGAGCTCACAGCACATCCTGCTTCCCCCTGGGCACGAGCATCACCGCCCCAGGCCGGCACCCAGCGTGGACCTTCACTCCTGCTGAGGGACAAAGTCCTTCTGTCCCCAGAGACCGCAGCTTTGCTGGGTGCCGGGCAGGCCAGCATGCCCTGCCCAGAGCGGGAAGGCCGTGGAGGCAGGGAAGGGTGGCAGGGCTGAGCAGGAAGGGGGTGAGGCAGCTTTGGGGCAGCTTCCTGAGGAACTGGGAGCAGGCAGGGAGAGCAGACTTTGCCCATCCTGGTAAACAAACAGCACGGATCGCTCCGGAGCGATCCCTGACTCCACCGCCGCCAGCTGACACAACCTGCGGGGCCCTGAACTTTGGTGTGTTTGTTTTAGGACCAAAGCGTTGAAGGGAAAACATCAAACAACAAATAATCTGCACGCGCGCCGGCTCGCCAGGCGCTCTCCGCTCCCCAGGGCCGGCTGGCAGGTACAGCCCGTGCTGCTGAGTGCCACCTCACGTGCCCGTCCCCACCGCCTGTCCCCAGCCCACCGCAAGGCTGGCCCCTCCACGCCCACCCCTCATCCAGCGCCTCACGTCAGACCAGCCTGGGCGGGTTCCTCCAGAGGGGCAGCTTTTCCTCGGGCTCCTTTGCTGCGCTGGCCCTTGAGCTCATTTTTGCCTTGCAAAAGGGCCCCGTGGGTCCTGGGGGCCGGAGGGTTTGAGCAGCCCCTCGCCGCGCAGGGCGTGCTTAGAACACCTCCGGCATCCCCACGCAATCCTCTCACGTCCCTTCAGTGGTTGCCTTTCACGGCGCACGGTTCCCAGCGTGGAGCCGGGCGGGAACGAGTCAGAGCAGCTCGGGGTTGGTGGGCTTTGGCGAGGGGCAGCTTCCAGCCTGGAGGCCGGCTCCTGTGGCCGAAGTGCCCAGCCCAGGGCACCCCCGGGGCACTGCCCAGTGCTCCCCGGCAGCCCGGCGTCCCCAGGAGCTGCAGCTCGGCAGCGATTGCTGGCGCTCGCAAACAGCCGCGTTTCATCTCCGGAGGAAACTCTTCAAAGCCACCCAAGCACTTTGATTTCGGAAAGGTTTTCATTCCTGTGAAGATAAGAAAAGCTCCCTTGGCACGGCGCAAGGGCCCCCAGGAGGGACTGCAGCCCACATGCCTGGGAGCCTGGAAGCCACGGGCTGAGAGAGCCGGGCAGGCAAACGAGTCCACGGCCACAGGACAGGAGCTGGCCCTGCTGCCCAGGACTGGGCCCTGCCCTCTGCCAGGGTCGGGGATGTGGTGGGGGGACCTGGAGAGAGGCTGTCTGAGATCTGGGGAATGGGCTGGGCACCTCCAGGCACTCGGGACGGGGAGGGGTCTCCTTCCCGGGGTCTGGGAGGAGGTGGGCAGAGTTCCTGGCACGGCCTCTTGCAGGGACAATGGGTTGGGTGGCCCAGATGCTGCTGCCAGCTCGGGGCTCTGCTGCCCAGGGGCTTGGTTTGGGAACAGGTGGAACGTGTCTGGATGTGGGAGCAGTGAAGTGAGGAAGCACCGGAGGGTTGGTGGAATGGGCTGGGAGCGGGGAGTTTTGGGTCTAAGAGCCAGGCAGGGGCTGGGGAGGGTGTGGAGCAGGCGCCTGGGACAGTCTGGGAGTGATGGGGACGGTCTCACCACGGGGGTGGGCGTTCTTCCGGTCACCCGTCCTGTGGCCAGAGCCCGGCCCTGACCCTCCAGCCTCATCCTGGCTCGGAGTCACCAAGGCTTTAACCACAAAAGAGACTTTGAGCTGCAGGATGTGGGGGCAGGAAGCAGAAGATCTCTTGGTGCTCTCTCTCTTTCCTCCACAGCAAGGAGTCGAACGAATGTCCCAAGACCATTTTCAGGGGAGCTTTGGATGATGAGATCCCATTGTTGTGGGGCAACGAGACCCCTGAGCCACCTCAGCTTGAGGTCCCTGGCAGAACCACCACGAGCTGGCCCAAAAGCCTTTTGGAAATCACAGCTGAGCGTGGAGGTGGCACAGGGTGGGTCACAGGGAGCTGAGCTGCACCCTTTGGGAGGAGCTGCAGGAAAATGAACCCACGGTCTCCCCATCCAGCAAATCCCACCGAGCTGTGCCCGACGTGGAGCCAGGGTGGGGAGTGCCAGCGGGGTTAGGGAGGGCTGTGCCAGGCACACCGAGTGAAGGCACGGAGGAGCAGAGGAAGGAAAAATCCCTGGAGGGTGCTGGCCTGGCTCACAGCGAGACCTTTGGAGTGAACCTGGTCACAGTTTTGCTCACGAAATGAAACCTCTTGGCCTGATTGCAGCGGCAGCGCTGGGACCTGGAGCGGGCTGAGAGCACATCCCAGGGCGCTGTGGGGCTGCTCGGCCCCTCTGGAGAGCAGGGCAGGCGGAGGGGCAGCGCTGGTGTCACCGGGGTGCTCGGTGACGGGTGGTGGGGGCACTGCCGAAATCCGGGGCAGGAGGAGACCTGGCCCCGCTCCTGCCGCCCTGCCCCGGGCAGGGGCTGCCCCACGGCCCACGCCGGGCTGCTCCAGGGGACAGCTCTTGGCCCTTGTACGATACCCACAGTGTCACCCCCCAGAGGGGTGGGAGGGGGCAGCTGCAGAAAGCCAAGGAGAGGGGGAGGACACAGCGACTGTGCCACCACTGCTGCTGTGACACCACCATGGCTGTGACACCATCGCTGCTGTGACACCACCATGGCTGTGACACCATCGCTGCTGTGACACCATCACGGCGGTGCCACCATCATTGCTGTGACATCATTGCTGCTGTGACACCATCACTGCTGTGCCACCACTGCTGCTGTGACACCACCATGGCTGTGACATCATCACTGCTGTGACACCATCGCTGCTGTGACAGCACCATGGCTGTGACATCATCACTGCTGTGACACCATCACTGCTGTGCCACCACCACGGCTGTGACATCATCACTGCTGTGCCACCACCATGGCTGTGACACCATCACTGCTGTGCCACCATTGCTGTGACACCACCATGGCTGTGACACCACCATGGCTGTGACACCAGCACGGCTGTGACACCACCATGGCTGTGACAGCACCATGGCTGTGACACCATCACTGCTGTGACACCATCATTGCTGTGACATCATCGTTGCTGTGACACCACCACGGCTGTGACACCACCGCTGCCAGCCCTGCAGGGACACCAGCACCACTGGTGATGCTCCATCCCCTCCTGGTCCCTCCTGGGGATGCCAGGCAGTGCAGGTGCCTCACTGAGGACCAAGAGGCTCCTGAGTGGAATTTTAGGTGGGTGAAGGGGCAGTTCCCAGGCTGGGAACATCCCGCTCCTCCTCCCTGCCCTACTTCTGCTCTGCGTGACCCCGCACCTGCCCTGGGAGGCACCAGACGGGCCCAGCTCGAAGCGGGGGCGGTGAAACCGGGGACTCTGCTGGGTTTGAGGCTCACGT
Source organism: Gymnorhina tibicen (assembly GCA_013399875.1). Lineage (NCBI taxonomy): Eukaryota > Metazoa > Chordata > Aves > Passeriformes > Artamidae > Gymnorhina > Gymnorhina tibicen. Next base: position 12,203 of record VXAZ01007580.1, read on the forward strand.
TGGTGGAGCAGGAGAGGGCAGGGTTAGCAGGAACGAACTGGAGACATGCCGGGACTGATGGAAGGAGCACGGCAGAGCCTGGGAGACCTGTCCTACTTTTCCAACAGTGCGGAGCCAGGGCGGGGGGTCCCTCCTGATTTCCTCAGGCCCCTGGGCTGATGCTGCGGGAGCTGCAGTGGGGACTCCCAGCCCAGCATCCCCCCGGCCCAGCCCGCGGTCCCGGCGGTGCCAAAGCTCCAGAGGAAGGTGTGCGAACGCCCCGGGGCACGAGGCAGGCGCAGGAAGCCCTGGAGGGAGGCGCTTGCTCTCCTTTCTGCCGAGAACAGCCTGGGGCAGAAACGCTCCCCTGTGCCAGCTGCCTGCCCGGCCCCCTCCCCAAACAACGGGGGGCTCCAGAGGGCTGGGGCGCACCAAGAAAGGCACCCCGAGCATCGGGATGATCCCAAGGCTGCTTTTCAGAGGGCTTTGTCACCAAAAATATTACAGAAAACTCTTTTCTCAGCTGGTTTTTTTTGGTGGTTTGTTTTTTTTTTTTTCCCCAGCCTGAGTCAGGTATTTAAAACCCTGCGGACCTTTCCGTGCCACTCCAGCTCCTTAGGAGAGTGGGAGGGGAGGAAGCGGTGCGGAGGATCCCGTAATTGAGTTTTGGTTTGCAATCCTATTGTTAGCAGGGCAAAAATAAACCCCCGAGCGAGCGGGAGGCGGCACCGCCAGCCCTGCAGGACACAGGGACACCCTCGGGGCACTGCCGGGCACCCGAGGGCCGGGGTCCGCTCCCTTCTGTTTCAGCCAGGTTTTCTAAGGGAACGAGGTGATTTTAGCTCCTGGCTGAGGTCACCAACGCTGAGGGAGCTCTGCGGGGTTCGGATCCCAGAACGGGAGAATCGTTGATGTCGGAAAGACCTCCGAGGTCGTCACGTCCAACAGTTACCCCAGCGCCGCCGTGTTCGCCGTGAAATCACATCCCCGGGTGCCACACCTGCACGTTTTTTTAGGACCACGGAGTCACGGGATGATTCGAGTTGGGAGGGACCTTAAACGCCACCGTATTCCAACCCTCCTAGCGGACACCTCCTCCTACCCCAGGCTGCTCCGAGCCCTGTCCAGCTTGGCTTTGAACACTTCCAGGGACCCGCTTCCACTTGAGGCATTCCCAAACTGGTGCCTGGATGTGGGCAGGTGCAAAAAGATGCCCTGAAAGAGGAAAAGACACACCAGGAACAAACAAAAACCTCTGGCAGCACCTTCCTGGCACTGCAGCCCCCCCGGGCTGGTGACAGGGGCACGTCTCAGCCAGGGGCCGGTTCTGCTGAGGGGCAGAAATCCCGGGATGGAGCTGCCCGGTGCTCCCACGGCGTCTTCCTGGTCCGGGCATGAACAGCGGGTTCCCTTTTGTGCCTGAACCTGCTGCGTCCTCCCACCCCGAGCCCCTGGTTTGTGCAGGGGAAAGGCAGAGGGTGGTGAATGACCCTTGGGAGCACAGGGGTAAAGCCGCACACCCCGGGCTGTGCCGGGTGGGACCTGCAGCTCTCAGGGTGGGTTCCAGCGGCTTGGCAGAGCCTAAACCCCTCTAAAACTGGGTCCTGCTGGCCCTGAGCTCTACTGGGTGGGACCTGCAGCTCTCAGGGTGGGTATCAGGAGAGGCTAAACCCCTCTAAAACTGGGTCCTGCTGGCCCTGAGCTCCGCTGGGTGGGACCTGAAGCTCTCAGGGTGGGTATCAGGACAGGCTAAACCCCTCTAAAACTGGGTCCTGCTGGCCCTGAGCGCTGCTGGGTGGGACCTGCGGCTCTCAGGGTGGGTATCAGGACAGGCTAAACCCCTCTAAAACTGGGTCCTGCTGGCCCTGAGCGCTGCTGGGTGGGACCTGCGGCTCTCAGGGTGGGTATCAGGACAGGCTAAACCCCTCTAAAACTGGGTCCTGCTGGCCCTGAGCGCTGCTGGGTGGGACCTGCGGCTCTCAGGGTGGGTATCAGGACAGGCTAAACCCCTCTAAAACTGGGTCCTGCTGGCCCTGAGCTCTGCTCACAGCTCTCCTTGCTGCCAACCCCTCCATCCCGGCCCCAAACCGTGCCTGCTGTTGCACGGGCACGACTCGCACGCGTCCGTGGGGGAAAGCAGCCCCAGGAATAACCCAGCCTGGAAACCAGGAGCCCGTGTGCTCGTTTGAAGTGCTGGATACGGCAGCTCAGGAGCCCCTGCTCGCCGAGATTTCTAATTACGCTTCTGCATAATTGTTCCAAGCGTTCGCTCACGCTGAAGCAAAGCTTATTGGTTTGCGAGCCCGAGCACACCCCGGGGCCTGCTTTCAAATGTAGGCCCAGCCTTTAGTGCCCCCGGTGCCATAGTTGGAGGATGTGAATGTGTGTGTTATTGCTGAGAGCTCCGTCGCCGGGTTTGGAGCTCGTGGAGGACTCCAGATGTGTCATCCGGGCCGGGGGATTTGCTGCCTTTTGTGCTTTGAATCCTCCATCTCTGCCTTTGCTTCCCTGCCCGAGGAGGAGGAGGAGGAGGATGAGTTTGGGAGCGCGGCTTCTGCTCCCGCACGAGGTTGTCCCGGTGTTTGGCCGTGTGTTCCCAAATCTCCACCGCGCTTCCCCCGTGCTCCCTGTGCTCCGTGTGCTCCCAGCCGCCTCTGCTTCCCGATTTCCATCCCGTGCTTTACCCGCTGCCTTCTCTCCCCCTCTCTGCTGGCTCTCTGTGGGTTAATCCCTATTTTCCCAACATTTGGCTCCCTCTCATGCATCTGCCATCAGAGCAACATGAACCTTCCCCGTTTCTCTCCCCAGTATTCCCAAAGCTCTGCTAAGCAGGCTCCAGCCCCGGTCCCATCGCATTCCCATCCCCGCCTTTCCCCCAGAGCTGCAGGGCCGGGACTGAGCAATCTCCGTGTCCTAGGAACTGTGGCACGGTGAGAACTGTGCTCTTCCTGCCGCCCCAGGCTTGGCATCCTGGCTCTGTGACTCTGGGGTTGCCTTGTGGGAGTCCCAGCGCCCCTGGGAAGCAGGGTCAGAGCCAAAGGTAGGACAAGGACTGAGGTTAAACCCAGCTCTGGCTCGTGCCAGGCTTATGGGGCGGTTGGATGGGGCTTGGAGCGTCCTGGTCTCTGCCCGTGGCAGAGGCTTGGGATGAGAGGAGCTTTAATTTCCAACCCAAACCTGTCCATGATCCCGTGATTCTGTGGGAACCTTATTTCCTTAAGCCTTTGTGGAGGGCTGGGAAGCGCCGAGCTCCAGTCTGCTCTGCCAGCAGTGAGAAATCCGTGCAGGGCGGAGCACTCGAGCTTCCCCTGCCCTCCCAGATCGCTGGGATTTAGGGAGCCGTCCCTGGCAGTCTCTGAGTGGGGTCACACCTGGGGAGACACAGAAAACTGGGAATGTGTCTCCACCAAAGCCCCGGGGAGCCTCGGGAATGTGGTGCCAAAGCCACCCATGGACTGCTCCCGGCTGAACCCCTGGGAGCAGGGACAAGTGACATCCAAATGGCTCCTTCCACGAGCCCCAAATCCTGCTGTCCCTGCTGGGATGAGGGAAGGATTCCTTCTGCCGGAGCCGCGGGGGTTCCCGAGCAAACAGGAAGAGCAGCTTTTGGGGCTCCAAGCAGCGGAACCTCCAACGTGCCCACAGCAACAGCTTCCCCCTGCACCGGGGATGCTTCCCGCTGCTTGACTGGTGATCCACTGATCCAAGCTGGAGCTCCCAGCGCTCCCCTCCACGGACAAGGCCAGCACGGGTCCCTGGAGAGCTCCCAGGCCTCGGCTGTGCCTCCGAGGAAGGGGAGAAGGGAAGTGCAGCAGCCGCAGCCCTGCGCGGTTCTGCGGTAATATCCAAATCTGCTTACCGTCTGCCGCTGTGATTGAAGGAGTTTCTGTAATAATGTATTAGCTAAAGCTTCCAGATTATCCCAAAAACATCAGCTTTAACAAAGGGGTAATGCCTCTTTAATCCCCGCATGATCCCGGTTCCCAGTCTCTGCAGGACATTAATTCACGGCTAATACACAGACTCCAGGCAGGCTGCTAATGTGGGCTGCAGCCCGGCGGGGCCAGCCGGCCACTGCTTTGTTCCCCCTGCTCCTGGGAATGCCGGGATCTCCAGCCTGGCCCCGCTTCCTGAGCGGCGCCCCCGGATTTGGCCGCTGCGGTTGGTCTGGGAGCGGTGCGGGATGTTCCCGGCTTCCCTGCTCTGTGGGGCAGCCCGGCACTGGGTGCTGGATGTGGGATGTGTTCCTCACTCCCACATCCCTGGAGGAGGCATAAAGGACACCCTGGCACAGGGTGCCCAGAGCAGCTGTGGCTGCCTCTGGATCCCTGGCAGTGCCCAAGGCCAGGCTGGACAGGGCTTGGAGCCACCTGGGACAGTGGGAGGTGTCCCTGCCTATGGCAGGGGCTGGGATGAGATGAATCCTTAAGGTTCCTTCCAGCCCAACCCATTCTGTGAGTTCATGATTTCATGGAAATCAGCTGTGGTTCTGCTGCACTTGGCAAACAACTTCCTGAGGGGGAGATGGGAGCAGCAGGATCCCAGCAGGGCTTCACCCTGGGCCCATCCCTTGTGCCGGAGCAGCTGTCCTGGGGACAACGGCATGGAGCTGTGCTGGGGAGGCTCAGGCTGGACATCAGGGAAAGGACCTTCCCCAGAGGGTGCTGGGCACTGCCCAGGCTCCCCAGGGAATGGGCACGGCCCTGAGGCTGCCGGAGCTCCAGGAGTGTTTGGACAGCACTCAGGCACAGGGGGAAATTGTTGGGGTGTCTGTGCAGGGCCAGCACTTGGACTTTAGGGATCCTGGGGTCTCTTCCAGCTCAAGACTCTGTGGGGTTTGGAAAAGGACATTTCAGGCTCCTGAGAGCCCAGCAAAGGCAGAGCTGCAGATCCAAAACCCGGAGGGGTGTGTGTGGACAAACCGGGAAGCAGGACAGGAGCCGCGTGGACAAACGGCAGATGGGGACCAGGCCGCGCCCGTCCCCTTCAGCAGGACCTCAAGAGCCGCTTTGTCCCACCGACAGCGCGTGGCAGTGGCTGTTGTCACCCCGGCTTGCTGCAGCCCAGCCTCCCCTCGCGCTGTCCCCAGCTCAGCCAGGTTCAGGGTGAGGACGGACCAAGGAGAGATCCCCTGTGGAACAGCTCCTCAGCCTTCTCCTCCTGCTCCCCATCCCCATCTACCCCAGCTCAGCTCCACAAGCAGAAGGAGCTGGAACTGGAACTGACGATCGTGGCCTGAAATCTGCTGTGTCAAAGACGTTTTGGCCTGCGAAACGCTGGTGGCAGCCTCGGGCTGGTTCCAACCCAGCTCTGCAGAAAGGTTCTTGTCTCCCTGGCTCGGGAGGAATTCCCTCCACCCTGCTTGGGGTGGGAATGTTTGGTGGTGGGAGGGAAGCCTGGAATTTGGAGCCCCTTCCAGTGCCCATGCCCATCGCTGGGACAAGGCCGGGGTGCAAAGCATGAAAGGAAAAGCCGGGAACAACGCCAGCGCGGCAGAGAAACCCTCAGAGGCGGTGGCTGTCCCACGCCGGCGGGAGCACTGGCCGGGAGAGCTTCCATCCCGCCGGCTGCTCCCTCACAAAGCCAAGACACCCCCAGGTCTGGAGCCTTGTCTCAGAGCCACCTGAGGAGGTCACAAATTGTCCTCCGGAGGTGCCCGTCCTCCCCGTGGCCCATAAAGGGCTGAGCGAGCACGGCTCCTCAGGGGGGGCAGCTTGAGCTGCCGGGAGCTCGTCCCACCCCATCTGCCGAGGCCGGCTGCCGTCCGGGCGAGGAGGACCCGAGCGCAGTTCAGCCGCAACCTCTGGGCTGCCTTTTCTCAGCTTCCTCTTTTGATGTGGAAATCGGCAGCTGCCTCAAAGAGCTGCTCCGTGGCTGGATCCAGCAGCAGGCGCCTCTCGCAGAGCGCTCCTCTCTCTCTCCCCAGTTACCGTCCTGGTCTCCACGGCTACGGCACCGGCCGGCCTCGGGGAGGGATCCGCGCCCGCCCGTCCCTCACCCGCGGGGCATCGCTGCAGCCCCGGTGCCACCTCCTGCCCTTGGGTCACACCAACCCCACGGACGCTCCGGGCTGGGGCGGAGCGGTTGGGAATTGTCCAGCGGGAAAGGTGCTGGGGGTGCTGGTGACGGGGGCCGGACACGAGCCCAAGAGGTGCCCAGGTGGGCAAGGAGGCCATGGGCACCCAGCCTGGATCAAAAATAGAGTGACCAGCAGGAGCAGGGCAGTGCCCGTCCCCTGTGCTGGCCCTGCTGAGGCACCTCGAGGGCTGTGCCCAGTTCTGGGCACCTCATGGCAAGAAGGACATTGAGGGGCTGGAGCGTGTCCAGGGAAGGGAACGGAGCTGGGAAGGGGCTGGAGAACTCCTGAGGGAGCTGGGAAAGGGGCTCAGNGACGGAGTCACCATCCCCGGATGTTCGAAAACATGCAGATGTGGCACTTGGGAACATCTGCCTTGGGGTCAGTGGTGGCCTGGGCAGTGCAGGGGGCATGGTTGGACTGGACGATCTTAGAGGGCTTTTCCAGCCTCAATGATCCGGCGATTCTGTGACCTTCCCTGGCTGCTCCCGGCACTTGGCTGCCCTGGGATGCAGCCCTGGGGACATCAGGCCCCTGCCCTGGCCGTTCCCCTGTTTGTGCCGCCCCGCTGTGTGCACAGGGACACACAGGAGGTGTGGGGGTAGGGGCCGAGCTCCTGATGGGACGCACACACACGGCTCCGTGTGCAGGTGGCAGCTCCCACCCACCGGGGGACACGCGGAGCCCAAAGCGCGGCAATTTTAGCCCTTGCCCTTCCCAGGCGAGGTGAAGGCTCCTGGGTGGAGCCTCTGCTGCAGCGGGAGGTGAGGCACCAGCCAGGAACCCTTACTGGTTATACTGGGAGCCTGGTGGAGCCGAAAACAGCCCTCCCACAGAGGCTGGGCTGCAGTGAGCCAGGCACCCCTGGCCGCTCTCTGCCGTGTGGGACTGCGTGGGGGGCTCTCCCTTCCCGGGGGGGTTTCCCGTGGCTGGAAACCGCAGGGAAGAGGCCCACGGACACGGCGAGACGCACGAGTGACACAGAGGTGTGCAAGGGACGGGGCTTGGAGCCGCCTGGGACAGCGGGAGGTGTCCCTGCCCATGGCGGGGGTGGGATGGGATGGGCTTTAAGGTCCCTTCCAACCCAAACCATTCGGTGATTCCGTGATGTTATCAGGGATGAGCCACAGAGGGCCCAGGGCAGCAATCCAGCGGGAGCTCCCTCCTGTTCAGCCCTGGGAGACGTCACCAAGGTTCATTTCGGCAGCTGCTTCCCCAGGCTCTGCTTTGTCCCCGCGCTCCGTTCCCACTGAGCAGCTCCCGCAGCCGGGAATAACACCGGGAATGCTCCCCCTGCCCCTGCTCCGGGTTCCCGATGCCAGCCTGAGGAGCTGCAGCAGCACACCTGGCACCACGCGCTGCCAGCTGCTGGAATTCTGGCTCTGCCGTGCCGCACCCCGGGATGCTCCCAGGGAATCGGCCCCTGCGGGAGCAGCGCGTGCGGATCCGCGGCGTGACACCCGCTGGAATCACCACCCTGTCCCCCGCGCCAGAGGGGACTCCACGTGCGGGCACAACATTCCCGCCCCTGCCCAGCCCATCCCATCCCGGAGCTGCCTCCAGCGGGGCTCTGCCCCGTGCCAGGGAATGCGTGATCCTCGCAGGGAGGATTCCGTGTGCCAGGGAGGCTCCGGCGGCCTGCGGAGCTTTGGGAAAGGCACCTGACAGGCTGGGCAGCGTTTTTCCTGCAGGGCATCATTTCACAGCTACGAGGTGTTTTCTGCACGGAGATTCGTGTGCAGGCACGGAGCAGCAGGACAGGCTGGGAGCTTGGGAATAGCAGGAGCTGAGTCAAGGGACTGGCATGAGAAAAAGTGGCTCCGGTTTGGGCATGGGAGCACGGAGGGGAGGAGGAGGCGGCTCCCGGGGGCAGGGCACACAAACGCTTCCACACAGAGCCTGAGCACGGCTTCCATGGGTTTACCTGTGCTGGCCAGGCTGGGTGAGGCCCTGAGCAACCTGGGCTAGTGGGTGGCATCCCTGCCATAGCGGGGGGTTGGGATGAGATGGTTTTCAAGGTCCCTTCCATCCCAAGTCGTTCCACGATTCCTTGATTTGTGACCCTGGGAGTTCGGCCGTGATTTCTGCTCACTGGGGCCTCTTGCGTTCCAGCCGTGCGGCTTCCCTCTGACCCGGGCAGAGCCCTGGGCTCGGAGTGAGGCGGGGAGCCCGCGGGACCACCCCAACAGGCAGGGATTTTGGGGTCAGGGCGAGCTCTGTGCCGCCGCTCGTGCCGCCTGCCACCCGGGCTCCAGACGCTTCCACGGCAAATAAATGCCACACGCCGCCCACAGCCAGAGGGAGGGGACGGCTAAAAATACCCTCCCCTCACGGCTGCCAGCAAAGCCCAGCGGGGCCACCTGCCAGCGGGGAGCCAGAGCCACCCCGAGCGGAGCCGGGCACCCCCCGCACGCTCGGCAGCAGGAATAATTCCCGCGGCGTGACCCGGCGCTGCTGGAATGGGCTCCTCGGAGCCGGGATGGGTGCCCAGGCAGCTCGGCCCAGCTGGCAGCTCCCCGCGCTGCCTCCAGACACGGTGGGAGGCGCAGATCCTGGGGAGACAGGCGAGGCAAACCCCAAAGGGGAGGGAGGGTGGCATCCTTCTCTGCCACCTCCCCAGGAGGGCAGCGGGATTGCCAGACCCAGGGAGGGGAAGGCATCGGCAAGACCGTGGAACTGCTGGCAGAGGGCTGGGGGACGCTGCTGGGGACAGGGGACATTGCTGGGGGGACAGGGGCGTCGAGGGGACCACTGCAGAGGCGTTGCTGTGGGGCTGGGACAGGGACATCGGAGCAGCCTGTCCCGCTCTGGAGGGAGCGATGAGGACGGTGGGGAGCTGCTCCCGAGCCTCCAGCACCCTGCACCCAGGTCCCGAGCCTCCAGCACCCTGCACCTGAGCTACCCCCAGGTCCGGGTGGTGGTGGCACCTTCAGTGTCCTGTCCGAGCAGGAGCGTGCGGGCAGCTCCCCCTGTCCCCAGATGTCCTGCAGGCTCAGCCCCTCCCCTGGGCAGCACTCATCAAAGTGCCCGTGAGGAGCAAGGTTTGCCCCCCCTCTGGAAGCTCCTGGACTCCCAGGGATGCTCCGTGTGGACTGAAATCCCTCTGGTCTCCGGGCAGGCAGCGCCTCAGGAGCCGTGGGAAGCTGCTCCCTTCAGCTGCCCTGGCTCAGGACAGCACCTGGGGGCTCAGGGTGTGACAGGAGCAATGGGCCACGCGCTGCCGCTCGTCCCCCAGAATGAAAACCCCGGCTCCTGGAGGACACATCACAGCGTAAAGAGCGTGAAACTGGAAAACATCTCGCAGCTCCCTGCCTGCCTGGCTCCGCAGAGATCTGCCCACTCAGCCCCAATCCGGAGCCGCGGAAAAGGAGCAAACCAGAAGAGCTTTGTCTCTGTTCCAGCCCTTGGGAGATCTGAAACTTGACAACAACGCAGGAGAGATTTTTCACCCTGTTTTTACGGCTTATCAGTGCATGGAAACGCTGCCGCGCTCCGGGCCAGACCCACGGAGGAAACCTGCTCCCAGTGCCCACGGAGAAACCTGCTCCCATTCCCCCGGCAGCCCCCGAGCTCTGTGTGTGTCCTGGCAGCACCAGAGCACCCACAGCCCCCTGCAGCACCCACAGCTGCACCCACAGCTGCACCCACAGCCCCCTGCAGCAGCACCCCATGAGCAGGGCCCACCCCCCTGCAGAGCTGCCTTCAGCTCTGGGGTCTCCAGAAAGGATGTGGAGCTGCTGGATGAGTCCAAAGGAGGCCACAGAGATGCTCCAAGGGCTGGAGCCCCTCTGGAGCCAGGCTGGGAGAGCTGGGGATGTTCACCTGGAGAAGAGAAGGCTCCAGGGAGAGCTCAGAGCCCCTTCCAGTGCTTCTCCAGAGCTGGAGATGAATTTGGGACAAGGGATGGAGGGGCAGGACACAGGGAATGGGTTCCCACTGCCAGAGGGCAGGGCTGGATGGGATATTGGGAAGGAATTGCTCCCTGGGAGGGTGGGCAGGCCCTGGCACAGGGTGCCCAGAGCAGCTGTGGCTACCCCTGGATCCCTGGCAGTGTCCAAGGCCAGGCTGGATGGGGCTGGGAGCAGCCTGGGACAGTGGAAGGTGTCCCTGCCATGGCAGGGGGTGGAATAAGATGAGATTTAAGTTCCCTTGCATCCAAACCGTTCCATGATTCCATGACCCAGAGCTCCCCCGAAAGCTGCGGAGGCTCTCGCTCAGGACAGCTTTGCTTGGGCTGCTCTGCACCCAGAAAGTGACTCCTCTTCCCCCCTTCCCCCATGGATTCAGGCTTTCCTGCCCTGATCCCTTGTTTGCCAAACCTGGGGGGCCCCCACAAGCTCACCCCACCCCCAGCAGGACGAGCGGGGTGCATCCAAGCCGGGAGGACCCCGCATTTCCCACTGGGAAGGGATTTATCCAGAGGGAGAAAAGCAAGGTAAGACCCTGAGCCCGTGGCAATCCTCAAGGCCCAGGGAGCCGCCGCAGCGGAGCTGCATTGCACAGGACTGAGTCATCCTCTCTTCCTGCTGCCTCATGTCGGATATAATGGACAGGAGGGAGAAAAGCAGGATTATGTTTTCTCTTCCTCCGCCAGCCGCGATCCTGAAGGGTGGCACGGCGAGGAGCAGCCCGGCTCCTTCTGGGGTACGGCCCAGCCGTGAAAAGCCTGGAAGGGTCTCCCCTGGCCGCGTGGAGGTTTTCCCATGGGCAGGGAGCAGGTGAGATGCTTCCCGCCGGGATCTTGCCCGGGATCAGGGCGCCGCAATCAGTGGGTGCCACACGGCAGGTTCTGAGCTGTTCCTTTGGCATGTTTGCTGCCGCAGCCCGGGGCTGAATAGCCGGGCTCAGGAAAGGCTCTGATTCACCGGGTGGGCTCATTCGAGGGCAGTTTCCTGTCCCTGCCGCCTGCCCCACCCTCGGCCGCTGCTGCCGGACCGGTTGTGCCGCTGCTGGAGCGGGACAAACACCCCGGG
>VXAZ01007584.1:0-132500 GCA_013399875.1 Gymnorhina tibicen
TGGCCTTCTGGCAAAGAAGCGAGGCAGCAAGGGCTTGCAGCAGCAGCAGCAGCACCTGCATTGCCAACCTCCGCGCCTCAAACAGGTCAGCCCAAAACTCAAAGTAGCCACCTGTGCGCTGAATTTAAGCGTGCATCTCCAAAGGAGTCATAGGAATTGCACCAGGGGACGTTTACATTGGATATTAGGAAAAATTTCTTCACTGAAAGGGTAATCAGGCATTGGAGCAGGCTGCCCAGGGAAGTGGTGGAATCACCGTGCCTGGAAATGTTCAAAAGCCATTGAGGTGTGGCACGTGGGCATATGGTTTAGTGGTGGACATGGAGGTGCTGGGTTGCACTCAATGAGCTCACAGGTCTTTTCTAACTGTAACGATTCTAGAAATTTAAACATCCTTTTCTTTCTGTCCCTCAGTAAAGACTGAGAGAATTAATGGAAAGCACGACCAGGAAACACTTATTTGGCTTAGCAAGGACATTGTCCAGACAAAGTATTCCCATGATTTTTGGAGGACAATAGCCTATGATAAACAAAAATGTGCATTAATCAGAGTTATGGAAGCTATACGTTAAATGCAGACACAAGAATGACCAAAATCACAGGACCACCTTCATTTTGTATCAGTCCAGCCCTTACTGCTCTTAGCCATAGTGCAGTCTTTACTGAATGCAACTTTACTGCTTTTAGAGAGAGACTGCCCTTTTCCAATCACTCTCATGGTGAATAACTGCTTTGCTCTGAGTCTTTGCCATCTGGACCACACTGACAGGATGATGAAGAACTAAAACCATGCTGTCTCTGAAAACTGAAATCGGGGGAGTAGGGTGATGATGAACCCTGTAGCTGTGCAACTCAAGTGTTTGCTAGCCCAAGGAAAGCCTCTTTCTGTTCTGCCCCTTCTTTCCCAGCTCTCCGTACTCCACAGTGCACCTGCCTGACTGATTCCCTGACTCTGACAGCTTTCAACACTTCTTCTTCTTCTGGGTTTCAGTAGTGCTGATCTTTCAAGTGCTGGAAGATAATGCAGGATGTCCCAGCCTGTCCTCTGTCTCCTTGGTGTTTGTTCACACCTGAGCAAGGAGAGCAGAGCAGCTGAAGACAGGAAGAAAGTCAGAGACCAGCAAGAGACCTCTGCAGACCAGCCTGTGAAATCACAAGGAGCAGTGCACAGCCCTGAGGACACCACCTGAGTCTTTCACTGGCCAGGAACCCTTGCAGCCACCATCCTCTCTTGATGACCCACTGGCTTCTCTTCCTTGCTCGTCTCCTTCTGCAGATGCTCCTCTTCACTGCCCCACTCTCCAGGGACTTCTGCATCTTCTTCTCTCTTCTGCTCCTCTCTCTGTCTCTATGTTGTCTCTGTGCAACCTCACCTACAGGCCCAAAATCAAATTCACTTTCCCTGTCCCTTGTGATTTACAGATCTGCTTCCCTGTTCCATCTCTCCCAGCTGAGGCCTCTCCCTCTAACACCACCCAAAAGACAATTCCCCCGCCAGCTGCAGCCCAGTGTGGTGGGAGCAGAGCTGCTCAGCTGGCAGCTCTGGGAGGTACCACGTGGAGCATGCTGCCAGTCCCACAGGCATCCTAGGAGACATCTTTGGCTCAGACTTCTCACATCCTCAGCGATTTTTAATTTTTTTTTTTTCTCTATACCATCTTTACTCTGTGGCCTTTCGTCTCCTTTCAGCTAAAATTCCTGTGCAGGCTTCTGGCATTTGGAATTTCAGCTACTCCCACCTCTTTTTCTTTCTGGCCTTGAAAAGCACTGTCTCATCCAACTTACACCCAGCTCAAGCACTCCTATGAGCATCCTTTCCTCAGGGGTGGCTTTTGCTCTGCTGCTGCTGCCTCTGGCCCCCTTCCCCTGCCCTGCTATGTTCAGGAGAAGCCCCTTCCTTCTGCTTTCAAGGCTCCCTAGTGCATCATTCTCTAACCAGATATAATTTCTGCCCTCATCTAGCCCTTAATATAAGCCTCATTTGCCCACTTGATAGATTTTCAGGCAAGCACCTCTGCCCATCACTCCCACCACTCAGGTGTGAGACGGGCCCACCACAAACACCCACACAGCCACTCTCTTGTCTTCTGTCAAAATCACTATTATACGCTCTCAGAAGATTTTTACTGTGGACTTCCCCTGTGCTGGGCTCATTTCTGGTGCTGCTGTTCCATCATTTTGTTCTACTCTCCCTTCTCTTTGCCTACTTTGTCATTCCCCTTTACCTCTGCTTCAGTGCTAGGCTCTCTAGCACAGGGCCCATCTTTTTCCTTAACCATTCAATACTCAATGTGGTGATGTCCTGGTCCTTGATGAAGATTCCTATGGTGATATGAATCATTAGGATTGATTCCCCGGTGCTATAGTGTCACTTGGTGCATTTGCTAAAGCTCTTGGTAGCAATTTGTATTTAACTTTGCTTCAGCACCTCAGTTCTGAAGGTAGGAAATGTGCGATATTAATTACCTCTAATCACGGCTGGCATTAAAAGTGCTGGTAGAAAACCCAGAGAAATAAGTACCATAATTCCTTGTCTCAGAATGAAGATACAAGTTTCTCTAGCACTACATTTTTTAACCCATTTTGCTGCAATTTAATGTAGTTATTTAACTTTCATTTTCTTCCAGCTGCTAACCCCTCACCTAGTTCAAATGATTCATCCCTGCTGCATTCACTGCCCAGGAATGTTGGCTTTCAACAAACTACAGCAAGTAATGTAAAATAAACACGAGTGTGCTTTCATCTCACAACAGTCTGGGTTAAGTACATATTTCACACACTGCACCACAGGATATGTTAAATTAAAATCAGAACCACTAGATTTAAAAATCCAATGCCAATTCAAACCATTGATGAGTTATTTCTCTATTCACTTATATACAACAGTGGGCACGAGCAACAGCCAATGCTTTGTTAACCCTGAAATGTGCCACTTGACAACTTTTTGCTGCGTTAGTTGAGGAAAACCAAGAATTTTGATTTGAAACTACACTTTGTGGAAATTACTCTTATGTACTCTTGAGTAAATCTCCTTGAACGAATCTGAGAGCGTACCAGTAGTTGTGTCTCCATCTTCCTCTTGTTTTAGTGTTCTACATTTCCTTAACTGCTTTCAATCACTCTCTGAAAAAGCAGCCTGGAATGGCTTCCTTGAAATGATAAATGTGTTTTTAAACCTCTGCACCCTCATGCTGCTGGAATCATGCAGTCTGGGGTCTTGCATGTATTCATTTCCTAGTCAAAAGAGGTAGGGGAGATACATTTGAAATAAAGAGTGTAAAGAAGAGGTTGCAGAGATGGGAATCTGACAGAAAACTGTCGGTGTACTGGGCAAGACTCAGATTTAATGCACTCTTACTCTGGATTTCCATAGTGTTACATATTATGAACCTAGCTTCTCATTCCAACAACACTAGGACAGGAATTGTGCTTAGCTGTTGATTTACTTCAAAGATACACAGAATAGTCGTTATATTTCCCGTAAATTTAAATACAAGACTAGAGATTCCCTAAAATTTAGAAAGCCTTCTGTTCAGTGCCGTGTTGCTATGCTTAGACTCTAAAAGTCAAAAATTAAATGCTGGGTCTAGCAAGACGAAAAGACAACTAGTGTAGTTCATTTCTTGATTAGGCTGTTGCTTTCTGTCTGCAGTGTCTGCTTGAAGAGATGAGCAGGGACCTTTTGGGGAGCTTTGCTTCTGCACTCAGCTCTCTCCGAGTTGCTTGGAAGGATCTGCGCTTACGGGGATGACTGAAGTGTCCTCGGGACAGAAAAAGAAACAGTGTCATTTTAACAGGTTAATGCTTCCTGGACACTGAAGGATCTACCACTTGCCAAAACTACTTCTTGCTTTTCTTCTTTCAGCTTTCATGCTGCTGTAAATCTAGACATCATCTTTCCCTGACCGAGGAAAAACACTGACCTTTCCTGGTGTTGACAAAAACAGCAGAAGACAAATCCAGATACAAATATTTTCATCCATTGCCACAGAAACTCCTTGAGCGCCATATAGCCCTGTCTGGTCAGCTGAAATGAGAACTTGAAATGTGTCTCCCTTGGCTGAGAATGGATGGAAAACCTTTCTCTAACAAAGCAGTGCTATGTATTCTTCCACCCGCCTTGGGAGGAGAAACTTCTCTGTACCCACAATCCTGCTTTGGTTCTTTTAGGTCAGGTTTTGTATAAGGAAAGTGATGAATCTGACCTTAGGACTAGAGGCTGGAGGTGGTGATAAGAAGAGCAGAGTAGTTGGCTTTAAAAGATAAATGCCTTTTAAAAGACAATTTATTCTAGCTGAGACTTTGAGAGACAACGGAATGTTTGTATTCCCAGAATTAGAACGGCTTTTTTGCAGTACTGCTACAGTAATTAAGGTTTAGAGCTTAGTTCAAAACCTAATACTACCACAGCTGGCAAAGAAGAGAGGATAAATAATAGCAGTTCTTCCTCCTTCAAAATTAAAAGGAAAAAAAAAAAAGAAAATACTTAAATGTCAGGATTTTCAAAATTATGGAAAAATTCATTATAAGGGATTTTCTCAGCTGGCTTCAATGATCTTTGGACCTAGTCCTTGGGGACAATACTACTAGGAAAAAATGGAGTATCAAGGGAGAAGAGCACTGAATCTCATAGCCACTGAAGAGCAGAATTAGATCTTCCCACGTTTCTGTGAAGGTCTATACACTTGATTAGAGTAGCTTTTCAGCTTCTTTCAGTATCTGAAGCCCTTTTTCTCTAATCTCCAGTTGTGCCCATATTACAGATTAGGGGAGTGGTAGGGCAGGCTTGTGCATGGAGACAGGGAGCAAGAGCAGGTACATCACTGGAGAGGAGAAGCTGAGGAGACCCTAGGTCAAGTTTCGTTCCAAATGTTTCTCTTCTCTACCACTGGTTGGTAAAATCATTCACAGTTTCTCCATGGGCCAGCTCACTACAGAGCTGCATGGAAATCTTCCATGGCAACACCTTTCCCACCAGAAAAAAAAATGTAAAAGAAAGCTCATTTGTTAAAAATAAAGGGTTTTCTCTAAGCAGGACAAATTAAAAGAAAACTCATTTTGAAAAAAAAATTTTAGAGAAAGTCTTCAAAGGTCTTGCCTGAACTTTCTGAAAGCAAATGTTTCAGTTTTTCAGCTTGAAAAGACAGTTTGCCAGGGTTTGACTTTCATTTTATAGTACACGAAAAAAAAGTATTTTTCAAGGTGGAGTAAGAATGAGATGTTGAGGTTTTATCAAAATGAAACCTTGAGAGCAGCTCAAAAAGGGTTTTTAGGAGTGTTTGGGGGGCATTTGATTTAGCATCATAGGAAATTGGGAAAAAAAAAATCAGTGCTTTTTTTTTTCATTCTGAGAAAGAATTTTTCAAACCCACTGCTTGCCCTTAGACCAAAAAAATCCATCTCTCACCCATCCTTAATACTCAGAAGTCTGCATCTTTTGCAGTGGCAGGGCTGGAGTCACGTTGTGGGTGCTCGGTGGGAGCACAGCCAACGAAAAGCACTGTGCTGTCAGGGGCATGGAAACTGCAGCTCGTGGGCAGGAGTGGGTGAGCCTGAGAATTACCCAGGCTCGTCTGAAAATTGGCAGCCTGGTTGGAAAGCATCCATAATCTCCAAGTGCCCAAAGTTTACAGGCCAGCCCAGGAAACCGCCTGATTTAACAGCCCTGGGACACCCGGGAGGCCTTTTTTGGTGAAGTGCAAACCTTTAGTCACACGCACACGCCCCACCTCGAGCAGCAAACCCAGTCATTCTCAAAGAATGTCTTGAAAATAATTAAAGGGCTTTACATCATATTCCAGGAGATTAAATTTTTCTGCCTTGCATTTCTTAAAGCTACCAGCTTATAAGGTAGCATGTCAAAGCAACAAAAGGTCATACGTGGCACTGCTTGCTGCTTCCAGCAAGGAGCAGCCTGGTACATTACAACCCCTGTTCCTTGCTAAGGAGAGGAAAGAAGAAAAATGCAACAGCCTTGGCTTAGGCTAAGTAGTGTCAACAGACTTTCTTCATCTACAAGTTCTCTCTAGTCACGAAATGTTCACACAAAATAGGCATTATATTTAAGCAGAGCTGATGCACCCTTTTCCTGCAAAATTAGTTGTTTTGTACACGCCCAACTGCTAAAACGTGTGTAGTTTGTTAATACAAGTGCAAAGTGGTGCTTTTGGGATTGCTTTAGCTCCTGTGAAGTCATAGATGTCTTCCAAATATGAAGAATAATATGGAAGTTATGTATTGAATATAAAAAGTGCCCCTCCTCAAGTGGAATTTGGAGATTCCCTTCATTTCTGCAGTATTTGTAAAAACAAACAAACAAACAGACAAAACCATTAAAAATTAGGAAAAACTCTAAATAATACCAATGTGGCATCACCTGCTGAGCTTGGAGGGCTGTTTTGCTTTCCTTTTCTTTCTTTTTTTTTCACTTTCATGAGAGCTAAATACCCATATTTTAAGACTATCTGTGGTGAAGAAAAAATGAAGTGTCATCAGCAATAGGCAGAAGCAGCCCTTGGAATAGCACACTGCAAAACAGACGCCTCGACCTCGCAGCGAGACCTTTCTGTTACACCACCTTTGCAAACTCTTTTTTCACAATGCTTTTCAAATCAGCTTAATTGTGATTCTTGGGGGAATCTCAGCTTCCTTTTCATATCAGGGTAATGAAAAATTTAGGTGCTATTTTTGACCACTACTTTACATCACAGCCTCGTGTCTTGTTCCAGTTCCTGGCACCCCAAAGCTTATTAGAGATGTGGCTCTAATAACCTCTCCTGGACAAGCTGCTAGTTTTCTCACATGGAGAAAGGGCACAGAGAAGACTGGAGAGCTCAGGATAAATGAAAAAGCTTCTCAAAATTTTTCTCTCTCTTCTCAGGTTTGATGAAAACATTATGGAGGAGGAAATAGGGAAAAGTGAAAATGACAGTCTATGGGCTTTGGTTCACACTCAGAATATGAAAGATGGGAAAGGAAAGAGAGACAAAGAAAGGGAAGAAATAATATAAAAATGAATGAAAGAGAGGAAATGGCCATGGTATGGAAAGAAAGTGAGAGCCATAGTGGCTGAGAAAAGAGGGAGAAGAAAATTTAAAGGAAACATGTGAGGCAGCAAAATAGTAGCTGTACATGTCTGTGGTGGAAAATAATTATGGGGCACGTATAAGCAAATATGACATTAAAAATTACACAATAGCAGATAAGTAAAGGCTATGGGTAGGTCTGGATAGCTCTCCTCCAAATAAGGCAGCTGAAAGTCAGCATTCCCTTATTGCAGCTATTGTGAAGCTAAAGTTCACTTGTACTGAAATGTTTCCTTACTTTGTATCATAGCCTGATAAGTGGTTTGTTCCACTGGGAGAAAATGTTTTATCACCACGGCCCATGTGTGTTTTGTTGGCACGGTATCTGAAGTGCAATTATTCAATATAATTTTTCAGCTGGTGGGTATTTGTTTTAATTTTTAACAAAGGCAGGGTAAAACAAGTGTTTTTCAAAAATTCTGGTTTGCACTTTCTGGTCTCTTCTTTTGTTACTTTTCCTCTCTGTCTACAGCCGGATCCACTCCCTAAAGCACCGAGGCACAGCAGCCCTTAAATCAAAGACCTTTTGAGTGTTTTTAACACAGTGCTCACCCACAGACACTCACACCAGTTGTTCCAGTGGCAGTTCCCTCTGTCCCTGTGCTGATGGGCTGGAGGAGGCCAAGCACTGTCACTTCTGATTTCGTCAAGGGGCCACTGCAGGGACTATGCACATAGTGAACCAAGTGCCAAAGCTGCACAAGGTCTACTGGTTCTCCCAACACAACCACTGCTGGGTGACAGCTTTTACAACACTCTCAGACTTGTTAAATTCCTCCTCTCCTTGATTTCATATGCTGAACAGTAGCCAAAGCCATAATCTGTGATCTTTATACCTCCCAAGAATCTTCAAGCCATACAGTTTAACAAACAGGTGCCCTCTTACAATTAAAATGACCTGGAAACGAGAAAGAACTTTTCCTTAATGTGCCATGTAAACATCACATTTCTTTCAAGATGTTTTTTTTTCCTCTTAGCTCTATTTACACAATGACCTTTATTTTGCTGGACTTCTTTGTCTTCAGTTCTTGAACTGTACAGGCTTTACATTAAAAGAAAAGTCATCCCTTTCCTTTGCTTGTGCAGACATGTGAACCTCTGTCTAAGCTGAAGAAGATCACAACTTTCTAGCGTAAAGCATGTGATGTTTTATGGTAATGGTACCTTTGACCATTTTAACCAATAATCTTTGAAATGTACATAGAAATTAGGCAAGGCTGGGCAATATGTAAACATTATCTGCCGAGGGAGGCTGTTATACTGTACAACTGCTGTAAATCACAGGCTTTGTAAAAGCTGATGCTGGACTAATTATGCTACATTCAATGATGAAACAATTTTCTTTCTTTGGTGATGGGTGACCATCCCCAAGCCACTGTCCTCATGTTGTGACATGTGTCCCATGGGATTTCCTTGGAGATAAATGGCAGATCGAGGCATTGGAGTGCTGCTTGACTGCAGGTCTGTTAAAAATCAGCCAGAGAGTTAAAGTAAGGAGAAAGCAATCATACAGTGAAAAAAAATGTGGCCCTGCGTAGAAACCAGAACCCAAAACTTCTTTTGGTTAGAGAGCTGACTGGCAAGTCCAGCCATCATTTCCCAACAAGGAAATGAACTTGTTGATTGTTCCCACTGGTCCAGGAAGAAAAACAAAGCAGGATAAATAAACAGGGTTGCCCCAAATAAATATTTGTCTCTAAGTATCAGTGTCAAAACAGCATCCTCCTGGAAACGAACTGGCATGATCCTAAATGTTGTCTCTTTTACTGGGATGAGGGAAAAACTGCATGCAGCCACTGGACAGCTCATGGATTTATGGATACAGAACTGGGGAACTAAGATATTGCAGGGAAGGCCTGTCTCTCCTTCATCTGCAAAATTTCTCAGGTCTAAGGAAGAAAGTACCAGTAAGTGAGAGAAGTAGCATAAAGTCTCTCACTTCTCAAGGTGACCTGTCTTCCCCTTTCTCTGAGCCAGTGCTGTTGCCTTATTGAGCTGGCTGAAAACCAAAGGGAATTTTGCCACTTGAAACTGTTCACATTTAAAACAAAAATACTTTCAGAATTCCTACAAAGCAGAAAATTAATAACTCTGGCAAATGTGGAAAATACTTAGTGGAGTATTCTGAGACTTCACTTACAATATTATATCTTAATTTATGGGGTTTCATCTGTGGATTGGTTAAAGTACTCCTGGCAGCAGGAGTACTGGGCATGACCATGGACCACTAACAATTCCTCTGAAACACTGTCCCTTACAGCCCAAAATGTTCTGTGATATTTCAGTGGCAGCCCGTTACAATGATCTCTGGAGAGTGATAAGGATCAAAGTGATCACAGAATCCTTTAGGTTGGAAAAAACCTCTGGGATCATCAAGTTCAACCTTTGACTGATCGCCACTGTGTCATCCAGACCATGGCACTGAGTGCCACATCCAGCCTTTCCTTAAACACCTGCAGGGATAATGACTGCACCACCTCCCTGGGCAGCCCATTCTGATGTTTAATCATCCTTTCTGTGAAAAAATTCCTCCTAATGTCCAACCTAAACCTCCCTGGCACAGCTTAAGACTATGTCCTCTTGTGCTGACACTTGTTACCTGGGAGAAGAGACCAACCCCCCCGTGGCCACGACCTCCTTTCAGGGAGCTCTAGAGAGTGACAAGGTCTCTCCCGAGCCTCCTTTTCTCCAGGCTAAACACCACCAGCTCCCTCAGGACTTGTGCTCCAGACCCTTCACCAGCTTCACTGCCCTTCTCTGGACTCACTCCAGCACCAAAATGTCCTCCTTGAAGCGGGGGGCCCGGAACTGGACACAGGACTCGAGATGCTCAATATTTGGGGGGCAGCCAGCAGGCACAACAGGGCGGTGGCACCGCCCTGTTCATAGGTCCGACCTTCTGAGCCCCTTCCAGCTGGGGAGCACTGTGAAACCAGTGCTGCTCAGTGTACCAGTTGTAACTCCAGCTTGCACAGACATGGAGAAGACATAGGAACACAGATTAGCTTCAGTTCTTGTAAAAGCTTGGGGTTTGGCACATCTTTCTATCAGCTTGCTGCACACTTGCATAATAATCCTCTTTATTTAATTTATTACATTGTAGAGGTATGGAATGGGAAAAGACCTCTTGAATCACCATTCCACTGCCCCTTCTCAGGTGACTCCACAGGTGACTACATCCCAGAATTATCTTCAAAGACCTGCTCAAACGCCACCTTAAAAATGTTTTGAGGTTTTTTTAACATCGTGGCTTAACACAAATATTGAAACTTGAGATCCTGATAACATTCTGACTGCGAGCTTTGAACTAACCTTTGAAAGCCCTACAAGCAGGTTATTTTGTGCCGTCAGATGACTTGTTATACTGCAATGACATTTGCCTTTCCTCTGAGAGTGCCACACTGTGATTAAGAAGTGGATTGTTTATCTCCTGCTCACAATCACTTGTAAGGATCTCAAATACCCTTTACACATCACCAGCCACCCCTCCTGTGCTCTGTTACTTTGTCATTTAGCTTTATGACCAGTTTCATGTTCTTAAGCCAGATCTGAAAGCGTGGGACAGCACATTGCTTGATCCAGACACACGGAGAGAATGCTGAGGTAGGATTTTACACACATCTCTGAAATCCCACGGTGCATTCTGTTATGATCCCTCCACCCAGAAGTTTTATGGAACAGTCAAGTTTCAAGGCCAGGAGTTACCATCACGATCATCTGCAGTTTTTCACCCGCTCAGTTCCCTAATGCCCCTAAGGGAATTGCTGTTCCCTCCTATGTGAATGAACTCTCCTGAGCCAAGTAACTTCTGTTTAAAGTAAAATCTGTTCCTCAAGAAAAAAAAAAAGAAGTCCAGCCTTGCTTACGTCAGCTTTCACTATCAAATACCTTCTTTTAACATAAGAGCTAATAAACTATGAGCAAGCCATCTGCTGACTTCATCAGTAAGTTAAACATACGGAGCTTCAACTCTGCCTTTGTGAAGCAAATTTTTCCACATATCCAAGGCTTTTTGAACTCTCTCTGGTTGGTCACAAGAGAATGCCAAAGCAGACACAGCACTGCAGAAGAGGTCTTGGAGTCTGGCTTAGTCCAGATATCCAAAACAGGGGTGACTGTTCCAGAGGCTCTCCCCTGGGCCACACCTCTTCTCTGGAAATCTGTGGCACAACTTCCCTGTGCTGCCCACAAGGAGCTGCTTTTTAGGGCCTGGGAAATGGGAGCCATTTCTTTGAACCTCCTTGAGGAATCCAGGTAAAAGTTGCGGGTCACTGATTCTCTCTAGGGATGGGAACACGGGAGAGAACCTGCTTTTGAGGACATTTCTTTCTCACCAGCCCTGATGCAGTTACCTGTTTAGGAGACAGGTTTTTATATCTACATTGTCACAGCATTAAAGAGATGCAGAGTCAGGGTCAGAGCCCCACTGTGCTGGACATTCTGATCCGAGACCTAAAGCTGCTCCCTGCTCTGGGAAAAACAAAATCAATCATTTTTTTGCTGCAGACTCAGAGTGCTCATAGGGCTTTTGTTTATTGTTTGTGTCACTGTGGTTTAAAGTAAAAAATATAATAATGATCAGCCTGGTTCTTCTGTATTTTTTCAGTCATTGCCTTATTTGCTTTCTTCCAACTCTCCAGCAGTGTTTCCAGTGGTTCAAAGGGCTTGAAAGCTAGGACATCAGAAAACAGATTGTCAAGTCCAACAGACAAATATGTAGTACACAATAATAGTAGTTTTCTCTTTTTTTTTTTTCTGAATCTTTTAATTCCTGACCTGTAACAAAAAGATGTATAAAATTATTGACATTCTGAGGGAAACAGGGAGGATCATGAGATTTCTACAAGCTTTAAAAATAATGATTTATCACTTCATTAGAGTTTACTTTCCTGTCTAATTCTCTGTGGCAGCTCTGCTCACTGTACCTGGCTAGTAAAGGTGTTCAGTAAAGAAACTGGGGCTGAACTCAGCGGGAAGCAATTGTGGAACACTTTTACCACAGAGCAGCCTTATGAAAGCAGAGATTGTATTCCTTGCTTTCGCTGTGGAAAACAGTCCTGGGATGTGGATGAGGAAAAATTAATTGATGTTACTCTTAATGCTTTTACTCTTCATTTTATTCTCTGGATAATAACTGATATGAATTCAAGCCAAGTTATTCAGCTCTGGATTTGTTTAGAAAGAGGGCAAGGAGTGAAGGAGATGGGATCCCATCCAAGATCTGACTTGCATCTCATAAAGAGATGGGGAAGACATAACTGAACTTAATTCCTATTTAATGTTGGGGATTTTGCCGCAATTCTTCTCTAGAAAGAAAAATGTAATGTATCCTTATTTAGGAAAGAAAGGCTGTGATGAAAATGATGAAGCAAAAGGTAGTGGGAAGGTTCTGGATCCTGATAGTCCCTCTGCTTTAGCTGCTCTCATTGCTATCATTTTTATGGGCACTGGGCTGGGATGTGGCTGCTGTTTGTGCAGCAGATGGATGGTGCTGTGACCAAAGCACTCAGGAGGAACTGGTTTGTTTCAGGCTTTGACACAGACTTTCTCCATAATGTTGAACAAATTACCTGTGCAAAGAAAAAGCATAAAGGTAGTGAGGCAAATGCATTCAGGCCAGTGCTTAAACATTTATATTATAGCATTTCAGCTTTAGAAACAGTATGGGTTTTAAAAATGATATTATTTTTAAAAGAAACATAACATCAAGATTTACCCTGTTATCTTGTGATGTGAGTTTTCCCTACATAACAATTTGGATGATTTTGTTCTTAGTAAAAACAAAATTAAATCCTTTAAGAGCAAAAATAGCTATTTAGAAAAAACTAAATAATAAGCAAACAACAATAAGTGTATATCATTACTGCACTCCAGAAATGAAGCCCATCTGAAATCTGCTCTCTGAATCTTACTCCACTGAGCTCCTGTGGGCACCCAAACCTCAGTGAAGGAAGAAGAGGTGGCAGAGAAGTGGGCGAAAAGCTCAACCAATAAAACCCAAGAGCAGTGCTTGATAAAATAGATGGAAAAGAGTAAGTACAAATGTCAAGCATGAGTTAAGGAAAGCTGCCCATTTCATTTTCCTCAGCCTCAGAGGGAATGGTTGGCTAACTTAGTTTGTATCCCCAGAAAGTGTGGTCTCCCCAGAAACTGTTCTCTGCACAAGAAATTGGGAGGCCACCTCTGCCAGCCAGATCTTAGGACCATCTCATCACCTTGCAGAGATGCACGGAAGTATCTGCCATCCTCCCAGGCACCATATGGACCAGACCTTGTGGCTGTTCTCAAGGGATTCAGTAATCATATTGTCATTTTCCCTCTTGTTTACTGGAGGGAAAGATGCTATCAAATTTTAAAGAACCGAGTGGAAAAGCCATGAAATAAAAGGAAACGGAAGGACTGAGTGCTGAATTACTGAAGAGTGGAAGAAAAAATAGCCCACCTTCCAAACCTGTAATGCTTCCAGCAAGAGAAAAGAGACACCCAAATGCAAAAAGAACAGAGGAAACAGCAGTGACTTTGAAGGTCTAAATCTCCTCCTCTGTGCTGTACAATGTGTGCAATTTTGACTTGTGTACACACATGGAGAAAGTTAAATATCATATCTTCTCTGAAAAGTTAAATTACTTGAGAACTTTGGAACAATATGGACATGTTCTCAAAAATTTTCAATCAGTTAAGCAAGTCAGAGGAGATGCAGCAGCTCCACCTTTCTTCTGTAAGACAATCCTCAAAGGACACGATGGCCATGGAGAACTTGCTTTTCATGGCCACTAAGTACACCTGAGGAGTGCCAGCACCATTCCTGGTGCTCTGCCGAATACAGAATATACAGACCTCTCATGAAATGAATTCCATGTAAAGGTTCAACCCAGACACTCCAGGAACCAGTGGGAGGGTTGCAAGGTCAGTCACAAGAATATCAGACTCTGCTTTCTAAAAATGCCTTCCTAATGTAGAAATACCACGACCAAAACTGACCTGGACCCTCATTGTAAATCCCACTGACAGACACCTTAAAAGTGCCTCTCTGGTTTTTGCTTTTGAAAATGCTGTGCCCAAGAACAACTAAAAGCAACTCACCCTGTGGAAAGCATACTGAGGGAACCGCAGGCTCCTTTAATGTCACTGGATTTAGAAAGCAGATCTTGTAGCCACACAGTGTCCCCAACTTCCTGCTTACAAACTGCTTTAGCATTGACTCAGTAGGAATAACACCATCCACTGAATCACCCACCCATCTGCAACACCTGCTTCTTCCTTAGCTATTACGCCTTCCCTGGGATGACTCAGTTTAGCTGCTCTGAGCCTGGGAGATGGGAGAAGACCATACCTTAAAGACACATGGGTTAGGGAGTATTCAAAGCCCCCTACTAATTACTGGCTTTCTGCAGTCTGGGATGCAATAATCCCTTGTCCACTCCCTGTGACTCCACACAGTTGGGGGGTGTTTTGTGACTTGTCCAGCCCTGCCTATCTGGAACACTTTCCTGCCGAGACAGTGACTCACTTCCTCTTTAGGAAGCTCACCCAAAATCCTTTTCACTTTAGCTTATAAACTGTTATTAACTCCATCTGTAAAGCAAAACTTTTACTCATCAGTAGTGCTAAATGGGAATTTTCCAGTGATACACACTTTTTTTTGTTGGAAGATGTTGATTTGTTAGAACATAAATCTTTTTTAGAAACAAACCAGTTTTGCTTAGGCTTTCATCAGAAGAAGTATTTGCATCCAAAGAAGGAGAACAGCTCAGCTTAGCCAAGACACCAGCGGTTAGGTCACTAACATAGCAAAACTGAGCTTTTTGGCTACACAGGGATATGAACCTGGCCCCGCTATCCTCCACAGTGCCATAACAGCAATCATCTCTTAGGATGGAGCAAGTTCATAGTCTCCCACTGATTATGTTTTATTAAGTGACCAGTCAGTGTTATCAGAACTTGGTCCTGATATCGTCTCCATTTCACATCAGTGCTTAATCCTTAGGTAACTGGCAGTTCAGGAAAACCACAGGGTTTTTTTTAGTTTTTCTCATTTTCCTGTGAAGCTTCAAAAAATCTCAAGTTGTTCCCACTGAGGAGCAGGATGTTTTCAAAACCTTTAAGGTTGTCACAGAAGAGGAGAACTACAGAAGATTCCAGATGAGTTGTACTCACTGTTTTTCTCAGAAGTAGTCCCAAGCAGGAGGTCACTCCAGTCACCTCCCAAACACACAGGCTGTAGCAGCGTTTTTCTTAGGACTGGTAGCAAATTTCTTTGTGATGTGCCTGCATCAGAAAAGGGGCCACATGAGCCAAAGTGTCTCCTCTGAAGTCCTTTATATAAATTAAATTTCCGATGAGTGAGGTGATGGGTTTCTGTGGCTGATGGACACTCCGAATTTGTTAGAACATAGGCACAACTGCACATTTGGATTTTGTTCAGATAATACACTGTGCATTACCCATGTGTCTGTTTTTCCATGGGCTATAAAAGCAAGACTCAATTAGCAAGTGTGGCTTTTTTTTCCCTCTGTTTTCATCCATGGCTCAGGATATGTCTTTCAGATGCAGTTTCAGAAATAAACGTAAGATTAAATTCTGATATTTAAATATATATTCAGTAGTTTAGTCTTTGAAAAATGTTCCTTTTTGCAGCCAGAAGAATGCCGTTATCATCTGAACTATATCCCTATTTTGTATTCCTATAGTATTGCTCAGTAGGAATAGTGGGGTTAATGGAACTATTCCCACTCATTTTGGTTTTTGTAATCTGTTACTCATCAAGTGTTGAGCTTCTGGGCATTTTGCAAACTATATCAACTATCTTATACCTCTAGATTGCTCCCCATCTAACAGACAAGAAATCCTGGAGCTGCTGGCCACCATGGTCCTGCAAAAGCAATCACGTGCTGTTCAGCACCCATTTGATCCACACAACCAAGCAGGATGGTGCATCTTTCTGAAAAGCAAAAGCTTTTGTTGCTATTTAGGGTTCCTGTCCCTCCTGTATGAGGACACACTGTTTTTGGTACTGTTTACTTAACTGCGAGACTCCATGGTGAGAAAGGGCTTCTTTCTGCTAAGAGAACTTCATCATTGGAGATAATCTCATTTCTAGGGAAAATGCTTGTCATCTGTTTCTAGGAAAGACATTATTTCAGGGAGATTTAGCCTTGGCTGTGCCTGCTTTCCATGAACACATTGTGGACCCATATTTACTGCTAGAACAAAAGGACAAGGGAGGGAAATGTCTGTGCAAAGGAAATTTTCAACCTAAGAGTGAGGAGTCTCAAAGGGTTTTGACTGCAAAGGAAAAGGAAAGAAAAAATCCAAGCCAATCTGCCTTTTCCACCCCCTCTATTTGTCAGTTGCTCCCCCTCCTTTAGACTGTCAGATTTCACTCCCATTCTACTGTATGGGCACATAAATCTTGCCAGAAATGCTTCACTCACTTAACACCTACCTGCTGGAGCTTAGATTCAGAGAGAGGGGAGAAAAAGCAACCTCAAATCCTGGCAATTCTTATAAATCACAGTGTTGCTAATCTCTTTTCAAGAGAGTCAAATGTAAAGTCATGTTCCTTCTTGTGAAAACATTACTAGCCTGTGGGTGTCAACACAGCCTTCTTTTCCAAGAAATCTGTTGCATCCCACAGCGACTCTAGAGAAATTGCACTCTGATGACAGTGAAGAGAGTCTGCTAGAAAAACAGCACACGCCAATTCCATACAACAGCAACCTCAACAAGCACTTGTTTTTGTAAGATCAGCTCTCTCTAATTTCACAAAAAGCAGAACTGAACTTGACCAAGATATATTTTATGGGAGTTGTTTTTACAACCTCGTTGTTGCGAGCTCTTTCCCCACCCCAAAATCACATTTTCAGCTTCCTTATTCATTCCATGTCAAGACACACTATCCCATTTCTTTACAGCTCCCATATAGAACAAACAAGAACATAAACCACCTGGCTGCTACCTTTACACATCCTTCTACACCCTGTCTTCTAACAGTGGGACTGCCTCCTCCTCTGGGAGGGCACCTCAGCACCAAATAGGTCAGCCCTTGCAGTTACCCCATTTTGATAAAAATCTTGTCTCTTCCTGAGGAAAAGATCACCCCCAGTCCCTCAGACCCTTGTAGAAATCCATCTAAGCATGAGGTTTGAGGAAGTCCCAAGATGCTTCCCAGATTATTATCTGTAAGGTATCCATAGACCACTTGCAGGGAAAGAGCCTTTTCCAGGAAGTGTTTTTACAACAAAGTGAAGGAAATAAGAGATGCTTTATGAAGAAAAGACAGAATCTCAGTCAGTCAGAATGCAGTACATTACTGAAAGGCAGCACCCATTAAGTATTTTGTTCCAGTATATAAAGGGTGCCTACAAAGAAGATGAGAGCTCCGTTTTCCACATGGAAAAGACAAGGGGTAATGGGTACAAGTTACTCCTGGAGAGATTTTGATTACAAACAAGATAAAATTTTTTACAATGAGCAATCAGTCATTGGAATGATCTGCCCAGGGAAGTGGTGAATCGGACACTTTTAAGATGCAGCTGGAGAGGCTGCTGGGCTATCTTGTCTAGACTGTGCTTTTACCCAGAGAGGTTAGACCAGAGATCCTTGAGGTCCTTTCCAACCTGGTATTTTATGATTCTAATTGCATTTGAAGTTACCTGGAATGTGGGTTCTCCTCTATGTTAGAAGTTACCAGAACAGGAAAATCATTTGAATTCATGTGCATTATGAGGAACACCATAAGTGACCAGAGATCCTTCTAGTTAATTCCTGCATTACCCAGTCTGAATCAGAGGGGTTTACAGTTTGTGTGTGTGTGTTGGTTTTATGTATTCATTTATTTGGGTAGAGAGAAAAGCTCATATACCCATTTGGTGTGTTGCAGTAGTGTCTAGAGCTCAGACCACAACTTTGCCTGGGCTGTGTTCCTGTCCAAAATAATGACTCGGCGTGTGACAAGTTCATGTGAAGTCATGGGGCTGTCTGAGAAGGCTCCACTGCAGACAAGGCTTATCCTTTCCAGCTCTCCTGCTTCCCTCTCTGCAGTTACCCCACTGGCAGGGTGAAGTCAAGCCCCCGCCTTTTCAGACTGCCCTGAGAAAGCACATACCAGGCTGTGTCTGTCAGCCTTGCATGCACACCTTAGGCATGAACAGGCAAAGTTTCATGCCTCACAGCCCTTGAGAAGTGCACTTGCTGGCTGATGTGCTGTCACCACGGCATACTTCTTTACAGGAGGGCTTGTTAAAAAAATAAACAAACTTTGAGCTACCAAAAAGAAAAAAAATATTTGTTCAAATGCAACTATTCCCATGGAAATAAGTGCCTGCTCAAGAGGAAACAAGGAGAACGGCTGCTGTTTGTGATTCCCTCTCTCCCTCTCTCTCAGGCTGCAGCCTGGACTGCCCAGACCCAGGAGAAATCAGCCCAAGAGCTGGCTGTGCAAAGGGACTTGGAGCAGCAACCCCCCAAGGGATCCCTGCAGTCCCCACAGCATAAATCAGCCCCACTCCCTGGTCTCACCTCACTGTGACCACCTCTATGGAGCATCTGTCCTCTCCCAAATCTCTTTCTTCCCTGATGATCTACAAGTCTGGGAAAATCTGACAAAACCTTCTGAAACCCATCAACAATAAGGCAGGAAAAGGAACGGAAGAAAAAGTCACTGAAAACAAATGAACTAAAAGACAAAAAGAAACACACACATGTTTTAGAGTTACTGTCTGAGGTATTTGGAAGGAAAAAAAAATCATTTTTCTATGAATTGTTTCCTATTAAAATTTTGTAGCAAATTATGACCCCAATAAGAGCATTGGCAAGCTGGCATCTATTTTGTTCTGGTTCATTAATCCATTCTGAGAGGTGACAGCCCATATAATGATTTCTTGGCAAGGCAACGAGGCAGTTCTTTGGGTAAATCATAACTCCACTGGCATCACATGGTACCACAATAATTTATACCACACAAGGGCCTATTCCACCATCTGAATTCCCTTGCCCATCACATTGCAGCTTGTACCCAGGCCAGCTTGACTTTTATGGTTAGCATCCCCATCGTTTGTTATTCACACTGTGGCAGAAACTTGAAGTCACAACCAGGATGCCGCTCGCACAGGGTTAGCTGCTGTGACAACATATGCAAAACGGTTCCAAAGAGCTTTCACTCTTACTCTGCTGTTATCTGTCATGTTCCTACCCCGAGTCCATCCAAACAGATTTTCACCAAGTGCTTAAATGGCTGAACTTTGGCCAGGAAGGCACCGTGGAATTACTCACAGTGGCAAGCCAGATGAAATGTAAGCATCACCAATTCATCCAATTATTTTTCAATAGAAGCTGGGGCCAGAAGGGACTTTGTACATCATTACTCTTGATATTCCAGACATCCTTGTTTGCAGTTTGGTTCTGCAGAAAGAAATAATAGTTTGTTTCATTGACAAGAGAGGACAAGTAAAAATTAGCAGATTTTATGGGACATAAAAAAGCCCATTAGAAAATTATGTTTAGAGAGAGAGATTTTTCATTGTGCAACACAACTCTTTACCATGTTCCAAAATAAAATATTGATGAAAAGAATATGACTGTGCTTACCAAATATTATTTTTGAGTCATCTATAAGTTTAGAGAGATCATAAGAGAATAAGATAGGAGTGTGATGGATGAAAGAGGGGAAAGGTGACGGTAGTTTAAAATGCATCTTCTTCTTTTGTCTCCACTCACTGAAGGAGCTAATAGTAGCTTCCAAAAAGTTGATTTTGGTGATGCTTCACTTCCATGCTTTAGTTCATTTACTGTTCCTGTAAAACTGAACTTCAGTACAAACCCAAACCATAAATATGGGCACCTCAGGACTTCTGGATACTTTGAGATTCAAATCCAGATCTCTGTTCTGCATATGAGCCAGGACAGAAGTCTAGGTCTGAATGCCCTCAAATACTATGGCTTCTGCTTGTAGGTCCACAGTATCCTCAGCTGGGGCTTCTCTCCACTGGAAAGGCAATTATTAACCAGGAAACAAGCAGGGAGAATCTCTTAAAAAGTACTTACAAAATGACTGTTGAACAACTTGAGCTGGAATATGCTTGGAAGTGACTCTATAAACAGAACTACCCATGAATCAAAAACCTCTTAAAATTTTTGTTGCAACTTGATTTAAATTTCTGGGTTATTCAAATTTATGAGAAATTGAGATAAACCTCCAAGATTCAGTCACTTTTAATAGCATGAGATACAGACTTCTCAAACCTGCTGTGAAAGCTGAAACCTGGGCCAGCTTTTCATCCGCAAGCCGAACTTAACATCAGTAAAAAAGACATCACACGCTTCTCTCATTTCCTATACAGTTTAAGGAAAAGAAAAAAAAAACCAAAAAACCCAACCACGAATACCCAGGACAGAGAAAAAATTTATTTCTGAAAAACACAGCCCTTTCTCATTCTGGCACTTCCATTTCAATCAGATGCTTTGTTTCATACATTTAGCAGCTTGCATGCACCCCCAGATCTTCCTGGGAGATACACAGTGTCTTTACAAGCAGGGCACACCTCAGAGGTGACCCAGAAACCCTCTCAGGAAAGCACTTGCCCGCACCTGTCAAAGGCTGAGCACAGCTGAATTGGCACCTTAACCCATACCAAGCCACCGCTGCCAACTCCAGGCAGGAATTTTCTAACTCCTTGTTCCAAAAAAAAAAATCTCCCCAGCCAAAATCCCCTCCTGGCCTGCAAATATGTTCAGGCATACACCTCTGTGTTGTAAATGAAATATCTGGCTTGCTGCAAAGCCGTACTGAAGGAGCCAACTGGAACCGAGCAGAGCGAGCACTGGGAGAAGGTGTTTGAGCTGTTGAATTTAGTGAATTCATGCATGCCATATCCAAAGGAGCATTGCACATTTCCCTTTAAGAGTCATGCTGGTGGGGATGAATTTACCACCTGGTCTTTTCATACCCGACAATGGGTGTTTTGAGGAGGACTTCTTGAATTGCCTCATGTGGAAGACACTCGTGTTTCGTCCTGCTTGCAAAGGTGAGCAAAGCCCTTATGCCATCCACTGACCTCAAGAGAAAGAGTTACAAGGGACTCAAGGTGTCCTGTTTAGTCCCAATAATGTGATTATTGTGCCCAGATTTTTCAAGTCCAGGCCAAAGAAAGTGGGGCTCTTGAAACCACTAATGAACACCAGTCCGAAGACTGCAACTTATACATGCCTTTGGATACACAAAACATTTCTAACAGGGTTGGTACAAACTGCTTAAAATTTGATATTATGTTTTTTCTGCTTTCTAGATTTCAGCACTTTTTAAAGGGCCACATTAGCAAGAGAGGGAAAAGGGAAAAAAATGAATATTCGGTGGAAGGGATTTTGCATGTTCCTTAATGAACTAGGAGGGTGACTGGTCACCATTCCATCTGGGGCAATGAAAAGACCGAAGCATGAAATCATAAACTTTCATTCTAAGAGTAAATTGGTACCAAAAACTGTCTGAGTCAGTGCCAACAATCTGATCTCTGATCTTTGCTATACATGCATTCAGGTTTATTCCAATGTAATACATGAGGTACTATGAAGTACTAATGAAGTAATGAGGTAATACTGAAATAATGAAGAAAACCTAAATTTTCCCAGACAGCAGTAGTAGAGTATCTAGCAGTCTTGAAAAGCTGTGTAAGGTTTGCAAAGCACTGTACCAAACATCTCTTGGGCAGAGTTTATATATTACCATAATTTTCCTCCAGATTCCACTCTCTTCAGAAGTCAACAAAGAAAAGAAGAAACAAAGGCTCGATGATTCCTCAGAAATCACTGGTCTATTATTTTCCCAAGGGCATGACTCTCCACACCTAACAGACATCTGTCTGATCTGGTATCAAAAATTCCCTAGCAATAAAGAATCTATTAAGCTCTTGTTGAACTTGGCACATGGTAATCCAGTAATTCAAACTAAATTCATAAAGGTGAAGAGCAACTGTAAGGCCCTACATGTGTAGGAGGACACAATTGTGCAGGAAATTGTGGGAGGCAGCACCTGACCATTTAAAACATGAGGGTTCTTCCTTAGAAGAATCGATCCAATCTCTACAAGCTGAGCCTTGCAGGCAGATGCTCCTTCTACTGCGTCCTGAATAAGCAACTCTTCCCCTCTCACAAGCAAGGAGAAAAGCTTTTAGGAGGGGAGAAAAGGGGAAAAAAGCATCAGCTTGGGAAAGCATAGCCACTCCCTCTAGGAATGAACACCAGGTACACATTTAGCAGCAGTCTGAGTTTACTTGATTTCACACTTTCCATGTGTGGATGTGCAACAGATGAATGCAACTTCTACACGTAATCCATGAGCATCTTCCCATCTTCCACACATTACAGCACAGCAGGTCCTTTCCCACTCGTGTCCACCTTCCCAGAGGCCAGTTCTTCCAGTGTTCAGTCCATGTGGGAAGCTTGTGTGGTCTTACCACTGCTTAGAAAGAAACTCTTCCATCCCAGGAGGTTTCTGGACCCCACCACCGTCCTTTGGGAGCTGTGATGTTTCCCAAGTGCTCCCAGCCTGCTGCACTTTGCCTGTGTGAGGTCTCTACATTCGGGCTTTCCCTTCATTCACCAGCAAGGGGGGCAAAGGACACTTTTCTCCTTGGAGCTCCTGGCTGCAAGATTTAGTCTGGGATCTGTCTGGGATTTTTTCCTCATTTGGCAGCCGGGTCCTTTGACACCTTTGACACCACTGTGGTGTCATATGAGTCCCCAAGGCCAAGCGTGCTGAGACGCATCTCTTGATACCCAGTATGGAGAGACTTTGGTGGGGTAGCATCCTCAGGAGAAAGTACCAGGGCTTTTCTAAATTCGTCAAGCAACTATTGCCACATCCTACATCAGACTGCAGGCCCAGCAGGCATTGCCCTGTTACTCCATGGATTTTTGGGCTGCAGTGTTGAGGGGCACTGAGGGGTAGCTGCTCCCTAGGAAAGGGGAGCCAGGAGCCCAGACTCATAACAAGGCATCAATGCATCAGCTCCAGGGCTTGTTGGACTCATTGTGCGGTTCCCTGGCCAGGCAGAAAAATAACTTATTAAAAAGAAAGAAAAGTGTAGCTGTTTCCTGACCAAAGGAGCTGAGTTAACTCACGGCAGAGGCTGAAGACAAGAAAGGAAGGGTCAGGACCATGCGGGCAGGAGTGGGAGCAGGGTAAGGCAGGAGTAGAGGAGGAGGAAGAAGGGTGCAAGGTGGTGTTCTTGGAGGTGGCAAACCATAATACTGGTTCACCTGCTGTGGGCGAGCACACACTGATCACCTCTGTGCTGTGCAGCAGGAGAAACCCTGGATAGCAGCTCTCTGGAAATGGGAGCTGCATGTCCTCCCCTGGTTACCACTACTCGATAGCAGGAGATTTCTCCTCTCTGAAGCATTTTTATGCTCACAGTTAGTTAAAAAGCAATGCTGTGCTTGTTCCTCCCCTTTGTACCTATGCATGGGAGTAAAGAGCTTCTTACCTCTCAAGCTCCGAATCACTGGGCTTGAGAATCACAGTACACAATAAATATATCCACTTTAACAAAATGCAAGACACAGAAGTGTTCACAACAGTCAAGAAGAATAGATTATCACATCAGTCTTGGCAATATTTATAGTTTTCCATGCATTTATACGTTTCATGTGGTGCAGCTGACGTAAAATACAACCCAGAAAAAACAAGTTGGCCCAGCTTGGAAAAATCTCATATGCTTCAAGGTATTTGCCTAGGCTCACCAAGCTCATTTTTGGTTTTGCATTAAAATTCTACAAGGACACAGAATTAACCCCACACCAGCTATTTCAGACATGGCAATGTTGTATTTAAAAATTTAATATTGTAATCTTAAACCTGTAACTTGGGCCAAATCACCCTAATATACTTTCCTTGGAGCAGCTTTTTATAACAGTCTTTGGGAACTGTATATATGCTGTGCATGGATCTTGTCCTTAATTTTGTGTTTTCTATACAATTTTCTAAAATCTAAAAATAAGTATTAATTTTACCTGTTTAAGCACATAAAACTCAAATATGTATTAAAAAACTTCACCTACTTAAAAACACCCAAGCAGGTATAGAACATACATATAAATGAGAGTGTTTTCAACTTAATATTTTTTTAATACATTTTTTATGCAGTGTTTTCAGCTTAATATTTTTTTAAATGAAGCTGTGTTGGTATGAGAGTATTGGTAGAGGTTTGATACTCTTCCAGATATGTTTGATGCTATAGGTTTTATCCCAGAGGAGCTGTGGATGCCCCGTCCCTGGGAGTGTTCTAGGCCAGGTTGGATGGGGCTTTGAGCAACCTGGTCTAGTGGAAGGTGTCCCTGCCCATGGCCGGGGGTTGGAGCTGGATGATTTTTATGGTCTCCAACCCAAACCATTCTGTGATACATGACTACCAAAACATTCCTTTCAAAAGAATTAAATAAAAACTATTTTATTTTTCTCCCTAGCATGGTGTCTTTATTCTAGCTAAAGCAGATTATGATGAAGACTAAATGCTTTTGTCTGATCACTTGGTCATGTTTGCAGAGAAATCTGGATCCTGTCCCTGCCAGGTGAGTTTCAGGACTTGTTAGGGTCCAAGCCAGGCTGATGCAGAGAGCTAAAGACCAGGCATGTTTTAGGCAGGCACTGCCCCTCACCACTTTTCCAGAACAGCAGGTAAGAAAGTGCAGAGCTGTGGCACACGCAGACACCTGGGTCCATCCCCAGATGACTTTCTTTGCAGCTCGCCTAGGAATGCCTGTCTCCTGCCCTGCCTAACCTCCCCTCCCTCCTCTTTTTCCTCCTCTCCCAAGCCCCAGAGAAGCACAATGTTTCTGTGCCAAACACGCTCCCATTGTTTCCCCTGCAGGACACTGAGTGCAGCATAATTCATTTCCCTGATTTGGTTCAGGAAGAGCACCAAGCAAGAGACTTGAAGAGCTCCATATGTTTAGCCTGTCAAAGGAAAGATCGAATACTCTTTTATTATAAGTACCTTATGTACTTTAAACAAGCAGAAGCCAAACATGAATCAATATCTGAGGGTTAAATCTGGAAAAATTCAAATGAGCAGTAAGGCACAGTGTTCTAAGATAATGACTAATTATTTTCCCAAACTACCACATGAAGAGGTGAATCCTTTATCTCAAGCCCAGGTGCCTTTCTGGATGAGATGCTTTAGGCAAATACAAGATGTTGAACCCTGGTAAAGGTGACTGGGTGAAATTTTCTGGAAGTCGGACCACTAGCTTGGCCTTGAAGTGCAGATATCTAAAAATCACCTGATTACAAAATGTATTTAACTTGAACACAAAGGATTCAAGGCAGAAAAACATTTTAGAAGGTTAAAAAGTCTATCTGTAGTTTATGCCATTCAAATCTGTAAAGCCACAAGAAAAGATGATCATATTCCCTTCACCATGGAAACACAAGTACACTGAAGAAATCAAAATGTTGGCTGTTGTGTGATAGAAGACAAAACAGGACACAAGGGCTGTGAAAGTGAATGGTTAAAAAATGAATTTTAAAAGAAAAAAAGAAACTTGTTACAAAACCAGAACTTTTTTGAAGACCAAAGGACTCAGTTTGTAAAATGTGTCCTGTAATTGCAGTGGGAGGAAGGCAGCAAAAGACTCATTTCTTGGGAAGGGCACTGGCAAAACCCAAAGACCACACTCAGAAAGCCCAACACACAACAGCAAGTTGAGGAGGAAGGTTGTAAGGTAGCATGGCAAGATATAAGATGATGAAAAATAAAATTCAAGCTATCCTAAATAGCTTGATTGGGCCAGTAGTTGGGCCAGTAGTTATTACGTGAGAAAAATCATGCCATTTAACAAATCTGAACTGATTTTAATATCATTCACTTCTCTTGTAACAGTGGAAGGACAGCAGTGTGAGGTTGTTGCTGGCCATTTTTCAATTTAGCAATGCTTTCTGTTGCTAAGACACAGATGTGGTTTTTCTGATTGCCTGAACATGATTACCAGTGAGTTTTCTATTAGAAATAAATGTGAAAAGTGACTATTTCACTGTGGATACAGAAATCAATGTCACAAACATGAGGAACTACATATGGAGTTGGACAGATATAAATTCAGAACCTCTTGGATATTGTTTGTTCTCTCCCTGGAGTAAACCAGGAATAAGTTGGAGTAAGTAAGGGCTAAGGCTTCTTTCACTCTCAGCAGCTTCTGGGAGGGCTTCCCAAAGTCATGGGACATGGCAGCCTGTCACTGAGGGTTAACATGGATTAGGCAAGTACATTTAGCTTTGCCTCTCTTTTTCTTCTGAGAAAAAGCACCTTTTTTTTCCTCCTCAAAGCAACCACAGCAGTTAGCCAATATTGGATACCTTGAGGGTTGTTTCTGTTGGGAAAAGAAGCCAGTGCTGGAGCTGGGTGCTTTGTGCAAGGCTGATTATTGAAAAAGGATGTCAGGAGCCCTATTTCCCTGAACTCAGCATGGACGGACAATAGGACGCAGTTTCTATTTCAAGACTCTTTTCAGCCAACACAATCCATAACAGAACTTCTTTTTTCCCCTGGTCTCTCTCTCTCTCTCCACAGCTTTATCTGAACAGCAGATGACAAGTAATTTTCTGGTGTGTCCTCATTTTCCATCTCTCTCTATTTCTTTTCCTGCAGACAGGGCATGCACACTCAGCTGGTATTAATTCAGTCCCTATGTCTTTTTGTTCTCTGTGTTCCCATTCAGGCTACCATTTAGATGGGTTTCTCCCATGAGGAGCAAAGAGGCCATTAATTTGTCCACTGTTTCACTGATTCAAAGGTATTAATGCTCACCAGATTCAGAGCAGAGATGTGACTGCATATCAAAGACATCAAAGACAAGATTTGCTGAGGGCCATTCACTCATCCAGGGCAACATCACCTCAGCTATAGCTCCCTCAGCCTCTCCACTTGACTTGCTGGCACGTGCAGTGACAAACCACTGAGGACAAGTTTCTCTCCTAACACAGATCGGTTGCAAGCCAAAAATTTCCTTCGCTAAAAGCTGTGCCCTACCAGTTTATGTCTGCTTGAGACGCCGCTGTCTAAGGCTGCAAAGTCAGAAAAGGGAAATCATACCCCCAGATATGAAAGCGTAGCTCTCTTTCTAGACCAAAAAGATTAATTTATTTTGTTGTCACGTTGCTTGTTCTTTTGTGGCATGGTCTGCACTTGATTTCAAGCTAAACCACACCCTGGCTCACCATGCTGGAATGCTGTGCATAATGGACATGTGGGCAGTGAGCAGACTCTTGACAACTCATAAGATGATGTGAGACACAGAACACAAGGAAGCAAATGCAAAATCTTCAGTTCAGTTCCTATCTGAGCAGAAATCACTGCTTGCTTATTACCTGTTTTCCAGGGTTTTTTGCAAGTAGGTTGTTTCCTGTCAAGCTGAGCCACTGCATTTCGAAGAGCCCCATGATAGAGGAGCATATAAAACTCAACTGTCCAAATGCAATTTTTTAAAAATCAGGTCAGATAAATCCTGTCTCTGAAGAGGGTCAAATAGTAGAAAGAGGAGAGAACAGAAAGGGGGGAAAAAAATGTATGGCTGTCTTTCCTGTTCTCATTTAGCCTGAATAAGAAATTAAGGAGGGGAAGAGGGAAGGAAGAGGAAAGACAGAACTAGAACAAAACTATTTCAGGATCTTTTATGGATGACAATCTTTATTATTTACATATGAAACCAGACTGGACAAAGCACTAAAAATACGCTGTATTTCATCGGGAACAATCCTATAGCAGCAGGGAAATACAGCAGTTGACATAAATGGCCTTTTTCTATCATTAGCCTCTGTGATTCCATGCCCATTTCATCCACAGCGTGTATCCTTCTTACAAGTCTCTCTGTAATAATAGTTCCAGAAATACAATCCACCCAGCCCTCATTCTCTGCACTACTGAGGAACTGGTGCCTTTTAGTGCTTGTCGTATTGGTACGGACATTGATGGCAGACGTCCCGAAGCTCCTCTCTATTCCATTAGTTTTATACCATTATAATTCATGCAGGGGAAAATGTACATACAGAATGTCTCACACAGGTTTTGGGGTGATTTCTGCTGAAAGAACAGAGGATGCAGCGTGCTACAAAAGTCCTGCAGAAAATGAGCGCTGTTATCTGTCACTGATGTACACAGAAATTATCAGCCATTAAACAACTGCCTTGACTTTTACACTTCCTCCCAGTTCTCCAGGTCTACAGTTACCTGTCTTGATTACACTAAAGGTGTCTTGTCAGCCTTGCAGCAAAATCAATTTTTACAGGGCAAACTCCCCTGACCTGATAATAACAGGGGATTTGTCGTTACCAAAAATATTAGGCATATGAAAAGTTCCTGTTAACAACAGAATAAAAGTATGAGGCATATGAGGAGTTTCAGCTAACTCCAGAATAGCCCTAAAAGCACTCTCTGGGAAGGTAAAAGGCCATATAGGGCACCTGCTGTAGGTTTTGAACCCTACCCAGCACTCAAATACCATATTTTGTCTTTCCCTTTTGAGGTCACCACTTAGCAGGAGACTCCAGCTTGTTTAAGTATGTGGGTACTCTGACTGAAGCCAAAGAAGTCAGGAACTTTGTTCAATCAGTGTTTTTGTTTCAAGCTTTTCCCCCTGAGGTTATCTGGAGATCACCTTTGATGTGACTTTCTGGTTTCTCTTATTCTTACAGAACTGACCTGGCATGGCACTCAGGTCTGTACCAGGCAAATATTATGGAGGCTGACATTCTTCTCCACATATTCAGCTTCTCACTGCAGGCTTGAGGCTTCGTTGTTTGGCATAGGACAAGGGAGACCTTTGGGCTTGGCTGGCCCAGATTTCTTGTATGAGGTGCTCTTACAGCAGGTTGTGAAGTCCAAAGGTCAATCCAAATCCAGTCGGTAGTCTTAGAAATGTTTCTAATTCCAAGCTGGTGTCATTTCAAAGAAGAAGAGAAGAGGAGATATGCTCTACGCACAGATTACTCAGGACCTTAATCAGCCCTTTCCTTCAAGTGGAGAGAGGTAACTTCTCTGTCAGAGTCGGAGTAGGCTGCCCTTAACACATTGATCACGAACTGACTTTGGCTGTTTCTGACCCAGTTGCATCATTTTAACAGGAGAATGAAGAGCACTCCTCATGAAACCACAGACTTCCCACTCAAGCTGTCTCGCCTGCAATGTTTAATATTCCACTCGACTGACGATCATTGCAGCACTACGTGCAAGGACGGGAGGATCAAATGCCTGACACTTCCTCCACCTGAATTTTGGATTCCGGGCACCCGTCATGCCCTGGCCCCAGAGCAGGAGAAGCAGCCAAGGCAGCTTGTGCAAAAGGCCTGAAATGCCATGTTTTACAAGCTGAAATATGAAGTGATAACTTCAGGAAGTTTGTTCATGCTTTGGATCGGGGACTGAGGGAGGAAGCAAGTGCATGGTTTCAGAATGAGTGAATTATTTAAGCCAGCAGTCCAGAAATGCAAAGGAGGGATGTCAGGTCTCTGGAAGAAGCTAAACTGGACTGTATTCCCTTGTCATCCACAACAACAGCGTGGGTGTTCTGAATGCTACCAAGTCCTGGGTTTTGACATGAAATTGTGCATCACCAGAAAAAAACATCTGTTCAAATTCTCCTCACCAACACTTCTGTAATTTAGCAACTTGCCAGTTGCATAATGAAATCAAACTGGGCATGTTGCCTTATGTTTGGCACTTCGGTTTGTTTACGTTTTGCAAAGGTGCCCAAAGATCATCGGGCAATGACTGATGAGAAGTTCACACTATTACTGCAGGTTCTTAGATTATTAGTCATTCTTGGACAAATGAGATAATGTCACACAAAGTCTGAGAGAGCCAGAGGGCTTTTTTTAAACGCGCTTTTCTAAGCTAATGAGGTTTGTCTGTTTCCAGTGTACGTGTATTTTAATTACGTGCAACTACGAGACCTGGCAATACTTTTTGAACCTGTTCACCGATTTAAAAGAAAAAAAAAATCTAACAGGAAGAGGGGAAAAGTTGTCAAGGATACAAATTTCAGCCAAATTCGTTGAAACAGAGAGAGAAAAAGCTAATTAAAATCTACATAGGAGAAAGGAAAGGGCAAGAAGGAGAGAAAGAATAAGAGAGACTATAAATGACTAGCTAGAAGGGAAAACTCCAGTTACAGTTCATATCTTAGTAAAACTGAAGTTGATCAAACTCAAACAAAACCCACAGCAAACTAGACTTCCTTTATTCCAGTGCTGGGGGAGATACTTGGGGTTTTGGATTCTTTATTCAATTACATTTTCCTGCATAATATGCTTTACACATACTACTCAGCTACATATAAAGGGGTTTTAAACAAGGAGGGGAGGCCGGAATATTTAATGGATAAATTTAGAAGGGAGGGAGGCATTCCACTGTACCAATTGGACTTTACCATCTCCCTTTCCTTGGCACCTAGAGAAAACTCCATTAGAAAAGCAAGAAAGCATGACAAAGTAAACCACAATTTTTTCCCTACTGAGAGCTTCAGGCGTACAAATGAGTTCTTGCCAGATAGCAAGTGAGATTGTATCATTTCCAAACAACTGACTCAAAGAAAAAAAATAAAATGCAGGCACCTTGAGAATTCTCTCAGACTCAGAACTGCAGAGATCGTTTTGCAGAATTAAGCTTTGCTCTTGGATTACAAATGTTTGTGCCAAATTTCAGTTTCCGATGCTTTTGCCTGTGTGTGAGTAAGTGTGAAATTATTAATCCTTGAAAGCAGGGATTCATAATAACGGAGTTATTGACATTTTCTTGGCTCTAGCATTGCAGATGTGATGCTAAAGACAAGAAACATTCCCACTGTTTGATGAAGAGGGTACCCAGGAAACACCAGCAGTAATCATTCTCCAGGCAGAAGATGTTTTCTGTCATCTGGTTCTTGACAACTATAAATAAAGGGCTCAATCTGATTTTTATACACTATTTCTACACTGTAAGAGACAGAATGATATATCCCACAGTTTGCAATGGAAGCCATACACACAGTGATGGGATTATAAACAAAGTATGTACGCACCACAAATGTTTGTATTTTTACCAGTGTTGTGAGGCAGAGGTTCACAACTGCACTTGTGGGCCTTGGTTAACGCAGAAACACCAT
This sequence comes from Gymnorhina tibicen, assembly GCA_013399875.1. Taxonomy (NCBI): domain Eukaryota; kingdom Metazoa; phylum Chordata; class Aves; order Passeriformes; family Artamidae; genus Gymnorhina; species Gymnorhina tibicen. The sequence continues at coordinate 31,215 of VXAZ01007584.1, forward strand.
TTCTCGTGCTGTAGCTGAGGTGTTCCAGAGACAAATGTTGGTACACAGGCCCAGGATGAAATCAGTACTTGCTTGCTAGCATAAAAGAACTGCTATTAAAAGATACCAAAGTGAAATACTACCACTATTTTCTTTTCTCAGCTATGTCAAACTAATTTATTTGAAAGCAGAAATACAGAAAATACAGTGTGAGACTCAGCCCCAGGCCTGGAAGTTCTCTAAATGAAGCACCAGCCCTCCATGGGAGAGCAGGGGAGTTAAAGAACTCTGGCAAAATACAGTCCTCCTCCTTGAGCTCACAGCTGAGCTCTGCTCTTCTGTTCCTCTGCAACAAGATGGGAGCCCACCAGGAAAGGCTCAGAAGAGGCAACCAGTGAAACCTTCATTGTTAGAGGAAACAAAAACCTTGGAATTTTCTTTACTTTGCAACTCAGTGTGATTCAGTGGGCCCTGAGCTTGCAGTGGTGCAAGAGCTTTAACAATTTAGCCCCACCTGGGCAAGGCACCGAACTCAAGCTGTTCAATTTTCACCAGCAGGACAGCAGTGATGCAGCTGTGCTGCTTCCCATCCAGTGACAGCAGAACTGCCAGCACCTCCAGGGAACTCCAAGCCCTTCCCTTCCCTTCCCTTCCCTTCCCTTCCCTTCCCTTCCCTTCCAGANTTCCCTTCCCTTCCCTTCCCCCTTCTTCAGGTTTGGTCAATTCATTACCACTTAAGAACAAAAACAATAAACATAAGCCACACAAAACACAGAATTACAGGGCAAACAGGTGGAGGAGATACCAATCCAACACTGCATTTGAACATTTAATTTCATTTTCTTGTGATTAAAACTCTCTTTATATTCTGTTGCCTGAATCAGCATGGGCTCCCTTGCCCAAGTTCCCAGGAAAATGCGTTCCTCTTCCCTCCTTGCTTCTTCCTGCAGGATTATGGCCGTTCAGTCACATGGAATCCATCACCTGCCCAGTTGCAGACAAAGAGTGAAAAATAAAAAAAACTAAAAGAAAAAGAAGAAGAAAAAGAGAAAGTTCTAATCGCCAGTGTTCACATTATCAAATCTGCAATGAGAATAAAGTTTCACGACCATAGCCCAGCACTGGGGGATTGTGCACATCTTTGGGAAGCAGATCTCACCCTCTGCCCGTTCCCGCCTGACAATCTGCCCTGCAGATCGGCCACGACTTTTCCAGGAGCACAGACCTTCCCTGCATGGCAGCAGTATCAGTTTGCAAGCAAATGACCGTGCCAGGAAGTGTGAGTTCTCAGGCTATCTAATGACTGTATCAGCACGGATGTGTCCTTGCTGTTCTCACAAGGCATCACAGAGCCTTGCATGGAGCCATGTGAGAGTGAGTGAGAAATCAGCTGAATCTAATCAGAAGGAATGGCATAATTAACACGAATTCTGTGAGGAGCTGTTTGTTAAGTGATATGCAGCTCTCTGTTTAGTGGCTCATTATTCAACCAACCCTGGGTAAAGCTTCGCCGTCTCCACGGAGCACAATGTAAATAGAAAAAACAGCTTCATTTTCCCCGTCCTGTCACTGTAGACCATAATTCAAGCTGATCATACTTTTCCATTTTTCACAGAATTTTTCCACAGTGTGGATAGGGGCATCTAAAGTGTTATTAAAACATGTTAGGGAGGCAAGCTGGCCAGGGCTGCCTGGAGCGGGCAGCCCCACTGCTTTCTGGCTTCTCCTGAGTCTGCTCAAAGTGTGAGGAAACAAGAATATAATCACAGATTTCTGGTGACACAAGCAAAGTATCAGTGGGGCAAGTTCTGCAAAGCATTTCAAGCTCACATGGGGAGGTTTTCTTGGAGAGTAGCTTTCTCTTTGGGAGATAAATAGATATTGTCAGGAGATGTGGAATCTCACCTGCTCCACAGCACTGCATTTTATGCAAAAAAGAAATTTCAGTCAGTAGAAGGCAGAGTGGAAAAAGAAGCATCAAAGTGGCTGTTGCTGGAGGAGTAGCTCCAACATGGCATGACATATTGCCACTGCCACAGGCCAACCAGCATTGCTTCTGCCCCGCCATCCACCTCAGAGCACGGTAAAAGCTCTTCCTCTCCCTGCTGCCAAGGACTTGTGTGCTAATGGACTGCAGACAGATGGGTGAGCACATTTGTTTTACTTTTTTCCTTTTTCTTAATTTCTAAAAAAAAAACCCCAGCCCCTTGGGAGAAAACAAATGCCAGCCATTCCTCTGCAGTCTGAGGAAATATGTCAACACACATCAAATATGTCAACATATATCAACATACCTGTTGATTTATGTAACATTAAAAAAAAAAAAATCAAAACCCTACCATGTCCTGTGGCATTAGACTTTCTTCCATTTTGTGCAAGAAATGCACTCATGTAACAGCTGTTGGCACATCCAGGTTGTGCTCCACAGCTGCTGCAGACCAACAGCAAACAGGAGACCACCACTGCAGCAGGGCAAGGACATCTGAGCAGTTTGCCCCAGGTTTCAGTGTAAAATCAAGGCAGGAAATCGAGGCCAATACACAACCAAAGACATAGTTTAGCTGGAGAGCAGCACAGTTAATTCTCTCCCATCTTTATTTCACCCTTTTTTAGTGCCCACAATTGCAACGCCTCTTTCCAGAATTTCTGCAAGTCTGCCAGAGATGTCCTGAACAGACATGCATGTGCCCATGCAGGATACTGCCTGTTCACAGGCCTTCACCCATCTTCAGTGTCTTGGATTCTCTGTGCTTGGGCAGAATATCTGCTTAGGATTCAGATTTACAAGCTGTGTCTTCTTTCTCTGCCCAGACAGAATCTGAAAAATACATGCCCATTTAGCCTGAATTTATCAATGTTCAGCAGTCCAGAAGGAGTGATATTTCCAGTCAGAAAATGAGACAAGATCAACAAAATCCAGACACGTGGCAGTTGTATCTCTTACAACATAGATGGACTGGATGCATCCTCCCCTGGAAAACACTTTCATCCTTATACCTCCATTTCAATAACTTCTATTACAAACTGGATCCCATGGCATCAATTCACCCTTGTTTCTGCAAAGCCCAGCTCAGCCTTGCTCCCGAGCTCCTGTTAGTGAGCCTTGACTGGCAGCTAAGGACATTAGAGTGTTTTTAACTGCAGGGGTTTGGAGAACCAGAAGTAACCCTAAAACCCAGACAGCCATTAGAATGTAAACGTGAGGAGGCTGGTCATACATGGAAAGGGTGTCTCAGTGGAAAGAGAAATAGAGACCAACCTTAAATCCATTGCTGGTGATGACTCAGGAATGAAGGAGCAGGAAGTGTAGACTGGGAAGCAAACCACACCACGACTGAGAGACACAATTTCCAAACAAGCTGCAGTTTGGCCAAGCTATCCCAAGAGCAACAGGTATGTTTGTGGTAGAACAGATGTTTCTTGGGAACACGAAGCTGTGCCTTAACTTGAGCAGAAAGGCAGCCACACCTATAAGGTAAGAAAACCTGCTCCTAAAATAATAGTTCAAAACAAAAATAGAATAGCTGAATGTAATTCCGCACCCCCCCACCCCATTTCCTTCTTTCTCTCTCATTAGACACATTAGATCTGCTGAAGGCATTTTTTTTCCCATTCATGTTTCATGAATACAAAAGCATGTGCAACACGTGCAAATTAAGGATATGATTGACAGACAAATGGCAGCTGCCAAAACCATGAGGGAAAAGTTTCTAAAAGCTAATGGTTTCACAGATCCTTACTGCTGCATGTTGGTTTTGTGCTCGTTGTTGTCTGGTATGTAGCAGATTCTGGTAAGAATCCCCCAAACTGATGGTTTTTTATGATTTGAAGCACTCTGTACATTATTTATGTCGGGATCAATAGAACGGTTTATGTAAAAAAGATGCGTTGAGAGAGTAAATTCAAAGAGAGCAATTTGTATGCAAGTGGAACTGATCAATCCAATAAAAATGACTGCCAGGTCTCCTGAGACTTATAGAAATACTTTCAATAAACACATTTTTAATAAAAAAAGCAATGAAATATATCACAGCATAGGATTCAAATGGAAAGCAAACCTTTTCTGAACAACTGAGGAGAAGAATTCACACTTTGATTAAAGTCTATTTTCATTCAATTATTGATGTAATATGAATGTTTTAGTGTGAAACATTATTTGTTTTTAAATCCTGGGTTGTTCACTCAGGTCCCATTTGTCCATACAGTTATTTCAGGGGAAGTGCCTAACTCCAGGACAACTTGTCTTCCCAGACTTAAGGAAATAAGGTGCATCTTTAAGCTTGTATGGTGGTATCTCCACAATAAGGTACAGAAATATCTGGTCAGAGAAGGTGCTCAGAGTCTGACTCAGGCCATACTCAGCCTAACTCGGCTATGACTGTAAGAAATTTTATTTCTTACGCATCAGAAAAGTTCTGAAATATCAGTGTAAGAAGGTGACACTTTTGTTAAGAAAAAAACCAAATTTTCTAGGGTAGACATTACAGCATGTCTGTGCTGTTAAGGGTCTCTCTCACTGGAAGGCAAAGCACAGCTATCTGGTGTTCAGCTGAGTCAGCATTCACAGCAGAGAAACAGCTTCCAAGGCAGGAAGGAGAGGATGATTCTTTAGATTCGGGTAATATAAGTCTTCCTTCCTTCTGCCTGTGGCAGGCACAATTCTGCAACAGGACCCTCCCACCCAAGTTTCTTAAGTCACGGTTGGTTCCATCCCAGCGTCGGAGGTTGGGTTATGACCTGGCTGGGTGTGTGGTGGCACAGCCAGAGGGACCTGCAGCTCCGGCCCTGCTGTGCCTGTGCCTGCAGGTGCCCAAAGGCAGTGACGCTGCTGCCTGCTGTGTTATCTCCCGGTGCGCAGGGACCTGCTCACACCTCATTTCTGGGTGGATGGGGACCTCTTGCCAGATGGCTCTTGTGGCACGAGATTAAACAGTCATTTTCATGCTGTTATTTCTTTACACTGCAGATAGGTTCAAGCAGGCGTCTGCCGGTTTGCCAGACAGAGGGAAACCGAACTTGTTAATAAACCCTACTTGCTTACAAGTTCTACACTTAGATTACTCAAATATAGACACTGGGTTTGGAAGTCTTTTCCTGGCCATGATCTGTCTGGAGGGACTCGGTGTCTATGGGATTTCTTTTTGAAATTACGGTTTCAGTGAATGTGACGCCTAAAGATTTTAGGTTTTTTACACATTTTTCATGTATTTGTAGCTTTGTAGACTGTTAATACGTGGTTATACAGAGCCTGGTATTTTTCCTACCCTTTCTTTTCAATTTTAGAATAATAAGCTAACCTTCTAACATATTCCTGAAATACTGTTTAGTCTTATTTCCAATAAGAGAACCTCCAAGAGGACATTTTGTTTTCCAACCAGAAGACACAACAAGAAATGGGGCAAAGAAACCCCTGGACCAACTCCAGTGGGGCAGAACCCGGGGGAAAATTTCCTAACCAACTGCTCTTCTAGTTGGACAGTATTTGATAGATGTGCTGATTTGTTAAACTTATGAAAATTGTCAAAATCCAGTGCCAGGTGTGCCCATGACCATGGTGGCACCTGGAAACTTCCAATAAAGATCTGCTTTTTATTTTACTATTTTAACACTGTTGAAAGTGTTTGGGGGGTTTTTTGATTTTAGGTAACAAATGAACTCGCCTTTTGCTGTCTTGCCTTAAATCTATGAGGCTCTGTGTGAACCCAGATACAACACCCTCCTGCTCCTTCCCCAGAAATGTGCTCACCCAAACTCTGCTGCCTGTTGGTGAGAAAGGCAGAGCAGTCGGGTTACAGAGCTGACTCTTCCAGAAGCTTCTTCTCCCATCTCCTGCAATTTCCTCAGCCCCTGGGGAACCATGACTATTAGCTGTGCAATAATTACATCAGCAGGAATAAAATCATAGAGCCGAGGCCTTGCCACCACAGTCACAAGCTCAGATGATGGAGACAAACAAGAAGTGTCACCACTAGTCACCACCAGGCAGACTGAGGCTTGCATAGTTGTGGGGTACATGAAATGAATGACCTTTGGCGTGATGCACACTTAGTCATTAATATAAAAAACCCCAGTCATTCAGCCTACTGCTTCTCCTACACTACCAATGTGTTCTCCTATTCCAGAAAATAAGTATTCCAGTGAAGTCATCCAGTCATCCTCCCAGGCTGCTCTCTTTTCCCAGATTATATTTCTTTCAACTCGGGACAAAAACCCTGGGTAGCAGCAAGAAAAAAACGACCATTAGAGACACATTTGGTGAACCTCTAACATTTGGACTCAGGTACAAGAGTAGTCATCTCTGACGTCAAGGTTTCCAGGGACATATGGCAGCAAAATATAGGTCTGTGAAACAGAAATAAAAGGAGGTCTGAAATGGTAACCAAGCTCACAGTGAGAAATAGGTGAGGTAGTTTGGAGGATGAGATCAACCAGTTCTCTCTTGACGTTGCAGTATCATTTTTGTCAGCTAATTCTTCGTCAAGGAGAGCCAGGACAAATTCAAAAGCCTGATAGTGAACATCACCAAAGAGGAATATGTCTGCATTAATAGTGTTTATTTCCTCCTCTGATACTTAGTGATGTGCTCTACCAGATTCAAGTCCACTGAGGGGTCAAGGAGGCTGAATCAGATGTCACCTTCACAAAACCAGTCTGGAGAAACACCCTCTGATTTCATCTTCTGAAAGACAGAATTGTTATCACAAGCCCTCAAACTTACATGTGCAGCAACTCTTCCTTATTTTCGTATTCTGAACATCCTCAAATTCCCAGATTTGTCCTGATAATTAATGTTAGTCACACATCTTCCCACGGAATTTGTCCATCAGAAAATTGTGCCTTTAAAAAACCTCAAATCCCTATTTTGTAACATGTTAAAACAGAGCATAAAACCCTGAAAGTTTCATTCCAACAAGGTTAATTTCTTTATTTTGACCTGCAGGTATACTGCAGATTACTATTCTCATGCTAGCAGTAAATTTAAAGATCAAAACAAAACGCTGCAACTTTATTGAAACTGATAGCTGGTATTTCTGACATAACCTAAAAAGGTATTGTGCCAGTGATTTAAAATTGTAAAGTTTTACTGTGCTTTGGAACAAGAAGACTCATTGGCACAGTACCACGCTGTTCCCTCAGGCGATCATGCACATTAACCACAAACGCAGATAAAAATTTCTCAAGAGCAACCTCTGTGTGTTTTCCTGACCACAGAACACATGGAAGTAAAATATCGCCCATTAGACCTTTTAATAAACAGTCTCAAATGATGGAAAATACTGAAATAGGAATCTCAGACCCAAAATCCTGGATTTTGGGGAACTGCAGATGGAGAGCTGGGACTCAGCAGCTACTTTATGTTGCACAGACAGTGCTGACATTATGATGCAGTCATTTGATGTGACAGGGATCATATGCGTTCCCAAAAGCAGCTCCTCGGGCTTACAGTCCTTGAGCAGTCATAAAAATAAGATGTCTCTTGAGACATTTCAAAGATAAGGCTGGAGAGAGAAGGGCCATGTGGTTTACAACACTCTTGGATAAATCCCATGACGCACCAAGGCCGTTTGCAAAGTATCCGGTTCTCTTCATGACAGCGGACAGAAGTGCTGTGCTGGGAGAGCAAAATAGGAAGGAAGCGTTTGGAGCTTTGCCAAAAACTTTTCCAGAAAAATTATGGTTTCATGAAAAATGCGCTCTCGAGAGCATCCTTGTCATAAAATTTGATTTTGGTGCCGGGTTTTATAACACACAGCCCCAACACCTTCACCCCATCCTTCTGATCCTCAGGGGGATGTCTTCTGGGGAGGCTGCCCTGTGACATCCTCTCCCTTTCCGAAGGATCACAGGCACTTTATTGAAGATTTCCACAGCTTTGTCAGTTTGTGCCTTTAGGGCATCTGGTGCTTAGTCACACAATCATACAAAGGAGGCCTATTAGGCTTAATTTCTGCCAAGTTTGCCGCAATTAGTAAAGATGCTCCTGGGTTTTAACATCTGTGCAAAGCATGTCCTGGTATGGTGTTTTCCGTCCTTCTTCCCTCCCTTTCCCACCTCCTCCTCCACCTCCTCCACCTCCTCCTCCTACTCCTATTCTTCCTCCTCCTCCTCGACCCACGGCAGATGTCAGCAAGAGCTGGCAGTACCCTGCGAGAGCCGGGTCCCTGTGGTGGCCCTGCCATCTGGGTGCCCCTGGCATCGCCTTCTTGCAGGAGTAGGGTGTGGCAGGCAGGGCTGGAGCTTCTGATCTGAGATCAGAGGTGGGGGAGGAGGCTTCATTTCAAATCTCTTGCCAGCTGGGGTGGTTAATCTCTTCCCGTGCCCACAGCAATAAAAATCAGCATTTATGTAACACCTGGAGTCACCTGGGAAGCACTCTGCTGTCAGTAAAGGATAATGTCCCAGCCTCAGATGCCCCTGTCACTGGAAGGGGAGCTTTGGACTGCCAGGCACAATGAAAAAGCTTCCTACTCCTTTTGGGATGACAGCTCACCCCCCAGAGAGGTATTTGAGTGGGTTTGTACTTAGGGTAGCACAGGGGTGGGGGTCAGCACCCACCTGCCTGATCCTCACCACAAGCAAAGACTGTTCTGGCCACACAGGACTAAAAAAGTTGTTTAAAGTGATCCCAAAGCAAATCTTCATGCATATAAAAGAAAAAGTCTGAAGTATTATTTCTTTTGCCTGGAAAAAAAAATACCTAAATATTAAGTCCTGGCTTTCTTATTTGTGCTGTATGGTTCCTTGGAGGGCTGGCAAACATGGGGAACTGCAGCATCACAAGCATCAAGCAGCAATGGGAATATATTTCACGTAAAATGCTGCTTATGTTAACATCTCTTCAGCACAAATGCCTGCAAGAACACTCAGGGGACAAACTCTCTTTGTGGAAATTTCAATATCGCTGCTTCTTCTTCTGCAGGCAAGAAAGGATTCCTTTCCAAAACAGGAAGGGAAAGTGTGTGACATTCTGGATATTTCCAAAAGGGAAAAATAAACAGATAGCATTTAAAATGAAGTATTTTAAATATTTACATTGTTTGGAATGTGGTATGTATGACAAATTAGTAAATGAATAGAGAATTATCCATCTATACAGAGAACTCTGCCTGTATGTTAAACATAGATGTGTTTAGGCAGAGAGAGATGCAGATATAGAAAGAAATGTATTCCACAAGTGTTGAGGGGCAGCAGGACACATCACTGGACACTGGGATAGAAACCTGGCTCTGCCACCAAGGTTTGGCCTCATCTTGAGGAAAAAAAGCTTCATTTCTCTACGTCAGTCTTTCTCCTCTCTTCATCTGCTTGAACTGCAACTCTAAGGACTTTCAGTTAACTCATGTTGGTACTGACGATCTCTAGGTGCTGCTGCCATCACCCTCAGTGGTTCAATCCAGTTCTCTTTCTGAGGACTGTCTGTAAATTGGGGAATGCAAACCAGAGAAGTTCATCCCCTTTAGATTTAGCAGCTTCCAGATTGCAAGTCTAACAGCTTCAGTTCCCTCCAGTTTACAAAAGACTTTGCTTTGACATGTCAGATTTCAGATGCATTTAAGCAAAAAGCTTTTGCCTAGGTAAGATTTAGAAATGAGCAAGCAAGGATTTGTACCCTTATGGATCACAGCCCTCCCTTTCTGTACCTGCAAATTGAGTGAGTAAAAACTTTTTTTAAAAGATCAAAATGAAGAGGTTCCCATGGCAAAACAGAACTGCAAATATGATTGGGGTTTACAGCAGAGAAATGCACAGTCCTGGTCAGCAGGCTGGTTTAACTGAGGCTAGTCTAAATAATAGTTCATCATAATTGAAGTAATTTTTCTTGTACTTCTTGGGAAAATGATTCAGTATGATTCAACACCAACTAATAGCTAGTTAGTACACTTATTTATATGTATGTTTCTTACAGAGAAAGGGGGTAGGAGAGTAACTGAAGCAAGCCCTTGCTAAAGGAGCAGCGGGAACCTGCCAGGATTCTCCATCTCCCTCTTGCTCTGGGCAGGCAGATCAGCTCCAGCCACGCTTTTTGGGGGAAGTGATAATCTCCACCAGCCTTGAGCGGGTGTGATGGAGACAGTGCTCTCCCAGTCCTTCCACAGCCATCCCCAGAGGACTGAGCATCAGAAAAGCAGGCCTCCACCAACTGGGCACACCTGGTACCTGAGCAGGAGCATGGAAGCAGAATGGGAAGATGAGACTGGCATGCATATATGAAAATTTAATCCCAAGTAATGATCTGCACATCAAAAGAATTTGCAAGCATGCCTTATAGGTGGGGATATAGCAGATGGCAGGGGATTTTTTTATGAATTCTTTCTGAATATAAGGAAAGCAGAGAATGGAGCATTTATGCAACTGCATGTTGCCTGGCTTTTTTTCTGTTTCTTAAAGGCTTAGATATTTGAATTCTAGTGATCTGGCTATGGATTTTGCATTATATCTGCTTTATAAATTGCCTCAGGTATTTAAATTTTATGCCATCAAAGACACTGAAAATGGAGTGAAATATGTTTGTTTGTGTGGGTACATGTGTTTTTGATAGGAAAATCAAATGTTTATTATGATTCAGCCATGATGCTTGTTAGAGCATCCTGGAGTACAAAAATGGACTGTCTCCAGGTTTGCAGTTCAGAACTAACAACAGACAATTCATTCTGTGTATTGATCAGTCCTCTGAAAATTTTCCATGAGGAATACCTCTTCTCCACAAAACAAAGGGAAAAAACCCCAACCTAACAATACATAACTTCAAATTTCTGATATCACATCGCTGGCTGCGTGAAGAGCACAGATTCATTTTTCCAAGATACATGCATGGAGAGAAATCATTGTTTCTACTGGACAACTGCACTCTGTTCAAAATGTGATTTGCATTCATTTTTTGGGTTGATTGAAATGCCTTCATTCTCCTGGAATACCTCCCAGAGGATTTTCACTCAGAGTAACTCTGATATTACCAAATGACAAATGGAGAAAAGGAGAGAGAAAATTCCCATATCTATGCATACATAAGTTTTGAAATAGCTAAAATCAATGTCTTAATGTGACAGGGGGTAGAGGTTAGGAAAACATACTTCAAGGGGAAGAATACTACTTAATTTACTAATAAAATTATATTCATCCTCTAAGGCCATGTATGGTCCTTTCTAAAGGAAGAGAGTGTACACACTTATAACTTACCCTACCTTATGGTAGCTCCTACTACAAAGAATAAAAAACCTCACCCAGAACTCCATCCAATTCTCAGGACAATTCAGAATGGTCTATATACACACTTCTAAGGTTAAGTACATTTTAAACATTGAAAGTTGTTCCCTCCTGTTTGCAGAGCTCGAACTGGCTCCTCATCCCTGCAGATCCTGCCTCCAAGGGCTGAGAAGCACTTTCAGCCTGCTCTGCCCCAAGCTCATCCATCGCCCTCAAGTTCTGCCCCTGAGTGGCTCCTGCACCTCTTGGCCAGAATGAAATGGATTCAAACACCCAAGGAGGTGTTCACATTCCCATGGGAACCGAGGAGCCCTGTGGCAGGGTGTGCGGCAGCAGGGCTGAGAGATCCACAGCATCCTGGACACCTGAGCAACTTCCCTTCCAGCTCAGGAGGGTGCCAAGCCCCAGGCCAGGGCTCCCACTCCTTTGCCAACGCCAGGGGGAACTTCTCGGCAGCTGAGGAGAGAAGGCAGTAGCCAAATACCAGCATGGGAGAGAGAGCAGGCCGGTGCTTTGGGAGGTGGTGACAAGCTTTGGCAAAGCATCCAAACTTTTTGCCAGAAACAGAAACTCCCCCGTCCTCTGCAGGAGCTCCTTCCAGGCTCATTCCCTCATTGCCTGCAGGAAAACACACGCACACTCATCCTCTCCCCCTGGAGCTCTCCTCAAAGGCAGCTGCGAGGGCGAGACCTCTGCCGTGACTTTGAGCACACCAGCACATGGTGGCTGGTCCGTGGTGCACAGAAGGCTGGGCAGTAGGGGTTGGTCACTTGGCCACTAAAGACATTTTCACTGTCATCATCCAAATCAAATACTGGGCTCTGTTTGTTCAGATGATCTCTCTGCTACTCCCTCCCTTGATTAGCCACATAGCAGAGCTTGAACTAAAAGAAAACAAGACAGCATGAGAGAGAGAAAATCTTCCCCTTGCTTTTAATTTGCCATTTCAAAACCACTGGCTTCTCCAGCAGCAGCAGCATCTCCTGACCTGCTCTGAACTCCACAATTGTCTAAGTTCACTATGACCTGGGGCAGGGGAAAGCAGCTCCCACCATCCTCTGACAGGGAAGGGACTGGTCAGTGCCAGAACCAGTCTGGAGACATGGGTGCTCTGACCTTGTAAGAGTTAAGCAGCACGTGGTGAAAAGAGCCTACCTTTGAAAAGCGGTGGATAAAAACTTTAAAAAATTCCTTCCAGATTACTTTTTTCCTAACCTGTGGTGATGTTTGTGACAAGCACACCTCAGTGGAAAGACTCCATGAGACATGGTAAGCGTGTCTGTGATAAATGCTCTGTCTGAAGGGCAGAAGAGACCAATCTGCCATGAGAAAGAAAAAAAAGAAATGTGAGAAGTGGTGAAATACCTGGGAATAACTCCGTTTGGGGGAAAAGGGTTGGGAGAACAAGGGTAGTTCCCAATTTTTATATTTGAATGCAAAAGTTTACAAGCAGTTTTTGATCTCTTGGGACCTCCTCTCTAGTCAAGCTCAGCTTTTAGGAGCTGGTCAGAAAAAGGTCAGGGATGTCCCAGCTGTGGTAGCTGATTCCCCAAAGCTGACATAAGAAATGGGCATGCCCTGGATAGACCTTTGATAATGCACAGAGTATGGAAGATCTTTCAACATCAAATTTCTAGCAGTGATCTGTCCCAGGGAAGCTTCCCTTCCTATAATTCCTATGTCCACAACACAGAAATTTTTCAAAACCCACCTTGCAACTCTTAAACTCTCTCCCATTCTTTCAGTTTGTGCAGATGGATAGCTGGGCAAGAGACACAGGGCACGCCTGCCAACAGCACTGCAAGCACAGTTAGAACACCAGTTTCCCACCTTTGAAGAGCTGGTTTTGAGACAACTCTTTCAGCACTGGTGTCTTCTTACCACACAGGGAGAAAAAAAGACGGACATAAAGTCCTTGCTCAGTGACAAATCTGTTATTTTCAGCATTTTCAGCTCTGTCCATGAGTTCCCACTGCAACTTTTCCACTTACCCTCTAACATTACCTCTTGGACACCACTCCGCTCCTCGCTGCCTCCACTCCACCCCCCATGCTCTGTGTTTGGACTGCAAGCTACACCAGGTAGCAAGATGCTGAATGTATGTGTTCAGGAGCCCTGTGTTCTGGGGCAATTCTAGGGACACCATACAGGACTAGTTTGGTCGACATGGCTTAGTCCAATTCCTGTTTTCAGTGAACACAGTTAGAAATAGTGTTATTTTTAGGCCTGAAAAAAGGTGATTATCTACAAATCTGAGCAACTATTTGCCTGTACAAGAAGGAGGACCCGGGGAACTCCAGTCAATCAGCCTCACCTTCATCCTTGGTAAGGCAGCTAATTCCATACACCATTTCCAGGCATGAGAAGGGCAAGAAAGTCACCAGGAGTGGCTTCACCGAGGGGAAGGCATGGTGGAACTTCTGTGATGAAACGACTGGCCTGGTAGGTAAGGGGAGAGCAGTGGACATTGCCTAGACTTCAGTAAGGCCTTTGACACTCTCCAACATAAGATCCTTATCGTCCAGTTGATGGAGTGTGGACTGGACGAGCAGACAGTGAGGTGCACTTAAATCTTGCTGAACAGTCTGGCCTGAAGGATGGTGATCAGTGACAGGAAGTGTAGGTGCAGCAGCTTTACAGAGAAGGCCCAGGGGTCTCAGCCTACACTAAGCTGAAGATAAGCCAGCAAATGCCCTTCAGCAAAGGCAGCTAAAGGTATCCTGGGCTGCACTGGAAAAAGCACAGTCAGCAGGTGGAGGGAGCTGATCCGTCCACTCTCCTCAGAACTGGGCATAATGGAGAGATTTCAGCAAACAGCCACAACAAGGATGTTTAAGGAACTGGAGCATTTCTTCTGTGGGGAAAGACTGAGAGAGATGGGACTGTTCAGCCTGGAGATAAGAAGGCTCAGAGGGGATCTCATCAATGTATACAAATACCCAAAGGGAGGGTGAAAAGAGGACAGGGCCAGGCTCTTCTCAGTGATGTCCAGTGACAGGACCAGAGGCAGTGGGCACAAACTAAAACATGAGGTTCTGCCTCAGCACCAGGAAACACTTTTTCACTGTGGGGGTGACAGAGGACTAGCACAGGTTGCCCAGGGGTGTTGTGGAGTCTCCATCCTTGGAGATACTCAAATATCGCCTTCACATAGTCCTGGGCTACTGGTTCTAAGTGATCCTGCTTGAGCAGAGGGCTTGCACCAGATGACCTCCATGCACCCTCCAACCTCAAGCATTCTGTGATTCTGTGGTTTGAGCTGCTGGCCAGAGGCTTCTCAAGAGCATTTCACAATTTCAAAGGCTTCAGTATTCGGTGTGTTCAGATATTGCATATCAGCCCACCACTGGCTGCCAGCTGGGGGTGCTGAGGTGGTGCACCATTTGCAGTAGACTGTTCATCTGATAAAACATTGTCACGTCATGGTTTGAGCTGCTCAGATCTCCTAGTTTTGGTTTGATATTACAGTTAAATTGATCCGTGGACTGGCTGATTTGAGAGGGACAGTTCTGCCTCGAGAGGTGGAACCAGAGGGTTATAAGACTCAGCCATATCCAGCCATAATATCCTGTGAAAGACCCAGCTCTGACCAACAAATTTGCTCTTCTTCAATGTCAAGGTGCATCTCAAGCTTCTTGAGCTCAGTCTCTTCCTGACCCTGAAAGTGGCAGAGTAAAAATCATGGCTCTTTCTAAACGATACTGATTCATGGCACCAGAAATTATGTGCCTGGTGTTGAAATGGGGATATCTGGCATTATCCTATTCCTCTCTTACAGGAACACCACAATGATTTACACTGAGTTTTCAGTATCAGCCTCAGGAACACTTCACATGTTGTGGAGCTGTGGTCCCAGGTTTTCTGCAGATTCATATCTGCCTTGCTTACCTTAATTTCTTGGTTTTGAGGTTTTCCTTCTCCTTCACAGCACCTGCAACCCTGTCTGTTTGTCATATGAAAGTAGTTTCCAGAGATTAAGATGGTCCCTCAGGAGAAAGGCACAGCTACAGCAAATTGGCACATATGGGCTATTTCCAAACTTGCTTACAGTAATTTTGCAGCTGTTAATGTGGCACCTTGGTTCAGTCCAGAAAGTACCAGTACTAATTCTGTCCTTGGGAAAAAATTACAAAAGAGGTGAGCGACCTGCCAGCTCATGCTTTCTTCATCCTCAATCACCTGTTTAAAATCATCAGAGCACCAGCAAGCAGCTTTGTGAATTCAAGCCTTTCTACTGAAGGTCAAACAAAATTGATAAAGGACTTAAAACCCTGAAATTTTAACTTTGCAGTCATTATTTTGACTGCCATTTTCCATACGCCTACCCTGTTCAGAGGGTCTCTGTGTTTCTGCACCTCATGTAGAGAATAAGAAATTATTTTGGTGGAAGAGGTTACAAAGGTGCATGCAGGAGGAATTTGTTCTGAGGGTCTGAATATCCTCCATTTAAAGGTTCTGTTTGACCCGTGTGACTGGGACTCAAAACATGCACTGGTGGCTTCTCATTTGTGGACTCAGAGGAAGCAGAACCAAGAGGAGAGTATGGCTGGTATGGCTAAGGGCAGAAAACAGGCAGGCAGGGGTTCAGCTGTTTATTTGCTCATGGTTCTTCTCTAGCTTGCATTTGAGCTAAGTCTCTCACAGGAGTCTTCAGCCTGTTGCCAGTGCGGCAGGTTTCCAATCCACTGCAGCTACCACATAAGAAAACAAAAACTTTAGGTTGAAAAAGAGGATCAGAAACAAATTCTGAGTCCTTGAGAGGCATAAATGGCAGCTGATCTGAGAGGGACAGCAAGGACTCTCTGCACAGGCTTCTTCTACAAAGGCTCACAGATGGCCTTACCCTGAGCCACCCCTGCAGCCGTGGACAAGCACACACCCCAGTGGGCTGTGCTGGATGAGAAAGGTTAAATCCATCAGGTCTTTGTGGTGGCCACGTTCTCTCCCCAGCACAAAGGATCTGCTCAGTGCCAGGGCAAGCTCTGGCTGTGGTCAGATGTCCCGCAGCCAGGCAGAGCAGCAGGGGAGGTGGCTGTGGTGGCAGTGGCTGCTCCTCTGCCGGTTGTACATCTTCTTCAGGTCTCTCATCAGCAAGCCACCTTCAGTGCCTCTGGATTTGCCTATACACTCTTCCAGACAGTGGTTACATGGAGCAGAGGTGAGGGCCGGGAGGGACATCAGTCACAGGGTGCAGGCTCTAACGCCACCATTTGTCCCAGATGCCTGCAGAGCGTGGCATGGCACCCAAAACCACCCAGGGGAGGTGCTTTGCCCGGCACTGTCACCCACCAGCACAGCATTCCTTCAGAGAACATCTCTGCCTGATGCTTTTTGCTCCCCCAAAGAGCCCAATCCCAACCCGTGCCCTGCCTGCACCCAGCTGCTCACCTTGAGTCAAACCAGGGAGTGATTTAGTGATCCTGGGTGCAGGCTGGGGCAGATCCTCCCGTCCTTATTCACTGTGAGTTGTGCTGTAGGCAGTTACAGTCCCACAGAAATCAGTGGGATAATGAATACTAATTAGTGGCAAGCCACAGTGGGAGAATCCGGCAAAACATCTGTCCTTGCCCCAGGAGTGGGAGTTCCTCAGGTCCCTGCCATTGTCACGCAGTTTGGGGGGCCCTCACGGGCCTGTGGAAAGCCAGATTTTGAATATTTACAAGCAGCATAAAAATTGGCCCCAAAAATCACTTTCTCATCAGTTTCACTAAGCCCTAATTATAATGTAAATTGCAAAATTGGAAGGAATTCAGAGACGAGCAACAAATATGACTGAGGGGATTGGAGGATTGATTTATGAGAAAAGATTGAAAGACCTAAGAATTATGCAGCTTGACTAAATGATGACCGTGGGCCTGATCTTGCAAACTTCTCCCAGAGATGGCTCTCCACATTAAAGAGCAAGCATGACTTAAAAATATCTACCATGTCCTCCCGTGAGAAGTTCTGCAAATCAGTATTCCAACCTAACACAGAGGGGAGCATTAGTTTTCATCTTGCAGTTAGTGAAAGTAAAAAATTCTAGTACAAAGCTCAAAGATTGTTTTCATTTTTAGGGGGTTTTATATGTGGAAGAAAACCCCAGAATTTATTCACATTAGAAAGAAATGGGAGGTATGTAAATACTTGAGGTCTGAAAATGACCAGTGTAACAGGAGTGATAGAAAAATGATGCTGTTCACGTGGTAGGCTGTTAAATGTCTTTATTTGTACCGTTCTGAACTGATGAACTGTACATTTGCATGAGTTCTACACAGCTTTTAGTGCTTTTGAGGATCTACTTAAGCTGTAGAAAACATTATAGATATGTCACAGGACCAAGAACACAAAGTAATTCAAATGACAGAAGAAACCAATAGGAAAATGAGAGGTGCAGCACCTCAAAAGGAGAGTTGCAACACCAAGTCCTAAACTGTCTTCTTGCCCCATGGCATGGCTGTGTTTGAAAAACCAAGGTGCAGTAGTGTATCACTTACCAAAGCATGGTTTCAGTACTGTTTTAATAATCATCACAAAATGAGATAAATAATATTTATCATGATTGGCAAGTAGGTTTTCCTACAGAAAAAAATTAGGTAGTATTTTCCTTAAAGTCGGATTGAAATGCTTTACTTCTGAAAAAGCAACTTTCTTTTTGTTAAATTTGGGAAACATCAGAACCTTTAACTTATTTTCAACAGATATGGCTGATATGGCCATAAAAAACTTCAACAGGTTTTTCTCAATTGAAAATGAATCTACTATTTCATAAAGCAAAAAAAAATTTTAAAGTGTCAGATGAGTCAGAATCAAAACCAACACTGAATCAAAAAGTAATGAAATCAGATGCAAACCCAAAACCCGTACTGATCAAAATGTAGTAAAAAGAAAAACAAAAAAACCATACTTCTGTTGTTTGGCTCAACCTGAAACAAAATTCCACTCATTTTTTACCTGTCTGTCCGTCTCTCAAATCCATCACTCATCAGGCTCTTGCTTTGGGCAGCTAATCTCCCTGTTGTGCCATTTGGCTTGGAGACGGATTCCGTGCATGACACTGGCTCTGCAAAATAGGGTGCACGTAAATAATGCCTCCAATCTTGGCACAGCACCTGAAAATCCTCACAGTGCTGGTCCCTCAACCAACCCTGGCCCAGAGACATCTGTCTGAGTCCATGTTGCAATGGAGAAGGCAAGTTCCCAGCATCTCCAGGAACAACCTCAGTGATTCAACAGATTCGTATTTGTATCAGCAAGCAGAGAAGAAGTAATGCCTGTTTCAGAGGCCCTGGAGCAAAGAAAAAACCCCACATTATCTTTCCCAAAAACCTCACAGCCACTTATCTGAAGCGGCTCATGACAGTGAAAGTGGATAAATGTGTCATGTAATGCTGCAATGAGATTTTTAAAGGCAGGCATGATTTCACTTAGGCAAGCAAGGGAAGGGTGAGTCAGCAGATGGTTTCGTAACAGCGATCCACAGCTGCCTCCAGTGTGGTGGCTCCAACGTGGCCAGCAAGGCAGGCTGGCTGGTGGGCTGGGAGGGTGCCAGCTGTGACCCCGACCTGCCAGGACACAGCCACCAAAGCCAACACGGAGAGAAGCAGCACCTGAGGAAAACTGCTGAGGCAGAGAAGGCAAATGCCATGGGAGAAAAACACCAAAAAGTCTTTGTAAGCCAGGGTAGGTCCACCATGGTCTTCATCCTCCCTCCCATGGCTGCTTCCTATCTCATCTCTCTGAATCCCACAAAACTTCCTCTTATGGAGGAAGAGGAAGATGAAGAGGGAGAGGAAGGCTCTAGGAGGCCTGGGAGTTTATTCCCCCCTTCCCAGCTCCTCTTTTACACAAGTCTGGATGCCCTTTACCCCATGGGACAGGGCTGATGACCTGCTGGTGCCAGCATTTCCCCACCCACCACGGTGCCTGGTTGGAGCCAGCTGCTCCATAACTGCCTGGGAGCCACAGCACAGCAGCCCTGTCCTACCCCCAGGCAATGCTGACACAGTCCCATGCAGGATTCCCATGCAGGATTCCCACCCAGGAGCCAGGTGGAGTTGCAGGGAATGATGCTATGATGTCTGAAGAGCACGTGAGTTCTGCAGCACCCAAATGAAGGGCAGGAAGGTGTCCTTCCTCCCTCCCCGAGCTCGGGGACATCAGGGCCTCCTCCCTCTGTCCCTGTGTTGAAGGAGAAAGCAGGAACAGCCAGGGAGGAGCCATCAGGGTCTCTTGGACCTGGAACAGCCTCTGTTCCATGGAGGGAGGCAATGGAAGGAGGACTACAGATCATAGAATTCCACCCGTGGTCTGTAGACCGAAGCTTCACCCGGGTTTTTTTCCTGCTCACCATCCTTTATTCACATCCCACTGGCATAAATATCCTACATAACTGTGTTCTGCCTCACATCTGTGCCAAACACGAGCAACACGTCAGCCAGCCCCAGAATACTTGTGAGGTAACATCAAAACACCTTCAGTGAGAGAAAAGGAAGTAGTGAATAGGGGATGATGAGCAAGATAAAAAAATGGATGAAGCTTCAAAAAAACTGTGGATTTGTTCACAAAATTTGGGGAGTTTATCAACCCTAATTTTTATAATAACCCATCCTTTCAAGTACATTTTGCCATGTGAACTCTGATAGGTTTTCTAGGCCTTAGTCTGATTCTGTTCTACTTGATATTTCCTCTGGTTATTCCTGCACAGGTTCACACTCACCATTGCATTTCTTTCTTTTTTTTTTTTTCCCCTTGCAAGAAAGTCATGATCAGCCTCCCTGAAAAACTCTGCAGTTCAAGAGTGCCATCTTGAGGCCTCCTGCGTATAAGGACTACGTGCTGATTGAACTTCGAGTATTCAGGGAGTTATTTACATTTAAAATATCATTTTAAAAAGGCATGAGCCTGTGTACAGAGGGGCAGTTCATTTCTGCTGTGTATTACCTGGAGTTAAGGGATCTAGCCAACAGAAATGTCACCCACAGTCAAGATTTCCAAAAGCAAACAACACTAGTGAGTGCTCTGCTTTGGGGTATACTATTTGAAATGCCTCAGGAGATACCTGGTGTTCAGACTGTGCTCAGTTCCAGCCATCTGAAAAATCAATGAACTTGCAAAGTATTTTAAGCCAGGTACTGAAAATGAATAATTATTATTTTAATTTTTTTTCTATAAGATGCATGTTTGTATGTGTAATTTCAGTTAAAGGCAAAGTCAGAGAGAAAATAAGACTATGGCTTTCAAAACTATTTTAAGTCTACATGGGGAGAATATTGCTTTAGATTTTCCCATGCTTTAAAATAGAGGAGAAACCTTCATGCTTTGGAGTATAAGCTTAGGGGTTATTATGAAATCTTTCTGCTTCTACAGCATAGTCCAGACACCACTAATTTATCCCTGCAGGAGAGACGGGTAGATTGTTACAACAAACCATGCATAGGTTGAGAATTTACCGCTGAAAGTGGGATGTTGCTTTTCATTCTTCCTGCTGTAGCTGCCAGGTGGCTTTGGGCTTGGGAAAAGGATGTGTGCCAGCACGTTCACAATGAAGTGCCCTAAGGATGAGGCGCCACAGGAAACCAGAGACCCTCAAAAATATGCATTGTTAGCACCACAAATAACCCCGTGTTTCCTTGCGATATTTTTCATTTGGAAGCTGAGCAGAAACGTAAACCTTTCTGAAGTGATTGCCCATGATGCACATCCCCCAGTTACCAGCACTATCAAAGCTGCACGAGTATGTTCTTTTTGGTATTTTTACAAGAACTGGAGATAGCATTAGATGGGAAGTCCTAAAACTGTGAATTTGACTGAAGTCCAGATGAAAAGCAATCTACCTCCAGCTACGTAAGAGTCAATCTACAGGAAGAAGTCCTGCTTGCTTTCCAGCAGCAGCAGACTGCAGCAGAAGGTAATTTTATCCTCAGCGTTTAGTACAGCTACGACATATCTCACAAAAGAAATCCAGTATCGGTTCTGATCATCCTTAAACTATCAGGATCTGAGTCATAGCCCGGTCTGGAAGGAGGAGTGGGTAAGAAACTAATTTCCCTTTCACAGCAGAGAAAACCACGAATTTAATTTTTTTTTTTTCCTTGCTTGGAAGCCCAAAATACCTTGCCAATAATCGGTGAAGTTGTGTCAGATCTCCTGAACGGGGTGGGAGCACCTTGGGACAGCCCATGGACTGTGCTTCCCACACAGACCTCCTTGTGCTGCCGGCCAGGGCAGCTTCAGGAGGACTTGGGCTGAAAGAGAGGATTTTTTAGTAGTCCAACAGAGACTAAATAGGACAGCCACAGTTGAAGGGTTAGAGCAAATGAGGTCCATCTGCACAAAGAAAGGCCATTTCGGAGATCTAGGTTGTGTTAAAACTATTCACAGTGAATAAATGCCCGATTCTGGGTGTAGCCTGTGTTATTAATTGAGGACTAACACGCTGCTGAGCATGAATGGTGCGGCAGAGTCTGTCTCTGTGTGAGTGAGAGATCGCTGAGACTGAGCTGGGAGCTGGTTCACTTGGAAACTATGGCTTGGGAATGAGCCAGGTGTCTATTTTGGGTCTCTTCATAGGCTGGAACTGCCTGCAGTCAAGCTGGACTCCTTTCTAGGACAAGCCAAAATGTTGCTCTGTCTTCTAGAGGAGCAAAGAGCAGGAATAGTGCAATAACTGAAAAGATTATAACTTAGTTGGCTCTTAGCTCTAGGGATGTTCAAATAATTTTAAGCCTGCTACTGTAATTTTTATGATAAATTCCCAATGACAATTGGGAAGCTAATCAAAAGGTTCAAGAAGATTTACACAAAAGTTAATTCCGTAGCCTAATCAGCTACTGAAAGGTTTTGAAAGTGGAAGTTTTGACAATTATTTAGCCAAATGTTACATTTACATTTGCCAACGAGGGATGAAATTTGAGTACATGTTAATATCCTTTTGAATGTTTCATAAAATTTGCATTAATCAAGGTATTACTAGGTTGTCTTCGAAGTTTTTTGTTTCGCAGTGACTGCAGTGCATCATAACATATCTTACGTGGGCTGTAAAAGGATGACATTGTGTCCTGTCACATCTTCAAGTTGTATTCTAAGCAAGTATTTTTGCCTGTGTTAGTAGGAAATCTAAATGTTCTGTAAAACTGTAATTTTGGAGCCTTTTTCCTTTGTCTTATTCTGTACTTTCTTAAGATATTTTAGGTACTTGACATTCATATGTATGCCTTTCTACAAACTTGATTTATAATTATAAGTCAAAAATAATTAGTGCTGCCTTCTAAAAGGATTCACACAATTAAAAGTTTTTTCTGTCAAAGTTAATAAACTTTATTCTCTGAAGAGATAAATGGATAAAAGAAAAAGAAGACTTGCTTTACAACCAGTGGCCAAAGACTAACTACTGACAGTGACTGGGGTGATCTTCCCAGGTTATGTTCAAAAATGACACACAACAGAAGAAAACCATCTCATTGGAAGGAGAAGAGCAGCTGGTCTGTCTTGAGTTAAGCCATCACTGCGGTGATTTGGAATGGTAAATGCAGGAACATTCCGTGGACATGGTTGTGAGGTAAGAAAACCATTAGCAGTTTCAGAAGATATTTCTGCCAGGGACATGCAGATCATTTTTTTTTTTTTATTCCTGCATGTGTAAGAAGTATTTCCAGGAGAACTTAAATAGCATCACTTGCTTGAGAGTGAAGTGTTGGAGCTCCTGCAATGAGAACTGAATATGGAAATTAAGAAGTAATAGAAAATAAAACTGTTGTTTCAAACACACTCTCCATGCACTGGGAAACACAGAGCACTCCACCAGTGCTGCCATCAGCAAATACCAGCTGCACATTGTGAAATGCTGGGTATAGCTCTGTGATAAGTTTATGTACATATTTCTCTGCTTTAAGCAAAGAAACTTAAGGAATGGGACCTAAAAGAAGGATTGTCCTTGAATGAACTCTGAAAAAATAAAGCCATATGGAATCTGTATGTAATCTTCTTACCTTTATGCATTTTGTTTTGTTCCAGTTGTAAAGTGAGACTCCAAGTTCACCTGCCTGAAGGTCTAGAGCTAGAGAAAGCTGAGGAGCAAGGTAAGCAAAGAGACCTAACCAACCTCACGAGCAAATAAGTGAGAAAATCATTACAAAGAGAGTGTGTGAGTGTGTGTGCACATGGAAAATTTTGCCATGTGAATGATGGCATATATAAAAACACATATGCTGCACTGCATCTGAAGGCACAATTGTTCTACAGGCAACCTCAAAAGTACACAAATGGGAACTTGCAAGTGTGTGCAGGCTGTGAACTCCTCGTGGTGTGAGGAGGCACCATGAGTGTTATGTTCACCTACACCCGTCATCAGCCAAGCCACCCGTGATACAAAGCCAACAATATCGGTTCAACCCAGATTAAAATTAAAAAAACCTGATTGTAACGCTGTCCATATTAAAAAAATATATATATATATAAAAAAATGTGTGGCTTTGTGTGCAACATCAGCTGTCTTGAGGGGATCCAGTGTTTCTGAGTAAAAACACAGTGCTAGAGCTCTCCAACCTTGTAGCACCTCTCTCACCTTGTAGCAGGGCTGGTGCCTTCACCAGCTGGGCACTTTGCACCAAATCATGTCACAGCTGTGGACGTGGTGATGGGGACAGCAGCCACGGACTAGGGGACAGAAGGGAAAATAACTGTACAGAAAGCCGTGCTTGCCTTTTTCCTTTGCTAGTTTTTGATCTTACCCTGGGGGAAGATGTTCAGTTTGCCTGTTAAAAAGCTGAAGATCCAGATGGGAGCAAGGCTGTAAGCAAGACGGCTGTGGCTGCTGGCATTCCTAAAGCAGATCCACTTATTCTTGTTCAGAAACAGCTTTGACAGTGTTAAAACGAAGGGAGGCAGAGGAAGTTTGCTGAACGCTTCTTCCATCACTGTGGCCATCAGTGGGGCTGATAGTAATTGTAGGAAATTAATGTGGAAAAAGCAGCTGCAAACATAGGCACAGCCTCAAGCTATCAAAGTGACTCCTGTGTATTATTTTTTCTCTGGAGAGGACTGCCCAGTCTCCCAGGAAACCAAGTTTGGCTACATCCTCCTTTTGCCTTTCATGTAATGTGTCAATAACTATTTATAATTGTTTTTTCTTCACGTACAGTCAGAATACACATTAACTCCAGGCAGCAGTTTTTCTTTTTAAAGTCGGTGGAAACACAGGTTTCAATTTCCTCCCTGTTTCTGATTTATGATTAATGCACATCTCCTTTGCAATGGCTCATATGCTGTCACTTTTGAACAGAAGAGCACTAGGGAACTTCCAACTTTGAAATTAATTACAGGAATAAAGCCTTCTCTGCCTATTTTCTAATTATCCCTTTCTTTGTTAATGCCAAATAATGCCTTTAGCATCTTCCTGGAAAAAGTCTCATTGATCCCGCTCTGTGATTATGGTGCTTTTATCTCCCATCTGTGCTGTGAAAGCTACAGGCCTTCCATTTCCAAAGCAAAAACCTCCATGATTAAAATCATTAGTACAAACAATAAAATAAAGAAGTCTGTACAGGTACATGATGCAAGCCATACACAAGGCAGCCTTATCTAGTCATGGATGAAGGAGGAAAAAAAAATTACATGACTCTGTGATTGAAGGACAAATTAGACTTTAAACTAACCTAAGAAATTTTGCAGACACTGAGAAAACTCCCAAGCACTGAGAGTCCACTGGTGAGCTGGATGGACAAAGGTCATGTCCCAGACAAGGCTGAGCTCTGGAGCAAAGCAGTTGTGCTGCTTCAGTGCTCACATTTGCTCTTTGCTAGCCCCATGTCTCAGCTGCAGAAGGGGCTCTCACAGGTCAAGGTGTCATCCGTGTCCACTCCGGCTTGCCCCAAGAAGTTGGGATGGCAAGGAGGATCCTGGGGACGGAGCTGGAATTGAGATGGATGATAAGATGAGACCGGAGCCAGGAAGAAAGGATGTCTTGCCAAGCTCCTGGATCAGGACAGGAGCACCCTGGGGTGTCAGCCACAGGAGGTAGCAGCAGCCCCACATTCGGTCTGTCCACCTCCCCCTGCCCAACACGGGGAATCAGCAGGGATGGAGTGATTGTGTTTTTACAAGTTATTCAATCACCATCCAGCTTTGCCAGGTGCCTCTGGGAGGAGGTTTTCATGTACAGTGACTTTTGACCAGAGCCTGGAGAAGGGAGTTTCCCAGCGTGACATCTCCCTGCACCCATGGCAAGCACCTGGTGGCTGCTGCTGCTCCACTTCCCGAATGAGGTATTCCCTCCTGATGGGAGCAGCCTGTGCTCCGGGAGCACTCCCTTTGCAGGAAGAGCAGAGGACAGCCTGTGCTTGCTTGGAACGCTTCCATCCCTCCTGCCACACCCTGTTCTGTGCCCACCTGCCACAGCCTCCTGGGGACACCAGGGCAGGGCCAGCAGCAGGGCTGGGTGGGCTGGAAGAGCTGGATTCCCAGCACGGAGCTGTCGGCAGCTCCAGGACTCTGCCAACATTATGAAACTCACAGAAAAGCGCACGTGTGTCATTTTTTTGCCTCACACACCTCATGTCAGACCTCTTTTTTTTTTTTTTTTTTTTTTTTTTTTTTTTCTGTTTTTTNTTTTTTTTTTTTTTGCTTTATCTCAGTTTTGGCTCCACAACTTGTTCTCTAGTTTGTTCTCATGATCCTTTGAGTTGTGCCATGGTGCTTTCAGCTGCTTGCAGAAGAGTTGGCAGGTAGCTCCCGTTTTTCCTCCCAGTGTGATTTAACCACAGAGAGCCAGAGGGGATGACGTTTGTGCAGGTTAGTGACCTGGAGGCCTGGAAGCTCTGGAGGGTGATGAACTGCTGTGTAATGGGGAGTCCCAAAAGTACCCTGCAAGCTGAGTTACAAACACCTGGGGAGCAGTGGTGCTCTCAGCTCCACATCCCACATCCTCCCTTTGAAACATGTGAGTTGGCTTTCCGTTGCTTTCCCTGATTTTTTTTTGCCATTACAGAAGAGGCTGAAGCTTCTCCAGGGGAAATACTGGTGAAATGTCATGGAGGATCAAAAGTAACACAGCACTAGGTTCCCCATCTCAAACAGGACCCCAACAGCTCAAAAACAGCTTCAAAGAAATCACATCATGGCAGCAACGGCAGCAATAAATCTCTGATAGAGCCACTGGAGAAAGTTCTGTGAATTTTAAGACAATGTGTGCTGTCAAAAAAGAAAAGGAAAAAAACCCCATGAGTTTAAGTGTTCGTTATGAAAAAAATTCTATCTTTTTTGGCAATTTCTTGAAGGGCTTGATGTTTCTTGGGTTTTCTTCAAAGAAGATCCACAGAAACCAGTCAGAAAATGAGCACATTCCTTGTAATACCTAAAATTAACAACTGCGAGGCCCCAGTCTAGACCTGATGCACTTCTTAAAAATTAGGTTGGCCTGCACTCTTCATTTATTTACTCACCCAGCAGCCCAAGGGAATATTCTTCGTGTGTGAAGCAAAGCACGTGCCCTTGCAAGAGCAGATTTTATGTCCCTAAAAGCAAAAATGTAATGCTGCGAATGAAGGAATGCCTCATTAGAATTGCATTTACTTCGCCACAAATGCCAGCCAAAAATATATATATTTTTTTAAAACTTATACCCCCACTTACGGCATCCAGATACATTCTGCTACCAAAAAAGGGGCCACGAGTGGCCTGTGGTATGATCCCTTGTCTAAGGGTGTCTTTGCAGCTTATTAAAGAGATGCCTAAACAGCATGTAAGCAAAGGGGTTGTGGGGAAAGAGAGAGATTGAAGATAGCTGGCAACGATCCCAATTTAAGAGCAATTGAAAGAACACTGGGGCCCAAGATGGGATTCTCATCTCTGTCTCCACACAACTTCCCACCAAGAAATACTCTTCCCTACAGACAGTTCCATGACAGCAACAGCCAAGGATCAAAAGCCAACCTTGAAATAACTTTCTATTAAAGTTTGTTTTAACAAAACGAGCTTTGGATGAAATTTCAGTTCTTGAAATTACAGCAGATTTTTTTTTTTCTGGTTGGATTCAGTTCTGCTTTCCCATCCAGATTTTCCTATAAGCAAGGTTAGGGCCAACTTCTTTTATCTCAGTGAAATTTTGCCTTCGTGGATTAGGAAAAAAAGAAAGTGGGGTGTTTGTTGCAAAACACTGTCAGGAATTCCCCCAGCTAACGTGCCCTTGCTTCTCTCTCCATAGGCTGAGACTCACATTTTTGCTTTTGGAATGGGAGCAGTTTGCATACTGCAGCTGGGAAAAGCACATCTCTTTCTGAACTCAGGGAGGCAAAGGCAGCCCAAGGAGGCACTTGCATGGTTGCATGGCAAAGAGATGTTAGCTCGGGCTCCCACAGACTGCTGTGACTGTCCATGCCAAGAGCAAAATGTATTTTATTTACAGCGTGCAGGAAAGTTGCAGAATGTTTCTGAAGATTGGTGGCTGCCCTGTGAATTCACTCTCTCCAGAGTTCAACAAGCAGTCAGCTGCTGAAAGAGCCTCTGAAAGTTTTCATTGAGTTGATGGCTGCCTCCCCTCACCAGCTATCTTCCTGATTGAGGTTAAATAAGGACAAGCCTTTAAAACTCTACTATCTTAAAACAAGTTACCTTATTTTTTGCTGATTTGGCATCTATTTCCATGGAAACAGGAGCAAGAACTAGAAGCCAGCAGCTGAAGTTGGCTACACTAGTGCTCTTGGCTTGTTCTGCTTCCATTTCCATGGAAACTGATGCAAAATCAGTGCAAACAAGGCAAAGTTTGCTTTTTTTTTAAATTAACCCTTTCTTGATTTTCCAATTCCAGATTGATTTGTCACCAGAAAGACAGACACAAAGTCACTGGAAATGCAAGAAAGAGCAGCACAGATGCCTTCACGAGCCTGTGCAGGTGATTGCGTGTGAGTATGTGTGTGCACTTCATTTCCTAACATGGATCTTCAAAGTAATCTCCAATTTACTTTGAGAGTGCTAAAGAAAAGGAAGTGTGAAGTGATGTAAGGGAGGGTGCCACGCACAATTGTCCCCCACGGAAGTTAAAAGCAGAAGTAATAAAGTGGCAATGGAGGGAAGCAGTTTGATGAAAAAAAATGGCACTTCTTGCCTACAGCTTTCTAGGAGTTTTCCATAGCTTTCTCTGAAGCTATGTATGGTCTCCTTTTTTGGCTAAAAACCCGCTGGAACTCAGATTTTGGCATACCATTTTTGGTTTTTTCTTTCTTTTTTCCCCCCCTCCTAATCTGGCAGTGTGCTAGAGCACACAAGCTCTCAAAGGTGCTGGGTAACACACAAAATTTAATGTGTAGCCAAGGCATTGCAGGCTGAGTTACAGAGTTTAGGCAGGCTGGGATTGACCATGGAGCATGAGATATGCAGGTTTTCTTTGAGTTCATGGCTGAACCTCATCTGAGATCGAGTCATGTTTGAGGAATTTATTCACTTACCTTGCTTCCTCAACAGAGATTTTGGTGCCTATCCTGAAAAATCTGGATCCGGACATGCAAACCCCAGTGTAATAAAGCATTGAATCATCTACCTGAGTCCTCCAAAAGCCAAAACAAATACAATTTATGCCTATGCTCTGCTGTTTCACACTGCTGGACCAATGCTTACATGTAGAAAAGGTTTTTCAGATAGTAAATCTGCTTAGACCTGGGGGGCTTTTGAGGACTCTCTTGCAACTGATTGTTATTTCTTCTAAAATGCAAGGGGAAGGCAGTGGGACAAAATGGCTAAAGAGAATGGAGGTGGCCTAGGTCACACATCTAGTTACCAAAACATTAAAACCCCATATATATAGCCAGAAGAAAATGGAAGCCAAGGTTTAAGAGAGATGAAAAAAAAGAGAAAATCAATATTTTTCGTGTCTTGATTCATTTTTCCTTCCAATTAATACACTTGCCAGTTTTTAAGAACCTCTTCATATTTGCACTGGACACAGCAGAACCTGGCCCATACCAGCTCTGATCCCACCTGAAAAGGAATCGATGCCTGAATATCAAAAATTGTTTATGAATATGGAAAATTGTCACCTGCAAATGTCAGCTGCATTCTTACAAAAACATTCAGGACTATAGGGCACGCATTCCCTTTGGTTACGTGGCAAAAACAAAGGTCACTGCCTAAAGTGTAAATATGTTAAAATTCATGCTGAAATTCCCCAGTCCTAACACTGGGTGTTGGTCACAGCACTCCCAAGGTTACTCAAAGCACTCTCCACATCTTTCTCCCAAACTACTTTTCCTTCCATCCAGACAGCTGGAATGATACAGCTGGTTAAAAGAGAAATTCCAGTCTGATAGACAGAAAACAAATGGGGCCAAACAATGGGTATCTAGAAAGAAAGTTGAGGTTTGACAAATTTATGGCTCAGCAGTCTGCCACTGGATCAAATATTTGTCGTGTTTTATTCTTTCAGGGCATATTTTTTTAAAGATTTTTCATTTGCCAGGTAACTAATTCTGAAGGAATCTTTTAATACCCATATTTTACAAGTGTTTCGCTTTGGTCTTGGAAAGCAGGCTGGTTTTTTAACAGCTGTGGTTCATTGGCCAACCTATTCCAAAAGGGTCTCCCTGCCATGCCATTTTTATTTTGGAAGACCATGTTTTGTCCTGTTGCTGCCTCGCAGAGGAAGATAACCAAAAATCTGAACTGCACCAAAAAGTCTGTGTTGTTTTTAATCCTTCTAACTGCTGGGATGCAGAACCAATAGCACACATCCAAGGAAAATATTGTGGGTAGGTCTTTCCCCTCTGAAAAACTGTATGACGTGAATATATTTCTGGCTTTCTACAGGAAGATTTTATCTATTTGTTTGTTTATCGCTCGTTTACTTTTTCCCAGGAGGGATACTTTGTTTCTTTGTTGTAGAATCACAAAAAGAAAACATCACGACACAGGTGCTGGTGTTTCAGTTGCAGTCACGTGGACTTGGACTCGACCTAAGGAGCGGCTTGGTTGTGCCCAAGTGGTCGAGAAGCCCATGCAAAGTCACCACCAAGGACAACTGCTCCTTGAGAAGGAGCTTTGTTCCCTTCCCAAGCCTCCTTCCCTCCTGCTTCGTGCAGGGAGTTTCCAGCACACCCCGTTCTGGTGTGCAGCCAATTTTCTTTTCACTATCATTTTCCCTTAGGCTCGAGATTCCTGCATCTCATTTTCTGTCTGTGGATACTGATGCACCAAAATCCAGGATCCTCCACACTTTTTGCTGCTTGGCACGGTCTCCCATAAATGCTGCAAACACCACAGCAGCTGATAGCATTCAGTGGCCTTTTGTACTGACATTTCAGCCTCTCACAAGCTAGAACTGGCCTTATCTGTTGGCTGCAGTGCCTGAGGCTTTTCTTCTCACTGGCTTTTTCTTCCAGCTGCCTACCAGTATGTAAAGATTTCCCAAAGAACAACAGGTTTCCTCTTCTGCAGCATAAGAATGGAGTCAGGGAGTATCCAAAAATACCACAGATACAGAACAATACCTATGTTATATATGATTAATATACTAGATTATTGATGCTTCAGATTAATTACATCCAAGCTTATCAAACAATAGGAATTATTCTCTGGTGAGGCAAAAAAAAAAAGTCAAATTTGTATCCCTCTTTTAGTATTTTCATTGATTCAAAATGTAGAAAAATCCATACACACACAACAACAAACCTTCTCAAAGAGAATTGAAGTGCAAACACTCTCTTCCAGCTCAGCTGTGGTGTTTCACACCACCCACACCTCAGTGGCCCCTTTTTCTCTCCGTATTTGTACTGTCTGGGCAGTGGGGTTTGTTTGCTTGAGTTTTTTCTCCTCCTCTTCCTTTCTCTTTCATCTTTCAGCAAAAGAAAAAGGGAAAGAAACGGGGTGGGGAGAAAAAGACTATGACAGAAGTTGTCCATTACAAATCCAACTGGAACAAAAATTTTCTGTTGCAGATCACTTCAAAACAGATGTTTCTTTCATAATCATGCAATCGGGAGGAAAACAGAGAAAAAGGAAGTGATCGCATCCTCCCAAGTGCTGTGAGTTTTGTAGCATTCAAAGAGACACATTTTTCGTTTTGAAAGAACTGAAAATGTGTCAAGCTGCTCTAGCTATTAATCCAGACATCCAGCCTGAACTGGGATTGAAGTGATAAGCAGTTTGATACCAAGTCTGTACTGATTATTTGGCAATAGTTTAATGATTATCTTGGATGTGATTAATGAAAAATACTATTAAGAATAATCATAGCTGCACCACACCCTGAGCTGATTTCCACCCTGTCCCGCAAAGCCGCTCTGTGTGGCAGCCAAGGTCTTATCCGGGCCCTGCAGGCAGCGAGACCCAGGCAGGGCTTACTGAGAACCTCAGGAAGAGCAGGAGCCTCTCCTCTTCCAGCAAAACTTTGATTTTTCCTGTCTGTTGTTTCCTCTCTGTGCGTTGCAGTGAGATGCAACCCTCCCGCAACCCGCCCAGCAATACACTGTTGCTCAGCAACCCCATACTTGCTGAGAAGGCTCTTTTGCAAACCTGGGCTGAAGAGGAAGATTGAGGTGATGTGATGCCCAGAACCTGCTGTTTAGGTTGGCCAAGCAGCAGAATCCCCATGAGCAGGTGCAGGTCAATAACAGCAAAGACCTGGGTGGCAGCGTCAGCTGAGGAGAAGCAGCACTGCACCTTCTGATCCTCTGCATCTGGGATGTTTTGAAACACTTAGTGGTGATTATCCCAAATTATTTAATTAATTTTAAGTAATTAAAAAGGTCTCCTGCTCTGCAAAGTCATATCCAGTGTCCCAGTTTGATCCAGAGCATGAAGCTAGCACCACATTTCGCTTGGAGTAAGCCAGCCAGCAGCACTGATGAGATGGGAAGAGGGAGGCTGCAAGGCTCTGCCAACGTGAAACCCACCCCTGGGGGCAGCTGGCAATGATCAGGGAAGATGGAGTAGAAATAGACTGGCAGTAGACTGGTGGAAAGAGGCAGTGGGGAACAGCTGGATTGCATTACTGGATTGGGTGGATTAAGTAAACCCACCACCCCAGGAGGTGGGTTAAGTAAAAGGTGTATTTCACACCATGAATACTTGGGAAAAATCAGTCTCTGCTCCTCCAGTCTCCTCCAGAGCCAGCAGCAAGGGAGGGCAGGTCCTCTCCCACCTCGGTTAGCAGCTGGAGATCACAGCCATACCCACCCAAACCCGCAGCCACTGGGCTCTGCAGGGACTGGGTGGTTTTGGGACCCAGGAGCTCCACTGCCCACATGGCTGCAGCCAGAAGTGGGGCTGTGATTGCAGGTGTGTTCCCACACCCCTCATGGCATGTGGGGAAAGGAGGGATCAGGGAACAGAGGCTAGATAAGCACTCTGCTGGTAGAAACCATTCCAAAAGCTTTTCTGCAACTGGTCTGACTTTGATGGGGCAGTGCATTCATACTGATCCTTTTAAAAAATTTTTAGAAATTCTAACTTTTAGAACACTAATTAGGCTTTTCTGTTAGGGCCATGCTCTCACGTAGTTAACGGCGTTGCACTGGAGTCTGTTGTTACAAGTTTTGTGAAGTTCTCATCAGGTCGTTGGGGCCAGCCCTTCGTTCCAGCAGACACCACAGTGCTCCATGCCCTGAAAGTCCCACATCTTGGCACAAGGAGATCTACAAGGCTTCTGCAGACCTGGCTGTTCGCCCAATGCCTCCGCGCCATGTCACCAGAAGGAAAGGAAAACAAATACAGGTTTGACATTACCCACTGAACGGCCTCGGTAAAAGAGAAGCTGCTTTCAGAAGCTCAGCCCCTCTCACAACACTCAGCAAGCTGTGGTTTCTCACCTGCCCCTCTGGGCTCGCTCAGATGTATACCTACTCATTTTTATGCTTTGGGTTTTCAGTGCTGTGAGCATGAATGAGTGCTTTCCTACACACAACATCTGTGCTCAGGGACTGCCCAGCCTGAGCAGAAATATCTGAGGGAAGGAGGGAGCTCAGACCCTGGGGATAAATGCAAGTGCCAGCAGCAGGCTTGAGGTGGATATGATGGACGAGCTCCCATTCTTTGAATAAAAAGTTGCTTTTATAACACTTCAAGGTGACGCAGGTGTGATACACTGTACAAAAGCACACTTACACGTGCTGTTCCTAGGCAGAGATGAACATTGCTTTACATGTGCCTGAACTACACAAAAGTGCAAGAACAACACAGACATCGAGGCATCATTATTAGCACAGAAACCCTGCTGCCCATGTATTGGTTCTTGTGCCAGAGCCTGGGGTTTGCCATGAGAAAGGCTCAGTTACCACCCCCAGAGCCTGAAGCCCTCCACTTTCCATGGGGCACTGGGAGATGGGAGCGTGGATCTCTGCTCTGACAATTACAAGAGGATTGAAGGCAGAAGGAAGGCAATTGAATGACTAAAGAAACCGAAGGACACATGGTTTGTGTACTACGTAATGAAGATAAAGGCAGATCGCTGGTGCTTAATTTTGGTACCATCCAGGGAAGAGCTGGGCAGCGAGCAACACGAGCAGGGCCAGAGTTGCAAAGCTACTGGCAGGAAACACTGGGCAGGGCTGGCTCCTGCAGACGGGAGAGGAACGATGTACCAGCAGCAGAAAAGGGCAGGGATAAACTTCTGGAAGTGGGACACAGCTAACATTTAGCTCTGGTTCTGTCTCCTTCCACCAACATACTTCAAAGAGCTTTATACTGGAGTATTAGGCCAAACACAATGACAGCTCAAAGCAGAGTCATGTGCTGAATGCACTTGGCTGGTGTATTAGCAGTGCCCAGCCCCTCTGCTTTGCAGCTTCTGCAGGGTTCATTACATTCCCCTTTCCTCTCAGCAGGGCTCGTTATCCTCCTCTGTCTGTGCTGCGCCCTCTAGACAAACCCTAAATGTCACCATCTCCATTTTGTGCACAGGGATGCACCAGGAGGCGAAGCAACCTCCCATGAGGGCGTGGAGCCAAGGAGAGATCCTGGATCTCCTAAGTGCCACAACTAAGGAGTATCTGAGCTTTAAAAAGTTGCCTTAGGATCACCCTCCTCGAGCAGCTCCTCCAGGAAGTGGGGTGTAATCGCAGAGCCCAGCGTGCACTCCTGTGGCTCGCAGGTCCCTTAGTCCCATCAGGCTGTGATTAAATGCCGGAGGGGATAATAAAGGATGGCTACAATGCACCTTTCCTTCCATTAAAAATGTGCTAGGAAATGGCTTGCCCACTTGGTGGGAGTAGTCCAGCTGGGGGGATGAGAAGTCTCCAAAGCCTCAGTCTGCTCCTCGCTGCTCCCAGGGTGAGATACGGCCCAGGAGAGGCTCCCGTGTCAATGAAAACACCACAGCTGGGGACGGGAGAGGACCAAAGCCCAGTGCTACCACGGCAACACGTGCTGCCTGCAGCCAGAGTACCACTTGCTCATTCAAGGTGTGCTTTGCTGGCCCTGAGCAGCAGCCTGCCAGAGCTGCTGACACAGTCCTGTGTCCAGCACCCAGGCCAGGATGGGTAGCCACCAGTTTCCATAACTTCCAAGTCTTTGTCCTAAAAAGAACAGCTTCTGGTGTGATCACAGTAGTCCATAAGTCTATCTGAAACCTGACATTCTCCCGAGTTCGCCCCCAATCCCTTTCTCTCGCTTCTTTCCAGTGCCAGGACCATGAAGAAAAGACATTCAAAAGCACAGAAGTCTTGCTGAAAACCCCATTTTCCAGGAGGGACTTAGAGGTCAGGCTGCTCTATCAGCTGGGAGTTTTGGAAAGCTGCAGGCTGTCCTGCTTTCTGTGGCACCAAACACTGCGGTGCAATCACTGCTAAACAATGCTGTTTGCAAAAACCAGAACGGCGATGATTCCACCTGACAGCCTTTGCAGGGCTTTTAGGAGAAGGGCAAACCAAGCCGAGAAAGCATCTGAGAAGCCACGCCGTGCACCATCACAAATCTCCAGGAATAAAGCAACACCAAAGCTCTGGCTTCTGGCAAAATGTGCATTTCTGCCACGCTATTACTCCTCCCAAATCAGTTTTTTACTAAGTGTCCCACATGTGCTCTTTTCTCCAG
Source organism: Gymnorhina tibicen (assembly GCA_013399875.1). Classification (NCBI taxonomy): domain Eukaryota; kingdom Metazoa; phylum Chordata; class Aves; order Passeriformes; family Artamidae; genus Gymnorhina; species Gymnorhina tibicen. Next base: position 66,393 of record VXAZ01007584.1, read on the forward strand.
CGACAGGATATCCTTCATTTGTCTGCACCAAGTGCAGATGAGCACTTCTTCGTGTTGTTTTCCAAGTGGGCTGATGGGAGGGTCAGCAGGGGCCAAAGCAGCTGCAACAAGGAAAGGAAAGATAACCATGGCAACCCAAGTTATCTGCATCCTCCATGTATTTCCTTCTCCCCACCCTACAGCATATCTTTCCCACCCAAACCTCAAGCAGATAGAGCCAGTGACCAGCTGGCAGGATGGGGACTGCAGCACTGTCTCCTGCACCCAGAGTGTCTTGCTGTGTTTCGGGGCTCACCACTGCAGGCTGAAGTCATCAAAAAAGACTGAAATCCTAGAGAGGAACAACTTGCAAAAAGCAGAGCTCTCCAGTACCGTAGATGGGGTGCTGGATATGCTGCCTTTGCTCCAGAGTTGCAGATCCATTGATGCTGCTCCTGGTTTTGGCTCTGGGCTGTAACCCTTCCACAGCAGCAACAGCTTCTCCGTCTGTGCCCCACGTCAAACCCAGCTACAATTTTGGCCGGACTTTCCTGGGACTTGATAAATGCAACGCCTGCATTGGGACATCCATATGCAAGAAGTTCTTTAAAGAGGAAATAAGGTCAGAAACTCAGCAGAGTAATTTTTAAAGCATTCTGTATAGTAATTTGAAAGTTGCCTGTTAGAATTTCCAAGTACTTTCATGAACAATAATGCAAAGAGCAACTTAGCATCCAGTTGCCATTACAGCACTTAGTATTTTAAATAATGTCTATAAGCTGATGCTTTGTCTCTTTTCTTTTAAAGCCACGCAAACATGATCAGACTTCAGCCCTGAACTATAACTTGAAAGCAGGAGTAAAAGGCACAGATTTCTGCCTAGAGAGTGGCTCTGAAAAAATTCAAGGCAGCGATGGGGGAAGGGAAGAGGGAAGGAAGAATTCAGCTTGTTTAGATTTACTGGAAATATTTTATTTTGAGCAATTGACTAAAGGCAAAGTGGGGTTTAGCTTTGTATGCTCCCAACAGAGTATGTTAACTACAAACATATAAACATGCTATATAATTTTGTACCAGGTGCAACAACGTGAATGTGCAGAATTTCACGTGCATTTTAACTAAGATCAAAAGCGATCTAAACCCGCCTGAGGCATGAGGACTTCTGCACATGAGGTTACCCACGTGCTCAAAAACAGCACATGGCTAAATTGCTGGTACATTTTGGGGAGATTTGTGTGAGAACTTGAAGGCAGAAATTGCATCTGCCTCGTTGTTGATGAGACACACACTGTCCAAGTGGTCCTCAGACCAATCCAGTCATTTCTAGGCTCAAAAGCAGAGCCTATCTGACGACAGCAGGGAAAATGTTGCCAGTTGTATTTGAGGAGAAAGTTAAAGGCAGTGCTTGGCAGAGGAAGGGTTTATTGGGTCTGATATGATTTATAGAGCCATATGCACTTTCTTTTATAGATATAAAAGCCTGGGGGAGAAGAAATTATTATAGTAAAATTGTATTTTTAATGCTATAATGTAAGTAGCATAGTATTAGACAAATCACCATTTTTATCTTAAACTATCCTATAAAACGCAGCATAGTAAAACCATAATGGTTTGTCTGGGATGGACTTGTAATACCAGACATCCATCCTTCCCCCACTGCTGCTGGAAAAAGGCAGCTTGTGGCCTTGCTAAGCTCTGCATTTTATTCCCTGCAGCAGGATGGCACCAGAGCTGGCTCCTGCCCCCTGCCCCAACCTGCTGCGGCCCCTTTGCCGCTCACCTGGGCAGGGTTCTTAGGGACTTGCTGCCAGGTACAAAGCAGCTCCCTTTTGGTTACTCCCACTTGGCCAGCGGGGAGGCTGGGGTGATGCAGGTTCCCTCAGCCCTGCCAAAAATAGCAGAACTGCCTCTGGCTGCGGGGTTCCAGCTGCGCAGTGCAGGAGGCTACGTGAGCCAAGGCAGGAGGGCCCCGCGCTGGCTTTCCTCCCGGGGACAGCGGGAGCAGGGTGCGGGTGTGTCCCCCTGGGGTCCAGGAGTGCAGAGCCACAAACGTGTGGGAGCACAATGATTCTTCCTCAGGGGAGACAGAGGGGCTCCCCAAGCCGGACGCTTCTTGTTCTCTCCCACCAGCCCGCAGTCGGCTTCCCACAAATAAGTGATAACGTGCAGTTCTGCTCCGAGCGCTTCGGGAAGGGGAACTTAAAAACGTTCTCCTGAGCAGTCACTCAGCTTCAGGCTTTCCTTTGCATGGGTAAAACTTGTTCTCCCACTTGATTTCTTGAAAAACTGGGAATTTTTTTTTTTTTGGGCAAGTGGGAGGTTAAAGTGGGGAAATTTCAGCGGTGCTTACGCTCTTTGATCCACCCTCATGTACCTTTTCACATGTTCACAAAGGTGGATGGCACTTGGGCTTCTCTGTGTTAATTCACATTAGAACATGCTTCATTAATTCTCCATCATTTCTGGGAGCTCTGACATGCATTCACAGTGAGAAGATGTGGGTTTTGTTCCCAGAACGGCTGGTGACTCATCTTGTGCTCTAATGTTCTATACTTCCCTTATCTTTGCCCAACTTCATCCATCTGTAAATGAGAATACCAAGCTTGCCTACCAACTGTACTGAGAGAAGAGTGCAGTGAAAGTTTTTGTAAAATACTAGATTTTCAAAACACCGCAGAAATGAGCCGACCAAGACTATTCGCAGACTTGTGCCAATGCTGGTGCTGAGCTTTGTCCAAAAATAATGAGAAAGAAGACTGAAAAAGCTGGAATGCTTCGATTTCATGGGGGTTTATATGGTCTTTCTTTTTTTGTTTGTTCGTTTTAAGACTTAACTTACTTAATTTTTTTTAAAAACGTAGAATTCCAATGCAAGCGAAGTTATTTTGGCTAAAACAAAATACTTCATTTCATTCAGGAAAAAAGGAACAACAACTTTGGATTTCTTCAGCCTTTAGTTCTGGGTTGATCTAAAATCTGTAATATGTGACTCATTTATTCACATAGATCTCACTGAAGGTCTTAGAGCGTTTGCAGGCCCTTAGCTAAAAAGTTCCGTGTGAGAGGGAGTTGTTACAGCACAACTCGATGATGAATCTTGAAAGTATCTAGCAAGTCTGCCAGGCCAGCACTGTGCTGCCCAGAAATTATGCCAAATACAGACTTGCTGCAGCCCATGCCGGGTTCCCAGGCCAGTGTGGCTCTCCCCCAAGAGCTCTGCGGCGGGAATCACTCCATCCACCCTCAAATTAACGCTCAGCCCCGGGTTTCACACATCCATGTGCTGCTTGCAGGTGGGAGGCGGCACTTTCCTGCTCTCTGCCTGATGTGAGCTCCCCTGAACACACAGGCTTGAGTCAAGTCACAAGGCATATTTGTGCTTCACTTAAAAAAAAGGAAAAAAGAAAGATAGAGAAACCCAGCCCAGAGCCATCTCTTCCCAGTACGTGCCTGGCACGCCGTGCCTGCTTTGCAGATTAGGCACTGGGAGGGGTCCTGATGCAGAACGATCACAGTGAGGCACTGCAATTACTCTCTTTTCTTAAATCCTAGCTTAAAACCAGACCAAAAAAAACCAAACCAAAAGCACCACCAAAACAAAAAACCCAAACCCAAACAAAGTGTTTATTATCATGTCAGGTGCCTTAATTGTACGGAATCTTCAATTTCACATTGGGCAAAACGCCCAAACAACTGAAATGCTGGAATCCACCAACCTGTTCACACAAGGCTTCCCCACTTCTGGTCATCCTCCACAGTAAATTTTTGGAAGGAGGCACATGGGAAGAGTTGAAAGCCAAAGCAGGGGAAGCACCGGGGTTTCCCCCATCCTGGGCACCCGTGCCCGCCCCAGAGCTCAGCTGCACAAGGTCTGTGGTGGGGAAGGGGAGTGAGGTGCTGCCTTCAGGAGGGATCGTCTGACCAGTCTCTTGATTGCAGATGGTGGCTTGTGTCACTGTGTCAGTTATTTGCCTGAAATCATAGAAAATTAATCCTCCCCAAATTTCTCTGTGCCTGTTTCCCAAATGGAATTTGAAAGGAAGGACCAGCTACAGCTTTCGGAGTTGTTAATGTCTTTTCATATAACTCCAGCTAGGCTAATCCTGCAGGGAACCTCTTGCCTCTCCCGTTTCACTTCTGAGCTACCAGCTTTAATTTACGGTGAGATTAAATTAGGACGTGCTTTTCTGCGCACTTGGACAAGGAGCTCAGGGCAGGAGGGTTCAGAGGCAGCAAGGGCAGGACGTTGGCCAAACCAAAGGTCAGAGCTGGGCCATTTTCCAAGAGCAGGTTACAGACACCCTCCCAGAACAGGCACCGCGCTCCTCAGCCCCGGCATGTGCGACGCGCATGTGGGCAGGGCTGAGGGGGCTGCTGAAACAAAAAAAAAATTACCTAATTACCCAGCCCATATGCTCCCCTCCTGTGCCTGTGTAGGGGGAGCAAATTAGTGCAAGATCTCCATGGCTACAGAGGCGCTGCACGCCCAGGGCACACGTACCCCTTCCCCCCATCACACCCCAAACTCTGCTGCTGTCGGGGAAGTCACTCATCCCGGCTGCTGAAATATAGTTGGGGATGTTGGGGGAGACATGCAGATCCCAGCACTGAGTAAAACCACCACCTCAAAACAAGAGGTCATTTTGATATTCCCAAATACATTTGTTGTCAGGAGGTTTAACTATCAGGACGGTCCTTTAAAGTGTCAGTTACTCCTTTTTTGGGACCCTTTCTCCAGGATTAAGGAAATCTAAAAACTCCGGGAATTCTTCATGAACCAAAACCCTCTCCCTTTCCTCCCTCCCTCTACCCAAAAGAGGGTTTCACCCCTCGCCCTATGGCACCATTCATGACAAGGGATGGTTTAAGTGGGAAGCAAAGAAGGATTTTTAACCAAAGCACATTTCCTTAGCTGATGGTCTCAGCCCACTCGCCTCACCCCAATGCCAGGGGCCACCCAGCTGGGGCCGCTCAGCCTTTGCCAGGCGATGGCAGGAGGCCCCTGGGGCCAGCCTGGAGAAACGTAGCGGGGCGGGCGCTGTGCGGGTGTCCGTGTGGCTTTTAACCCGCTCTCCGTGGGGCTCTCGTTTTGGTTTGGCAGGTTTGACACCTGGCTTTCTTCTCATTTAAAGCTGCCCCCCAGCTCCCTGCTCAGCTACTCGGGCAACTACACCGACGATGCCAAGAGCTGGCGGCTGGTGGACATCACCCGGCTGACCTCCAAGTACCAGCATGACCGGGCGGACAAGCGCATCTGCACCTCCCTGCTCAAGACCAAGACCTGCAGCCTGGAGCGCGCCCTGCGCCGCACCCAGCGCTTCCAGAAGTGGCTGCGGGCCAAGCGCCTCACCCCCGATCTGGTCCAGGTCTGTGTCCTGCAGCTCCGGTGCCCCACCACGGCCGGGGGAGCAGGGGGCAGAGCGAGTCCCGTGCGGTTTAGGGGGGTGAGAAGGGTCTGAAGGGGATATGGTTGCAACTTGCTGGTTGGAGGGTGAGTTTGGGTGGTGGTTGGCACACTCTTCCTCCTGCCCAGTCAGTGGAGACAGGGCAGCCCTGTGTGCCCCCAGCCAAGCGCACGTGCCAAAGGGGAGAGGCAAAACGATGCCCTGATAGGAAGAAAGGTGCCACGGTTGAAGGCCAAGCCCTCCCAGCCACAGGTAATGCCATGGCAGAGCCTGCCCAGGGCTGGGATGGGCTCGGCCCCAGCAAGGAGAGCACCAGCTCTGGCTCCTTGTGCAGGCTGAGGCTGAAGTCCTGTGGAAAACCACAGCACCAGGTGGCTTCAGGCACAGGGCTAACAACAGGCTGCGCTCACAAACATGGTTACAGCTCCAGTGGGGAGATCACTGCCTTTTTTTTTCCCTAGTTTTCCATCACATCTCAGCATTGTGGGGTTTCGGGGGTTTTTTTGATCATAAAGTTGTACCCAAAAGGGCAGCCAATGCCTTGAAAGTGATTTTGCTTTGGGCCAGGGACCAAGTCAGTGTGGCTCTCTCTTGCTTGTGGCTGGCAGGATGAGGGGCATGGGCATTCAGAGCCAAAGCCTCGATTGCTCACTCTCCTGACATGCATAGCAAATGACCTCAGGCACAAAGAAGCACAGTGCCCTTTCTGCCACAGTCCTGGGATGTCACAGGTGAAGCCAGGACAGGAGCACGGTGTGTGTGGGTCACCACCACCAGATAGATGGGCAGCTACAGCACAGGGCATCCCCCTCACTCCACCCAAACAGCAAAACATTGCAATAACCACTGGAAAGGGGCAGGGACCACGGTGAAGGTTGGATACACACTCAACAAGACCCTGAGAGGCAAAGAAGGATTATTCCTGTACTTGTCCCCCTTCCAAGAGAGCAGTGACTGTGAAAAAGAGATTTCATTTATTTTCCTATAAAGGCAGCTGCTTGCTGCATCCACTCAGCTTTGGTGAGTGCTAAAGCTGTGCTGCTTTGGCTCTTCCTCTTCTCTTACCCTGTGGAGCAGCATACCTGAGGAGAGAGAGTGAGGGATCCGCTGGGGTTATGCCTGAACTGCACCAAAAAAGACTCACCCAAATCACTGACAGTCCAGCACAGCAGGTCACCCTGAAGTCAGTACCCCCCTGGGTAGCACATGCCTCACAGGGAAAAGATTTTTGGAGCAAAGCTACACTGTACTTTGTCTAGTAACCTCGGGAGAGGCACTAGGGAGAGGGGACAGTGTATCATTTCCACTCAGAGCATCCCTCACCTGAGCTTGCGGGCAGGGACAGCTCCTTAGGCTGGCAGGCAGCAGCTGCCCAGGCACCTGCTGGCCACCACTGTCCCCCCAGGCAGCGCTGCAGGGGCCTGCAGGAGGGCGAGCAGGGCTGCCAGGTCCTCCAGCCGTGCCGGAGTGTCCCAGGTGTTTGTGCCAAACCGTGCTGCCCCCCACCCAGCAGTGCTGAGGGAAAGGGAAGGAAGCCAGAGCCTAAAACTTCCATTTGCTGAGCTGGGTGAAAAAGTAACTGGAGAAATGCGGCTCTGTGGTATCTCAGACCTGCTGCAAAGTTAAATCATCAGCTGAGCCCAAATCCTTCTCCTTAAAAGGCCCTTCATGTGCTACAGTTTTCCCTGCCCCGTCCTCTCGGAGTCTGAAATGCCACCGAGCTGGCTGGGTTGCACACACATATATGGATGCACGTGTGCACACACAGCACCCCGCAGAGACCCTGGCTGGGGCACCCCGGCTTTGCACCTATCCAGTTTCTCCCGGGAATTTCCCAGCGCAGCAGCAGTGGGAAGCTGAGCTGATGCCTGCTCCAGGGCGCCTCTGAAGTGAGCTCAGGGCCGGCCCGGGGGGGACGTGCCGGTGACAAACCCTCTGGGACATTTCATCAACCCCTGCAGCTTTTTAGTTGGAAAGGGCATGGGAGGCTGCAGGGAGGCCCAGACCTTAGCACATCAACCTCAGGATTGCTCTGCTCATGTTTTCATGGTCCTTTGGTTCTGTAAATCAATCAGAGAAACAAAAATTGGAATTTAAATCCCTTCTAACCGCATATAGATTTGAATATACGGAGAAACATAGTGATCCAGAAACCCTGGGACCTACTTTCCCACCACCAAATTTCAGGAACAATCACTTTTTAAGATCAGGCATGTGGTCTGCAAAATGCCTTCTGGTCTCACAGTGGTCTAAATTTTAAAGCAGCCAGTGGCAACAACATTTCAGTCATAATGTGTGTGTGAGTCTGTATGTGAGACCCCCTCCCAGCCCCGCTGTGTGGGCCACCACAGGTTACAGTGTGACCTCCCCAGTCCATCCAGACCCACAAAGACGGGGATCCCCTTCCTCCCTGGCCATCCCACCTGCCCTCCTCCCACGGAAACCAGCACCTCTGCCTGCACCCAGCCCAGCACCGCTGCCCCTCTGCAGTGTTTGCTGGGCAGACGCGTTGGTAACTCAGCACGAGGCACTGGAGAGGGGTTTTTGGGGGTATCATGTGGCACTGCAAATACTTACCTGAAGCACTGCTCTTATGCCTCTATTTCCCCCCTCTCCATCTTTTCAGAGGTGCTAACAGCACACCTCTCTCAATGCCTGACACGATGCCCACCCTGTCTCCCAAAGCTGCAGTCACACAGCAGTGCTTGTTCTCCCTTCCCTGCAGTTTATCCTGTATGGCAGCACTGGGGGAAGCTAATGGGCCCAGGTAATTTTGTCTGATGGGCAGAGCATTGCGACAAACCCTAACGCGCTTGAATCAAAATGACAGACCACGAAGTAATGTTTTTCCACTTTACGCTGCCTGCCCTGCCTGACCCAGCCATCAGCTGAGCCGCCTGCCACAGTGATTATTTCACCCGCCACAATGAAAATCTTTATTGGATGCAGCAAAGTCTTCAGTCTTAAAATCCAGCCTGCCTCAGAGATGAGCAGGATTTAGCTCGGGCTCAGCCTGCACGGCAGCCCCAGCCACCCGCTGCTTCGCCCAGGAGCTCATCACCTCAAACTTTGCTGGGTGCTTTCCTGCTGGAGGGCAACAAAGCAGGCTGGTTTCAGCACAGATCACCCACAGGGAAAATTTACAGCCCTGTCTACAAAGCACAGCCTGGAAAATGCTGAAGGCAGACAGAGGAAAGCAGTACTGAGGTGAAAAGCCACCATTTGCAGCCCCTCTCTCTAGGACAGACAGTTTGAAACTACTGACCAGCAACTGCTGACCAGCACCTCGTCCTGCCCGCAGCAGATGCACTGGCACCCCGGTTATGTGGCCTCCGAGTCCAGTCCACATCTCTGCTTACTGCACATGGGCAGCAGCTCACTCACCTGTCCAACTGTCCATCCTAGGGCAGGATGGGCACTATGGGGCTCCTGGAGCCTCCTCCTAGACCTGCCTCCTCTTTGACCCAGTACCTCATCATCAGAGACTTCCATAAACAGTGGGGATGAGCTTCTCAGGGCATGGCAGTGGGGATGAGCTTCTCAGGGCATCCTTTCTGTCTTTTGGGAGTGAAGGAAACCCTTGGATTCACACGGCCAGGAGCTGTAGGTGCTTTGACATCTGCATTGAAGTGTTTCCTCCTGGAGGCCTCCCTAAATCTGTTTGGTGAAGCTGGACCCAGGTACTGGCTCATGGGGCAGGAGGCAGCCACGGTCCTGGTCTGGGCCATCCCTCCTTGGGCTGACTGAAGAGAAAGGAGAGTGAGAAGTTTTCTTCCACAAGCTGTCTTTACATCCAAGTGAATTCTGGATGTGTCTGTGCTGCATATGCATACGCATGAACTCGTGGTGTTTAAAATGCATCCTGTACTGCGTAGTAGGGGTTAAAAAATCACAGCTGAGTGCACGTAGGCTTTGCAGGAACTGGTCACTATCAGATATAGAAATGTGGGTATTTAAACAAAGTAAATAAGAAGCTTTCCATATCAATCACAAAAAATACATCAGGTTGTCTGTCAGGTCTTATTCTCTGGGGTGGTAAGTCACTGCAAAGGACTTTAGATATTCTCAGATGAATCTGTATCTCCAGTGTTTTGAGTATGTGTTCTTCACATTTTTCTTCCACTGACAGTTTTTGTCTGACAGTTTTACAACTCCAGCTCCTTTTCTGCTGTAGAGATATTTCCATCAGTCTGCAGGAAGGTGAGACCCCTCTCCACTGAAACAATCAAGCAGATGCTGAGCTTCACGCTGTTGACTGTATCTGCCGAAATCAAAAGGCCCCATTGCCCAGTTTTTGTGGATCAGGGCTTCATTAAACTGTAGGAAGCTGCACCAGTGTTTGATGCAAAGGTGTCAGCACCCAGCCCTGCTCCTCTGCTCCCACACCTCCCTGATGTGCCTGAAACAGCTCCTCAGGAAACCAGCAGCCATGAGCACCACGGGCAGCGCGTGCTGTGTTAAGAGGATGAGCTCTGACCTCAGAAAAATCCTAAGTACACCGTCCGTGCCTTCTCTGCCGCCGTGGTTTATGTCCCTGCTGTGTACTCTTCAGGGTCTCAGCTTTTGCATTGCAGACTCCTGGAGGCAGCAAGGCTTCCTAACTTTGGCTGCAAATATTTGCATGCACACTGAGCTGCAAGAGACTTTCTCCACCGCTTAGCTCTTACTTAACACAGCTCTGTTCTGCTCATTTTCCATCACTTCTCCTCCAAAGGGAAAGTGACAGAGTCAGCCACAATGTTCCTGCAAGTGCCGCAAGACAGAAATCCATAACCATCCCTCCCCCTGCACCCCTTCTATGGTTTTAGACAATTAATTGAGAAAATATTTTCCCACTAAGACTACACCAGAGGAGAGGAGTGTATGAAGTCTTGCAACAGGAATTACTGAGTAGAATTATTTTTGACAAGTGTTTTATTCATTTTGGGAAGAAAGGTTTTTTTTGGTTTTTGTGAAACAACGCTTCAATTGTGGTTGAGTTTCGCAGGTAGTTTTGAGCAGCTACTGGCATTTTGGACTTGTTTTTTTGCAACTGATGGCCAAGGAAGGAGTGGTTGGGACCTCACTGAGGCCATTAGGGATACAAAACAGGGGACATCCAGTCCCCCTTTTCCACCTCCAGCTGGGAAAGTGTCATACTCCTCCTTTCCATGTTGCTTTATTTCTTTGTCACGGATGGGTAATTCAGTGTTTTATGCCAAATGAACAGCTCGAGCAGGAGGGGCTGAGAGGGACCTACCTCAGAGTTACCAAATGACCTGGGGACATCCTGCGTAAAATCTTTGCTCTCAGCATGAATGATGGCGGGGAGCAACGTGAGCTCCACTGCCCTGTCCTCTGAAGCACATCTCCCAACCACCAAATTAGAAACAAAATCCAAAAGAATAAATTTGGCTACTGGGACAATTTTAATAAAGAGGCTTAAAAAAACTGATTCCCTTCCCCATCAGAGGCATGGTAGGGCAGTGCTTCTGTGCCACTCTGGGCAACCCTCCATACGTACACTCTCCTGGGCTATTAAGGAAGACTAACTGAGAAACAAAAAAAGGCCATTTTTGACTATGAAGATACAAATTTCTATGCCATTTACCCCAGCCATAGATTGATCATGCAATTTTACAAGCCAAACCTCCAAATCTGAAGGGTGAAATACAGTAATAATTTATTTCATTAGCACAATGGTTCTCTATTTGTCGCTGATATTTACAAAAAATATGCACGGGCTATTTGGTTTTGATAGTTAATGCATGAGTTTATCAGAGAGAGAACATATCCTGTGCTTACATTCGCACACAATGTTTATTTACATTTTTAAAGCATGTTTACAGACCTTAGAAAACAGTATTTCCAAGAAAGCTGCTCTCAGGTTAAGCAAATAGCGAAGGGATCCGAAGATTATTTAACGAGGGAAGTGACTCACTGTCCTAACAACTGGAGGGCCTCCACCAGGAATGCCAGGGCTGGAAACCCAGGCAGAGGGAAGAGTCCCGTGGTGTGGAGAGACGTGGAGCTGTGCAGTCAGGGGAATATGAGGTTTGCAGTGCCCAAGGATAGGGGCCATTCTTGAAACCCGAGTTGGGAAAATGGCATTTTTGGGTGGCACAGGCCTTTTCCTAGGAAGGGTGAGATGCCCTGTGTGCCCACATCCTCGGGAGCCGTGCCACAGCAGGCAGAGGCGCAGTGGGCAGAGCTCAGAGGCGCCTGTACCCACAGCAGGATCCAAGCGCACTGCAACACCTCGGGCTGGAATTAGGCATCCTCGCCGTGTTTCCCCCTCCCACAGGGCCTGTCCAGCCCAATGCTGCGCTGCCCGTCCCAGCGCCTCCTGGACAGGATCGTGCGGCGCTACGCGGAGGTGCCGGACGCCGGCAGCATCTACATGGATCACCTCACGGACCGGGACAAGCTGCGCCTGCTGTACACCCTGGCAGTGAACTCACACCCCATCCTCTTACAGGTACGTGCCACCCTGCCCCAGCTCGAAACACTGCAAGCAAACCCTCGTGTGAGATGTGTGCCAGCCCCAGGTGTGGAGGAGTCCCAGCCCTGGCCTTTGTCAGCTCCCTGGCCTTCAAAAAGCGTGTTTTTAACACAGGGTTGGGCGGCTGAAGCCAGGCAGATGCTCCCTGCGTCAGTCTGTGAAGCCGGGGAGAGACAGGGAACCCCAGGTGGGTTATTGGACTGGAGCACTGTGAAAGCCAGGGTTTTACACATCCCTGATACTTCAGTGTTAGGTTTGCGTTGCTAATGCACTACATAAAATCACAGCCTGTTTCTGAAAGAGAAAGAGCATGATTTCCCATGCTCCACGTGCCAGTGCTGTGTTTTCCGTTCTCCTGCCACTGGTAACTAGCTCTGTGTTTCAAAACTCTGGGTTTGAAGGTGGTGATCTGGGAGGCCTCACACCCTTCCCCTGCACCCCTTCTGGCCTGCCTGGCATGTGGCTCCTCTCATTCCTTATGTTTCCAAGGGAGAATCCTCACCTTTCCCCATCCCACTTTTAGTCCTCATTGCTGTTTCTTGCAACCCTTCACGATTCCACGTAGAAAAGAGGCAGTGGCAGCATCATCCATCTCTGGCCCCAGGCCACGGCTGCACTCAGCAGCTCACTGGGCTCTGCATGGTCCCAGGGAGGTGCTCGTGCTCTGTGAGGCTCCTGGGGGTCACTCAGCCACCCCAGCTATGGGTCACTGGGACACAGAGCTGTGTGAAGACATGGGAATGCAGCTCAAAGAGGTGAGAAAAATATGCCAAAGAGAAAAGGCTAGATTTTAGATGGTTGCCCAAAATGCCTTCGTAGCAGAAGGGAGAAGCAAGCTTAAACATGAAACTGGATGAGTTCATAATGCCTTGGCAGGGTCTGAGGTGCTGGGCAGACAGATGAGTTATAATGTAAATGACAGAAAGCTTTGTGCTGGCATAGCTCAGCAGTCACACAGTTTGGTTTCCACCTGGGATAGCTTTGCTGCTGGCACGAGCTGCAGGGATGCAGGGAGCCCAGCCCAGGTGTCCCCACTGGAGCAAACACCCACCACTTCTGCCCCTGAGACAGCAAAGTCTCCTATAAAAGAGCCTGGCAGTTCTCACCAATTAGTAAAAACTGCTATAGCCCCACCTCAACTCCAAGCTGTGACTTCATCTGTTCAGTGCTCATGAGGGACCCATCAAAGACACCTAAAATTAGCTGTTCTGTGGCTAAAATTTTCATGAATCTGAAACCTATTATTATCTTAGACTTTCCAGTTAGTCTCTCTTACAGAATAAGTCTCAAAATACCAGATTCTTCCTCCATTACAAGAAAGGACCTAAATCAAAAAAAAAAAAAAAAATCATGACTCCTCCAGGACGGGGTAGTTTCCTAGCTGCTAGGGCCAGATGGGGTGAGGAAGGGCTGCGGGCCGACTTAAAAATCGAAACAGGACCCTGCTGCTCGGAGCCAGAGAGGGCACTCCGGGAGGGAGGTGGGTCCATGGGCAGAGGGCAGGGGCAATCCCCCCATTCCCGCTCTCCCTGGCAGATCTTCCCCGACGTGGAGGGCTGGCCCTTCCCACGGTACCTGGGCTCCTGCGGGCGCCTGGTGGTCAGCGCCAGCACCCGGCCCCTGCGCGACTTCTTCGGCGCGGCCGCCGAGGTGGCCGCAGACCTGGCCCTGCAGCTCCTGGCCGTGCTGCGCTCCATGGGCACCAACGACCTCAACTACTTCTTCTACTTCACCCACGTGGACGCTGGCACCTTCGGCGTGTTCAGCAACGGGCATCTGTTCATCCGGGATGCCAGCACGCTGGGCATCATCGACAAGGAGGAAGGTACTCAGCGGGCTCCGTGGCTGCGCATCTGTCACGGGAGGGCTCGGGAGGCAGGGCGAACAAATCTTTCCCCTTCTACCCTTGGCTCTGCTGTTGCTTTTTTTTTTTTTTTTTTAATTAACCAAACAGCACTTACTAAATTAAATAATGAGAAGTTCAGGGGGAGATTTACCATCAGCAGCTCCTGCCACCATCCTGGCTCTGAGTCCGGAAGGCAATGGGTGTTTTGTTCGTGCAGTCCGTGGTTTGGTGGCCGCTCTGTAGCTGGCAGCAGCTTTCAGTGTGCACAGTGTGCTGAATGCTCTCATTTGAAGCCTTGCTTTTAAAACTTTTGCAATGCAAATGTCAATATTTTCAAGCATAAATTTCATCGTTTCATTTGGTTTAAGTATTGGATCAAATTGGACGTTTTTTACGTGCATTTATCGCATTGACTAATAATGGTTGTTATTATTATAACAATAGTAACAAAATCCCCCATAATAACAAAAATGTCACTTTTACATAAAATCAAGGGTTACTATTCAATTTTCACAGGTTACATTGGTCTGCCCCTGGAAGTAGAGCTAGTCAAAGACTATTCTTCCAATAATTTAACAGTTTCATTTTGAATATTCAAATTTTCAAAAGCCTCTCCTCAGCTCACACATTCATCTGAGTAGGTCTCAAATATTCAGAAGCAGCTGTCAGAAAATTTTCCACTGGGTTTCCTTTTCTTATCCCAACAGCTATGACTGTTAACTTGACTCCAGCTAGATGAGCTGTTGTTGCAATGTAATGATTTTGGTTAACATGGAAAAAATTACAGGTCTGGGTATTTGTGGTAGTTTTTTGTAGGAACTCCGCATTTTACATTTGTACTCCAGTTCTCATTTTTTTCTGCACCAACTTGACTTGACAGACTCCTCTCCAGTTCCTCTGACAGGCGGTTCTGCAGAATTCTGTCATTCAGAAAAATATACATATTTCAGGAGCGAGAAAATTGGCTCATACACAGCTACAGCACTGAGTAATTTGTGGTGAAAGGGGGTCACATCCTTTAGACAGTAGCAAACCCCATGTTAACACAGAGGTACAGATATCTGTGACCGTCTAGGAGTTCACTACTACGTTTCTAACTGGTTTAATTGTCCCCAACAGGGAGCCAGCTGATCGATGGCCAGCAGGAGTATAAAGATATATTCAGCTGCCTGACTGTGGACTGCCAGTCTCCATTTGTGTCCTGTGACTCCATCAGGGAGAAGCACAGCCTTGTCATGGTGTGTCAAGAGCTTTTGCCAAAGCTCCTGACGGGGAAATTCCCGCCGCCCGTGCAGGAGAAGATCGACACCTTCCTGCGGCGCTGCGCCCGCGGCCTCGGCGACGACCGCGGTGCCAACAAGGCCATGGCGGAGCTGGCAGAGATCCTGAAACCCCTGCGGTCCTGCGACTCCCGCTTCGCCTACCGCTACCCCGACTGCAGATACAGCGACAAATACTGACACAGGAGCAGGCCCCGGCAAGGACTGGGGCAGGGTCAGCCCCTCCCAGTGCGGGAAGCGAGAAGGGACCAGGGTAGCTGGAAAGAGCTGCCCCAGATCCGGGGTGTTCTCGGTGTAGAAGGAGGGAGCAGAGTGCACGTGGGATTCATTATTCATCTGCCAGAGATGCATTTGTTACATGGGATGTAGACATGATGTATGGTTTATGGATTATTAGCATTGCCATGACTGACAAGGGGCCACGGGGTTAATAAATCTCATTCATGTGTTTGGGCCTTGGAAGAGTTTCCCATGCCATTTGTTGATGAGCAAGGCAGGATGCTCACAACCAACTAGACAGAGGATCTTTATTGCCAAGAAAGTCTTTCTGATGGAGATGGTATATACATAATATGGGATGGATGGATGGATGGATGGATGGATGGATGGATGGATGGATGGATGGATGGATGGAAGCATTTAAGACTTTCCCTGTGGCAATTTTTAATGTGCTAAGAATAATAGACAAACTGAACCACCGGATCAGTTCTG
The DNA here is from genome assembly GCA_013399875.1 of Gymnorhina tibicen. Taxonomy (NCBI): domain Eukaryota; kingdom Metazoa; phylum Chordata; class Aves; order Passeriformes; family Artamidae; genus Gymnorhina; species Gymnorhina tibicen. The sequence goes on from VXAZ01007584.1 coordinate 82,095, forward strand.
TACCATCACCCACCACAGATCACTTCTATAAAATATTTAAATTTTATTACTTTGATGGCACACAGAACAGAAAGACACAATCAACAGCATTAAAAAGCTGAAAGGTTCCATGTCTCTTGAGACTTAATTTCTCTAATCCCCAAATATAATTGCTTCTAGTCTTTCCCAAGTCAATGCACAGTAATCGGAGACTAATACAGGGTTTCGGATTAAGAGGAGAAAAAAACCCCAGCTCTGGGATGGGATTGTTCAGCAGATATTTTCACATTACTCTCTCTAAAGTGGAGGAACCATTTGCACAAAACCATTCAGATGGGAAAATTACCTTAAGAGGAGAAGAAATACAGGCAGAGGACGAGACTAATTTACACTGAGCCTGACTTGCCAAACACTCAATACCCCGGTGTAGGTGCTGGGGCACCCCCCAAGAGCTGGGGAGACGTAAGTTCTGTAAGAAAGATGTAAGTTCTGTAAGTTCTGACCAGAAAGAGCTACAGCCATACTCATCCATTTGCCTTCCAGAGGAGGAATTGGTAAGCCAGTCCCCAAAGGAGTGACTCAGGCATTTAAAATTTGGGGTGGTGAACCCATTTCACAGCAGTTGTCAACTCAGGGCTAGATCCAGGTGCCTCATTTTGCACGAGAGGGTTGCAGAAGTGGCAAAACATAACTTTTCTGATCCACAGTCTGTCAGTCCCCCTCACGTGAGCTCCCTGTGAGGTGTCAGAAGCCCACACCAAACCTTCCCTGATGTGTAGGGATTGGACAGACCTCACCTGGGCTTGGGGCTTTCTCCTGGGATCCAGGCATGCAGGAGTCACCGAGCAAATTTGACTGAGCTGAGTGAGAAACGAGGCTTTCTGGATCATCCATGAGAATTTTCACCACGGAAAGAGTCTTCCTCTAGCCATGGTTCAAAAAATAAATTGGTAACAACGTAAAGGCAGAAAAAGATGTGAGTGCATTTGCATTGCCAATGGTTGTTCTGACTTGTGTTGCACAGAGAAGGAATGCAAATCCAGATTTTGTGTTGGCTGTGAGGGGCTCTGTGCATGCAGGTGTGGGTGAAGGCTGGTGAAACAGGTTGGGCATCCAAAACCACACACACAGGTCTGACACGGGGGAAATCTGACTCAGGACAATTATTTTGCTTTTCTCCCTGGCATGAAGTATCAAGTGCACCTTTTACCTCTCAAGATGTAGAAACACTGAAAATAATTCGTAGGTAAATTTAGCTGCAGGCCCAGATGGTCAGACAGCAAAGAGGTTTAAATATACAGCCTCAACTACTGCTGCAGCCCTCTTTCCTGGTTTCAGTCTATTTCTACATCATGGCTCCCTTCCAGAAAGAAAAACATGTCCTTCACTGAGATCCACAAGGCTGTCTAACAACCTGCTTCCATCAGTTTTTCTTGAATCTGTCTGCATCTCCAGTCTCTTGGGGTGTGGGTTTACCTGGTAGCTGGGTGCTTGCTAGCTCTGGGCCCCTTCTCCTCCAGAGCTTGTCCCACATGTGCTGGGAACACAGAGGAAACACAGAGAGGATGCATGTGCTCAGCACCTTAGAGAGCGTCAGGAGCAAGCCCAGATCCCTCAGGAATAGTGCAGCATTGGGCAAAAGGACTGAGAGGTGTCACACAGGCCCTGGTAACTCACGATCCTAAAGAACTGGGGGTCAGAAACAGAAGAGCTGGGGTTTTACTTTGCTGCTTGAACTCATTTGGCAGGGCTGCAGCAGAAGCCTTGAGACACGTAGCATCTATTTTTACGGGGCTTGATTCAAAGTTGTTAAAGCTGAGAGGAGTCTCCCCGCTGCTTTTAATAGACTTTGATACGAATTTAAATAAAAAAACCACTCATGATTAAAAATAACGAAATTGTGGATTTACAAATTATTAAAGCATTGGGAGCTGTGTTCTCCACCAGTTTCTTTTCAGACATTGATTACAAAGGCCAGGCTCATGTAAGACTGTGACTAATAAGCCAGCTGTAAAATCAGTCCATGGCTCAGAGAACAATAATTTTCCTAAACTAAATCTCATTTCCCTATATTTCCCTGGCCTCCTTTTTTTTCTTCTTTTTTTTTTTTTTTTGGAATTGCCAATTTTTACTCTTAATATTTTCCTTTTTCTTGGCAGTCAGACCCTGGAATCAGTGCCCACCCTGTCTGCCAGCTTCAGTCAAGCCTTCAAATCCTAGCAGGCCAAGCTCTAAAAGGATGTGAAATTAACTTATAAATGGCAATTATTTAAAACCTAATCCTTCCCAAAAGAACTCTCAAGCAATTTTTTCCTCTCTGCGTTCGAGTTATTTCTGTCAGTGGCTTTGTTTGAGCCTTTGCAAACCGTTCCTGGTAACAACTTCAGCTGTTTCCACAGCAGAACAAGAATGGCAGGAGAGCTCTTCCACCAGTATCACCCTCAGCCTCAGCACCTCCTTTATCTGTGGGTAGTTTGCAGCTGCCTTTATGCCCAGCTGCTTATCAGGGATCTCCCTTAGTGCCCAATATCCCACATATCGTTAAAGTTTTCATGTCAAGAGGTTTGTAAAAGTGTATTTTTGGCCTTACTTGGATTAGCAGCGTATTTTGACACTGTCATTTCTGATACACATCCTGGGGGGAGGGGTTGGAGATTCAGATTTCCCACTCTATAGCTTTGGTGGGTGATAATTTCTTGCCACACTTTGCACACACACACACACATCCCCTTCCCTGCTGGCTCCCAGCTTCCCACAGGGGGCTACCCAGAAAACATCGTGGCATTTTGGAGAACCTGGAATCAGCACTCAACAGCTCCAGTCCACAGGAGCAACCAGTCAAGCACATTTCATGCATCTTTCCAGCAAGCTCAGCCAACATCAGTTGTTTGCAGGTGCTTTTTATTTGCCTTCTGGTTTGCTGAGACTTTAGGATGCACTCGGGTCCCATTTGCCAATTACTTTCTACAGCCAGGTGCTGTAGATGCTTTATAGCTAATTCTTCCTCAGCTTCTCCCACTGTCCCATGAATCTGGAAAGTAGAGCTTTAACAAAAATATTGAGTGTCATGAGATGTTATGAAATCACAAGAACCAGCTCTATGGTGTTCTGAGTTGGCTCACCAAGACGCATTAATTTGATTAATAGGTGAGTCCATCTGCTACTGTACCCTCTGTTCCCCTAACTCAAAGCTGAAAGGAGCTTGGTAGCCATCCTGAAACTAAAACCAAACAAACAGGAGTTTCAGGGAAAGGAAAATTAAATGAAACAGCTACTCCAGGCTGGGGGGCTGGAGAGGCATGCATCGTTTATACCTTACAGATTACAAAATATGGGCAGACTCATCTGCTCTCCTCCACAGGGAGATGGTCTCGGCCAGAGTGGGGGCAGTGGGGTTTTCAGATGACCCGAACAACTGACAAGAGACCACAAGGAAAGGTGAGGATGATCCAAAAGTCCAGAAGAAGTGAAGAGGGAAGAAAAGACAGGTGGGAAATTAGGGAGGGACACCCTAAACAGTTTTGTTTCAGTCATAGTTTTACTTGCAGCATTCTACCTTTCTGCTCTTCTGGAGCAACAAGAAGAGATCCTTTTTCCACAGGTCTCCAGCTGGAGCTGAAGGATGTTCCCTGCATTATAAAGTATCCCCATGTGCTGCTGACACTCCTCATTCCTGACCTAAGGGCCATCAAAATCCCACCACTGAGTTTCTCACCCTCCTTACCAGCAGGATGGGGTGGGGCTGGCTACAAGACCCACCCCAGCCCTCCTGCAACATTCAAGGGGAAAGAGCAGACAAACATTCCCTCAATAGGGAAAGGACAATAAGCTCTGGTGAGAGCCAGAGCTGTACCTCCTTCCCCTCTATCAGTTCCCCCCAGAGCTTCTCTTCCACCCTGAGCCCCTCACTTCTTTAGGGACCAACTGCCTGGGATTACCATTTACAAAAAAACCCAAAAACCCCACAATACCTACTCCTTGCAACACAGAGTATAAACGACAACAGTTAGTCTAGAATAAACTTTTCAGGTGTTTGAAGACCAAGAATAGCCCAGCCTGTTCCCTGGGGACACGCAGCTCCAGAAGAAGCAGTGTGTCAGGCTCTGTGGTGCTGTCGTGCTACTCAGCAAGGATGCACAGAGCCACAGCCCTCGCCTCGCACAGTTCATTTGCTACATTGCATGCAAAGATAGCTCCTTAGACTTAACACCCACAGAAATGTCATGCAAGGTTCAGCATGTTATGTGGTTGAAAAGGACCTTGTCAGCCACATGGGATTTTTTTTTTTTTCTCCCCCTTTCAAAATTTAAACATTCATTTGGATAAAGGCTTGTCAGATTCATTCCTCTAGTGATGCCTTAAAATAAATGGGTTTTCTTGCTCTGAAAAAAGAATCAAGACACTTGGAATAATTCAGGGACTTTTCACAGGGACTGAAACCTCCCTCTGTTCATATTCTTGGTGCAGGAAGAGTAAGAGAGAAGATCACCTCTGGGTGTTCACTCCACTCTGGCTGGAGCAGCTGTAAACATTTACTCATTTTTTCCCCCAACACTTGAAGATGAAGATGCACTGTTTCTGCAAGAAAAACAAAGCAGGGATTTGTGTACAGTTCAGGCATTGCTAAGGACAAGAGGACAAAGATGCTGGAACAGTGATGCTGCTGGGGGCAAATGCTGGTATTAAACATCTGTGTTCCCAGTCAGGGCACTTGTCACCCTTTCAGATGTCCCCAAAAGGAGCCACTGCATCAGCGCTGGTGTTTCACAATGGAAATCCCTTCAGCAGGTGGAGCAGGGATGGGAACAATTGTCTCGATTTCAGGAAATCAGTTATTTATCTCTTCCTGTTTCCACTCACAGCACTGCTTGTTCTGCCTGTCCCTTTCCACCAGAGAGAGGCCCCCACGGGGTGCTTTTGTCATGTGAGGGATGCACGGGATCAAAGCTCCCAGGTGTCAAAGGAGAGGAGTGGCTGCCCGAGGAACAGGGCCAGGGGTGATGGCCAGAGCTCGGGGGCTTTCCATCAAATGGCTGCATTGACTGGGGACAAATATTGGCAGACAGCTTTGTGCCTACAAGGGTGTGAAGTTAAAAACCAAACCTGTAGGAAGTAGTCTTGGTGAATTCTGTGAGTGAAATGACCAGAAAAACCTAACAAACAGTTGCTGACTTGTTCTGTCAATGTGCTTGGCGAAAGGCTCTCCGAAGTTAAGCAGCTTGACTTTTATTCCAACAGTTCTGGGGTTACCAACCCTGGGGAAGGGCTGGCCAAGCAGTGATGATCTTTCTGGTTGCACGTCCCTAGGCAGGAGCCAAGCAGAGCTGTCTAAAAATATAGCTTTTGCATGACTGGAGGATTGCATGTACAGCAAGATAAAATTACTGGGGAAGGAGGGCAGGAAAGAGGAGCTTCTGAATGGAGGACAGGAGTACAAATATGACCTTGAGGTGCCACCAAAAAGTGTACGTATTTATCAAAAACAAGTCAAACTCCTCAGCACTGGCAGATCAAAGAGGAAGTATAAAAGGTCAAAAGGCATGGAAAAAATCAGACTCTTCTAACTGGACCAGAGCCTTCAAAAGACTGACATTCCCAGAGGTATCTGTGTTCGTGGGATTTTATGAGAGGGCTTGTTCATAAATTTGATGGAAACACAGACGGAACTAAGGGACAGAGGACTCTCAGTACTACAGAGGCAAAAATTAGGAATCACTGGAAAAGCTGTGACTACAGAGTCCCTCCTCTCCCTGCTGCAGACCCAGACCCATGAGCACACCCATTCCTGCTCTGAGACGCTGGCCAGCTTTTTCTGGAGCAGGTGGGAGCAAAGGCCCTTAGATGCAGTCCCCCAAATCCCCTCCTGCTGCTGGACAAGGATTGGGGGATGGCTCCCTGGCAGAGGAGTGAACTCATCCAGAGGGAAACTTTTGGGGGCTGGATTTGCAGGTTGCAGCAACAGCTGTGAGCTGCTTCATATCTTTTTTTAAGCCATATATGGAGCCCAGTGGGAAAGTGGGATCTGCTGTGATCTCTGCCCAAGTTTTTCTTGAAGAGCCCTGCAACAGTGGGATCTCTTTAAAGACACCACATTAGAAGTTCACAGTAAATGTGTACTGACAATAAATAAAAAATATACACACACATACCCCAGGTGGCTAAACAGCAGCACAAGGGAGCCATTCTAACCAAACAGACACCCTTCAAAAAGTAGGAATCAGATGCAGAAATTAGGCAAATTAGATGCAAGGCTACAATAGGGCAGCCCCAGAAGAGAAATCCGAGGAGCGACTTGCTAACAGCGTGGAGGCTGACAATGAACCCTTTCTCAAACACATCAGAGGCAGAGAGCCTGCCAGGAGAGCTGCTGAGGCCAGCAGGAAATCTCAGTGCAAGGCAGCCCAAGGAATGAAGAAATCACTATTTTGCAATGATAGTCACAGGCGGTGTTTCAAAGAAGAAATAGGAGTCAGAGCTTAAGTGACTCTGTTAATACTAAAATCAGGTAAACCCCACCCCAACCTCCCCCTCTGTGAGAGCAGGGAGCACACGAGGGAGGGTGGGGGTCGTGCACTAAGACTTCGATGCTGTTTTGCAGCAAAGATGGTGAAAAATGGGTCTGGTGGAAATAGCACCCGGTGGGCGCGAGTGAGGAGCCCCGCTCAGGGTGTGAGTCCATCCAAGGCAGGTGCTCTTCATGGGGGGAAAACCAGGAGCAGAGCAGAGGCTCCAGGGAGCTCAGCCTGCCAAGGGAGCCTGGGAAGAGCTGGGGTTTCAGCACAGCACAGAGGAAAACAGGGTAACTGGAGGGGCACAGGCGTGGGAGGGTTTTCCCAGGAAAGGTCAGCCTTGCAAGACGTCATGAGCCTGAAGAGAGCGACTGCCAAGGAATTCCCCAGGTCAGGGATTCTAGGGTAGTGTAAGGACACAACAGGACAAGGATCCTTCTCTGTCTTGCTTCTTATATTCCTCCCCAAACACAACACCAGGGATTTGGCCCAGTGTGCCAGCCCAAGTGAACTCCAAATGTCACAGGAATGGCTGGAACAAGGACTGGGGCTCCTGGGATGATGTCCCAGGTTGTGGTCAGGTGCCCATTTGTCACGACCAAGGAAACATCTTTCTCAGTTGCAAAGGAGTCTTAAGTTCTGCCGTGTCTGTAAAATTAAAGATGTGAATAATTTTACAATATTTATTAATAAAGCTATTGCAACATAGCTACAAATGACTCACTGTCTTCTCACGGAAACACCCTAATTTTTCACTGATATCTCCTTTTGGGGAATAAAAACCCCAAACCAAACCCAACTTGAAGGAAATAACCTTATCCCCATCCAAAAAAACTCTCTTAACATGAGAGTTGTGAGTAGGAGGGAGAGAACACTGTGTAATGGCACATGGGAGCTTTGAGATCCCAGATCTATTAAGGCCCTGGTTTGCCAGATTAGCCACTTTGCATGCCTGGAAATGTTCATTCAGAACAAACTTTAATCATAATCAAAAGCAAGTTTTCAGGCAAAAATGCATCTGGTTTAATTTTCGAGGGCTGGTACCCTCGAGAGACTTTTTATTTCAACATCTGAAACAGCTTTCCGTGGCTGTACATGGATTGATACAGGTTTCTCCCCTATCGGAGAGTCAGAATGGTCCAAGAGAGTTGCTCTGATTTTTGTTTGCTTTTTAGGGTTTGGAAACCTCGGGGTCAGAGAATTTGCTTTCCTCCCAGGTGAAACTGGGAGGAAAAGGCTCAGGAAACTGTCCCTCCTCCTGTCTCCTCGTGTTCTTCTTGGGTTTTTGGAGAAATTAACTACCATGACCAAGTTTTCTTGATGTCTTAATGAAAACAGCTCTGTCTGTGTCTGTAAGGCTCTTTTTCCTTCTAACCATCCTCATACCCTTATGTTTACTGAAGTTGAGTCATTTCTTTCAGAGGACCAAAGAGACCCCAGACTCTTTCCTAAGGGACAATTCCTCACTCCAGAAATGGAGAGAGCTGTGCTTTCTGACCTGAAATGAGAGAGGACCAGTGGGGCTCTGCCCAGGGATGGGCAGCCATGGAGGAGGACACCTTTCCCCACCTTGGGATGGTGCAGCTCCAGCCCTGTTTGCTCCTGGGGGATGTCCCCAGTGCCAGGTCTCTGCCCTCCCCAGGGATCTGGCTGCAGAGGAGTTTTGCACAGGCATCTCTTGGACAAGGGCTGCTTCAGAAGAAGAGAAACTCTTTCCTCGAAGTCACTGCAGCTGGAGAGGTGCCATGGGAAAAACTTCCCCTTGGTGCACCCTGAGAAGATGAAAGAAATTACAAAGAGAAGAAACAGGGAAAGGTCGTTGGGTCCTCCAATTCCAGCTCAATTGAGGGAGCATGGCAGGGCAGAGGACCCCAAGGCACGAGGTGTTCTGTGCTTCTGCATGTCAGGTGAGATGATCTGTGCTCAGGGGAACCTGCCATCCAAACAGGTGTAACAAATACATTAAGGAAAGCAGAAACTGTGAACGAGGTTTCACTGTAAAAAATGTAAACGCTACTCTTTCTAGTTCATTTTCTATTAATAGGAACACAGTTTCTTTCCTCTGCTCACCCAATCACCACTGGTCAATAACCTTGGATGTTAAAGGAGGGCAGCAGAGGAGGGAAAGATGTGACCTGAGTGGCAGGGAAGTGATGACTCAGAGCATTTTAGCACAGCAACAGGCCAATGTGAAAAAAACAAATAGAGAACCACAAAATAATTCAAGTCAAACCAACGTTTAAAACAGCATTTCGGTGATGGGGACTGAGGTGGAGGAGCGTTGGAGGGACATTATGCCTTCAGTTTTTAAAACTTGAAAGACATTTAATGCTTCCTCAGACAGCCCAAACAAATGAATCACCTTGCAACAAGACAAATAAAAGCCTGTTTTAAAAAGAACAATTTTTCTTGTATCCCAGTGGATTTGCCATTATCAGTGACAGGCACAGGTCTGCCTACAGTATTGAGCTAATTGCTTTATGATATCCTTTGGTCTGGAAGTTTCTCCTAATGGCAACCTAGTCTTCAAACCCAAATTTTTCCTCCCTTCAAGCATTAAATCCACCAAGAGAAGGTGATGAGCATCGCCGAGACACAAGGACGGTGTCAGTGAATAGAAAGGCTGTACTAGGGATGTTTGCCAGTGACAGCATGGAGATAAATGTTAAGAGAAAGAGAGGTATTTTGAGAAGGAGAGATGAGCACAGCCACTGAAAAGCACCAAAATGAGCACACAAATAAGGCATAGGAGACATTCAAGAAGTGAAGAGATTTGCCAGAATAGAGAGAAAGAGGGTTTCTTCTCTGGCAGATCTCAAGCAAGATAGCTTGCCAAACAAACTGGAAGAGGAAGGAGGTGCAAAAAAAAGACACAGAGCAGTGAGCAGCACTTCCTCTCTATGTGAGATTTTTTTTTTTCTGTGTATTCAAGTTTTTCAAAAGCAGTCACACCACCCAGCTTCTGGAAGATGAGAAGAAATGCACGTCCCTTCTCCTCAGCGACAGAAAAACCCACTTTTTAAACTCACATATCCACTGCTGCCCTGCACCCACCGTCCCTGCAGTGCTGGGGCTCCCTGGGCAGAAACACCCAATGTGGGGAATCACTGGCAGGGAGGAAAGGAAACACTGAAGCGAGGTGCTCCACCCCTCTATCCTCTCTCTAGGTACCAAAATCTGCCAGCACAAACCCCCTCATTCCTTCTCAAGACCCCTTCTCAGCAGAACCTGTGTGGGAAAACACCACGTTCCTCCTTTTCCTGGCAGCACCAATCGGCCTGGCTGATGAGGAGCAGCAAGGGAGGAAGGTGCTGAGCTGCCCCAGCACTCTCCTTCAGGAGCCAGCGCCTTTGCAGTGGCTGCCCCTGTGACCCCCAGCACCCCTGGGATGGAGTGCTGGGGGAGAGGAGGTGGTTTGTGGGCAGGGGACCAGCCTTCTGGCGAGCCCGGGGACTGGGAATGTTTCCGTGCTGGAGGCCAAATTGATTTTTCTAGCGCAGTTTCCACATTCATGCACAGCTCAGCAGTGTCCAGAATCACACCCGAAACATCTTGTGGCCACGACCCCGAGGGAAGGAAGCCATGGGTTGTGCTGGCAGGGCCTGGGGCTCTTACCCTGCAGGCGCCAGCAGGACGGGCGGGTGGAGAAACACCAGAGAGAGCTGAAAAAGGCAGCTCCTGGCACACACAGGGCAATCAAATACCTATTCAAACACAGCAGCACTTCATTCATATGCTGTCTTATGTTCTCCCATCTCGTGGTTGTGTAAATAAGCCATGGAGAGCATTAGCCATGGTATTCTTCATAACACAGCCGTAATTGCTAGAGGCTCCATCGAGCTCTGTAAACAGCATTTTGCACTGATTTTGAAAATTAGGAACTGAAGTTGCACTTATGATAATTGCCAATTCATTTTTCTCGGTGCTGGAAAACTCATTCCACCTTTGCTTTTCACTTTGTAGCTGCTGAAGCAGCTTTTCAAAGGTGTCATCACTTACTGACACACGTATTACTTCTCTGATAAACAGAACTGAGCGGGGATCCCCAAGCACTCGGTCAAACAATTTGGTGCCTGCCCAGACTTTTGCCCTGCCAGAATTTGCTCCCCTTCATTGGCTACCTTTAAAAAATTGTATTCTTGCACCACTAAGACACTTCTCACAAAAGCTGGTATTGTTCCCCCGTATCTTTCCATTTTTCTTTTACAAGGAAAATGTCTATCTATCTTAGAGATAACCCTGTAGAATTTCTGGCTGGAGAACATAGGTAAAAGCTGAAAGATCAAAACATCACAGAATCATTATTGCTGGAAAAGCCCTTCAAGATCATCAAGTCCAGCCTTTGACCGAACACCACCACGTCAATTAAACCACAGCACTAAGAGCCACATCCAGTTGTTTATTGAACGCTTCAGGGATGGTGACTCCACCACCATCCTAAGAAGCCCCTTCCAATGCTTGACAACCCTTTCAGTAAAGAAATTCCTCCTGAGAAGGAAGATGCTGAAGCAGGATTTAAATGTGAGGCTGCAACTTGACTTGAGGCTGCAACTAGAATCACGTGGTTACAACACACTCTGCAGTGCACACAGACATGGCAATTTCCCTCATCCACGTTTAGGAATACCAAAATCTCATTGCATTTGACTGCAGGAATGGATAATGATGAAGGAAACCTAATCCATGTGGAGCTGAGGTATTTTTCTCCTCCGATGTCCATCTGCCCAGGTTCTGTTGTGGGCTGGTTCTTGGCCGAAGTTCAGCATTTTGATGCAAAACGTGTGCCATGGGGCACCCCTGGGCTGAGCCCACACCGCTATTTCTCAGTAACTTTATACCTCATCAACCTGTCACTGAAACAAATTTTTTATTTTTAAATCTCCCAGCCACGTATCTGGTATCCTCACCCTTATCTGATGGCTGCCTATCAGCATCCCTGGGCTGCCCAGGCACTTCTGCCTCCTCCAGCACCATTACAATCACTTTGCCACCTAAAAACAAACCTTCCTGGGTGCTCTCACCAGGCTTCCAGGGTGGCACCGGCCTGGGAAGCATCAGGAGGTAAAAGATGGGCAGAGTACTAAGGAGCAGCAGCCCTAAACCCCCTCCAACATATTCCCAGCTCCTGCTGTCTGCCTTCCCCAGGGGATGTGGGTGAGCACCCAGCCCTGCCCTGGGCTCTCCTCCAGCAGGACTCAGGGAAAGCTGTGAGGAGCTGCTGTGCTCCTAAAAGGTTCACACAGTCCAGGGGACTCGAGCAGCCGCTGTGCTGTGGCAGGGCTGGAAGAATTTGCTCTCCTGTGCCAGCTGAGCCAGCTCCCCCCTGCTCCTCCTTCCTCCTGGTGCCCAACACAGGAGCTGGGAGAGCTGCTCTGTTTGCAATGGATACGTTCCTAAATCAGCATTTAATCCAGGACAGCAGAGGTAACACTGGCATCTCAAGCAAGACAAAGCCCTGCACATACATACAGAGCCCTAAGTCTGTCCTGAGCCTGCCAGCAGTTCCTGAGCCCCTGGAATACATTTCCAGATCTTCAGCTATGAAGACATTTGACCTTTAAGGAGGTCTTTGACTACTGGAACCACAGCAGATGCTCTTATCACATCGCACTGGATACCCTGCCTAGTGCTACTGCTCCTAAAAAGCCCTCCACACTCCCCTCTGCACCCCCACAAAGAAACCCCAAACCTGTGGCAACTGTGACTGGCTGCTAGCTGTTATCCTTGGATTTCATCACGGTCCAAATGAGGCTGTTCTGGTGGCTCACTTATCCTCCAGCAGCCAATGTTCACTCCTACCTGAGGACCACTTTGATTCTTAAATAGGTATATTTTTGCACCCACCTGAACCTTGCTTGCAGACATTAGACCAAGCCCTGTTTGCACCAACTGCCCACCTCTCAGCCTTCTCCAGGTGCCACAAAAGTCCTTCAGGTTACTGCTGTGAAGGTCAGCCTGTGGGACAGCCCACTGGCAGTGATGTTCTGGGAGAAAAAACAACCCCAAACCCCTAAATTTTATGTATATTAAACAGATTAAAGCTCCAGCAGCATCCGGGACAGGAACTGCATGTTGCACTCAGCATAGGACATTGACAGCTACAGCTGACTGATCACTGCCACAGGAAAAGCCCAGTTTCCTCAAAGGACTACTCAGTTTCTCTGATTTGGTGATGAAAAGTACAGACGAGGAAAGGGCTGAAAACATTCTTCATTCCTGTTCATTTTCTCTGTGCCCACAAGGCTGAAATGATAGCCCAGCCACGTCACTGCACACGTCCTAGGCTACTTCTTCTCTCAGTCCTCTCTTGTGGTGTCCCTTCCCGACCCTTCCAATGATTTTAAGTTTTCGCATGTACTTGGAGCCAACTCTCTCATGCCACGTTTCAATGCTCCCATGGACTCTGGCAATGGCTGAGTTGTGTGGGTGTGACTCCTTCAACAATCTTCCAGCCCCAGGAATTAAAGGAGTCAGTGCTTCAGCCCATTTGTTTAACCATTAGCCCATCCATTAACCCTTGCCTGGGCTTTGCTACTTTTAAGTTGCTCTGTCCTACAGCTTGAAAATAGCTTCTATGAGAAAAAAAAAATCGTGGGATGTATCATTTGAGAGCAGTGCTCCATCCTAATAGTGGAATGTGCTTCCCTCTGTGAGAGAGGAACCACTGCCCACCAGGAGCTCAGGGGCAGGACAGGAGGGAGGCAGAGGGCTCCAATGATAAATCCATTTCCATCCCAGCTCCACACGTGTTCCAACTGCTGTGTGCACCCACTGCCCCACTGTTCCCCAGGCAGGGGCAGCAGCAATTGCATTTTAACCCTTTAACAAGGCCCCTGGCAGCAGGAACTGGCAGTGACCTGTGAAACACCAACACTGCTGCCCTAGTGAGGCTGGGAGCTGAGCCCTTCCTGCTGCTGGCACTGTGAGGTACCTCCTCCCATCTTCCAACCCTTCAGAATGCTTTTATGTCTTCCCAAAGTAAATAAGGATATATGCACCCCACCCCTCACCTCTACAACTCATCCCTGCTCCCTTTATTCCACTGCAGTGGGAGAGGCCAGCGCTGCTCCTGGGCACAGCAGCTGACAGGACATTTCTTCCCTCCTGTGGTCACAGGGGACAGCTCCTGTGGTGCTCAGGGATGGTCCCTGTGTTCCTAGTCCAGACACACAGCTGTGCTGCACCCCCTCCTCATGTACCCTGTCACCACAGGGGCTCTGCCCAGCAGCTGCCCTCCCTCTCCTCTGTTTCCAGCTTTGCACGGAGTTTCTGGCACCAAGAAGGAAATGTCATGTTCCACCTCCCCCAAATGTCCTGCCCTCCCCTCTTTCTGGAGGAATGCCGTTGTTTTCCTGGAATGAGGCTGCCCTGTGCCCTTCCCATGCCCGCACTGTTGCCTTGCTGGCAGCCTTGTCCCTGGCACCCTGTGCCCTCCTCCATGGGGCCCTCGGGCAGCAGCCCCACACTGAGCTCACCTGGCATTGAGCTTCAGCTTCATTTTCTGCTTGAACTTGTCTGGGCATCACCTGCACCCCTCCTCCCTCCACTCTCAGCACCAGCACAGTGGAAACAGGCAGCACTGGTTGGCTTTGACCTGTCCCTGAGGTAAATCCTCACATCCATCAGCCTTTCCTCCACGCACTCTTAGCTGGAGTGATTCCTCTGCCTATTCCCACGCTGGCTAAAGCAGCCATGGATGATCACAGAATCGTGTTTGTTAAGAGGTTAGAATAGACTTTAGAGCTTATCTAGTCCCCACATCCAGCCATGGGCAGGACACCTCCCATCAGATCAGGTTCCTCGTTCCTCGAGGCCTTTATCCAACCTGGCCTTGAACACTGCCAGGGATGGAGCATTCACAGCTTCTCTGGGCAGCCTGGGCCAGGGCCTCACCACCCTCACAGGGAAGAATTTCTTCCTAGTATCTACGCTGTATTTCCCCTATTTTAATTTGTACCCATTCCCCCTTGTCCTGACGCTACAGTTCCCGGCAAAACAGTCCCTCTCCAGCTTCTCTGTAGCCCCTTCAGATACTGGAAGGTGCTGTGAGGTCTCCACACAACCTTCTCTTCTCCAGCTGAACAGCCACAACTTTCCCAGCCTGTCTCCATAGGGGAGGTGCTCCAGTCCTCCTTGTCAACTGCTGGCCCTTCTCTGACCCTGCTCCAACAGTTCCATGTCCTTCTTAGGGACAAGTCCTTACATGCAACTTTCCTACCCCACTCATCTGCTGGCCCCATCACGACTCTCTGCTCTGTCCCCAGACAAAATGGCTCTGACGCAGGGAAACTCAGGCTTAAACACCCTCCTCCCTCCTAACCCCTGCACTGAGTAAAACATTTGAACCCCTTTCCAGGGTCAGGGCAGCAACCAGGGATGAGTACCCTCTTCCCTATGGTCTTGGTTGAACCCTTGCATCTTCCTTCCCCTAACCAATGAATGTATTTGTGGGCAGGAAATCACCAGCTGTGGAATCCCCAAGCTCTGCCCACCTTTGACCCAAGAATCTGCTCAACTTAGCCAAGCTGTGCTCATTTAAGCAAAGCATCATCCTTTTAATGCTACTGGGAAAGACCTTCTCCCACCTAGAAAGGCACAGATTCGGGGTACTTTGGAGTTAGGATCAACAAGTTGTTTGCCACACAAATTCAGGAAGCTTGGGGTTTCCTGTCAGTAGATACTTCTCACTTTCTAGTGACTTTCATCTAAATACTTCTTATATAGATATCAACATCATTACTTCTAAATTGTAACCACTGGTAAGACTTCTCCAAAAACGCAAGGATAAACTGCTCCCAAGTTATGTATCCAGAGGAGTTTTAAAATCAACTGCTCTGTTAAATATATTTATGGAAGGACTTAACTACGCTCAGAAACACGTAACTATTTATCCTCCCCATTTAAGGGATCCCTTTTTGCCAAGCTCAGGACAGTTCTCAGATCCACAGCTCAGCAGCAAACATTGCTATTTCTTTCTTATCTGTAATTCAACTTTTAACTATTTTTTCTGAACACTCATTTTTATCGCTGGTTTTATCCATCCCCTAACAGCATCTTTTTTCTATCAGCCTGTAACATTTTGAAAATTCTTGCAAGAAATGCCACATCTTTGGCCATTTGCATCCTTTCACATTTTCATCTTTAATCTGCCTGCTACTACAATTTGTAGCCACAAGCAGCCCTACTTGCAGTAGGGCTCAGCTATGGAGCTTAAAGGCCCCAAGACCAAGATTCCTTGGAAAGTGAGCCAGCTCCCTCCACTCAGCTCCAGACTCTGGCCTCCCCCCACCTGCCCAACTCCTAAAGCTTGGAAAGCCCAGAGATTACAAATGCTTCGCCTGGCATCATGTGCTTCACAACTGAAGCAGCAGAAGTGCTTCTTAAGAAGTACAACTGATAAAATATTAACTTGTGCTTTTTTAATAAAATGAAACAAAAGCATTCTAAATCACAGCGGCTTATAGATCCAAACTGTCCATCGCTGGGGAGCAGAGGATGATTAAGAAATATGGAAACTGCAAAATATTAAAGCCCTGCAGCAATTCAAATTCATGACAACACCTTCCCACAGCACGAGCAATGTTGCCTGATGCTCTACTGATTTGGTCTACTTGCTCACTGGCAAAACATGAATATTCTTCCCTGGTAATGCCATATCCTCTTTTCCAAAGGGGAGGAAAGGTACAAAGCCCTTCTGATGAGCGCACAGTAGCTCTTTCCCTAATTAGCAATGTTCTTTTACAGCACTGAGAAATGAGGACCTTTTGTTTACCATTAGTTGAGGTAAGTGTATCTTGCTTTTATTTGGGTTTAAGACTACTTTAAAGGAGTAGCTTTTCAGTTGCAGCATGGTTTGCCAAGATTACAATATTTATGACTGCATAAAATACATAAGTAAAAAAAAATTATGATTTGTAGAGTTTGTTATCAAGAGCTGAGACTTACATCTTTACAGAACTGCAAATACTGGCTTCCTAACTGCTAGCTGATAATTTTGCTGGCAAGAGCATTTCGTTACGCTTTTCTTTAATCTCTACACCCTTTTGTCCAACTGCTGTAAGAACTAGCAAGAAAGTCAGCTGTAACTGTGGTTAAACTGTTGTAACAGCATTAGATAAACTGTGCTGATTCTTCATTAAAACAGCCTTCGTTTGAAGCTACAACATGAGAGGCGATTCTTTTTGTTCACAAGGAACTATCCGCATGCTCTGTGCCTGTAACACTTCACATTGATTACAAAAAATTTAACAATGCAATCACTAACATACCCCACTAATGAGAAATTATGAGAAACTGTTCGATGCAGAACCTTCTGCATCAGTCAACTCTGATCGATAAGAAAGCTATCAATTTTGAAATTTAGATTTAATGCATTTTCAAGAAGCTAATGAGAAAGGAGCAACTTAAAATAAATACCATCATTAGAACTGCAAACTGTTACAATGATATATTATAAACTTGTCCTAAATAAACCTAGCGCTTCAAAAATTTACCAGTGAATTCGTATTACAAAATATGTGAAAATACAATAGAATACCACAAAACAACGTCCTTTTTTTGGGGTCAACAATGACGCCAAGGTGATTCAGTCTTAACTTTTAAAATCGTTAATAGAACATATTGTAATATATAAGTTGCAATTTGGTTGAAATCTAGAGAACATCCCCACCAAAACTCAATCCTCTTCATTCCTCTTCTAAAACTAGTGCCAAACTTCCTGTCAAAGTTGGTATTTTCTTGAAGAGCTTTAAAATTTAGCCGTTACTTATTTTCTACTACTACATTTTGGCAGCAACTATTTATTGGTCTGTTATTGCAAAAAGTGCAATTTAACAATAAACCAGTTTGAAGGTCATTCTATGTCTTGAGGATACATACCATATATTTCTTTAAAAATAATCATACTTTTGTAAGCAATACTTTACAGTAGACACCTCAAATCTACCATAGATGTAAAACTTAAAACGAGAAAAATTTAGTCTCTAAATCTTTATACACATATTTATATTTGAGTTTCTATATATATTATATATATACACAAGCACAAGAGTATATATAAAATATATATAATCAGATTCAAAAAAGAACAAAAACTGGGCACTGTACATAAAATCTTTTTAAAACTCAAACAATAGAAAAACTTTAAACATTAAACAATTTTAATAAAAGTTTCTGTACAATGCTAAGCAGTTTTATTTACATATAGAAAATGTAATAGGAGTAGTGTTTGAAATTACAGAACTCCTTAAAATTTCAATGGCAGGTAATCTGGAAAAAATAACAGCATTCCATTCACAAATATTTTCAAGCAATAAATATGTATTTATAAATAGTGTAAATTTACATCAAGATTAGAAACAAAAATCACAAATCTGAAGTTTATTCCTTAGTCTATGTGCAACCCATTTATCTTTGTGACTTGGCTGTTAATTGTTTTAAATTTTATTTAGGAACCAAAAGTGTAACCGTCATGGTTTCAAAACAAGACAGAAAAACATAAAAGCAGTAAAAAATTTATATCACCTAACTCTTCACATAAAAAAAAAAAAAAAAAAAAAGTTGCCCAAAGAAAGACTTAAAATTTCTAACTACCTTACAAAGAAATGACCAGCTAAGCTAGTACTTTTTCCAAGGGAAATTCTGAAGGGGGAAAAATGGATGAAACCAACTCATCAGCCCAGAAACAGAGAAATACAAAAGAGGTGGTCTTCAAGTCAGTAGTCTGTATAATGTTGCCAGTTTTGTCAGATATATACAAAACATGGAATTATTTTTTTGAAGTACAGCTGGATGAGCTTTATTTGTTTTGAGTTCTGGAGTAGGAGGCAGTGCTCTCTCCTGTCCAGTTGGTTGACACTCCGCACTTGGAAGGTTGCATAGACACAGCTTTCAGCCAGCAGCCTTACGGGATAGCTACAAAAATCAGTGGTGCAGAACTGGGTCACTTCCTGAATATCAGAAAAGTTTTCATTTAATGTCCATGAAAAAATGTCAAGATGAGGAGGATGGCAATGGAGGAGCCTGAAAGAGAAAACATTAAATTACCTTTTCTACAAGGGTGTAAAACTCTGTGTTTAACCAAGACCTGCACAAACTGTAACCATGAGAGTTTAAAGTCACACACACTATTCCTTTTACACTTCGGGACTCTTCTGAGTGAATACTGGCATTTTTTTCCACCTTACTCAAATACAACGTGTGTTTTATGAAGACTCTGCATTAAGATTTTGCCTGTACTGCAGACTGGAGTATGCTGTGGGGATGTCTGTGTTAATATGATGTGAGCAGCCACGACAAGTCCCACTGTGGCAGCAAAGAGCTCCATGTGGCTCTTTGCCACAGTATAGATATGTATTTATACACTCTAAAACAGGGATTCTCAACCTGTTTACCAATGGGGAGATGGTCCATTTGTGGCTCTCCAGAGCCCTTGTGGGCTTCATTTTCCCTCCTCCTCTCTATGTGAACAGTAACATAACCCCCTGAGGTTAAGGTATCTGTGGAAAGGGTCTCAGATTCTCTGATGTGGGGACAAAGTGCCTCAAGAGTGAAGTGAGGTGTCTTGTTCCTGCCTGCTGTCAGGAGACGAGGTCCAGAAGACACCTAATTGCTTCCCAGTATTGCGCTTTGTGGCATTCCATCAAAGTCCTGAGTCTTCAATGGCATTTCCTCCTCTTTTCCTGCTAATTAGTGGAACCCCTTCAAGAAGCTGCTCACAGTCTTTAAAGACACTTTAGATCATACCAGAGTACCCAGCTATGGAACTCTAATGCTGGTTGATCCCTGTGTTTGCTCCTGGTACTTCACCCCAGTCTCTCTTTGGCCTATTGCACCTTTGCCATTTGAGATTATCTTCATCCTGTGATTTACAGCAAACCTTAACTCTCCTCCTACATCTGAGAGTTGTCACTTCTAGGTGACTCTTCCCAGTTTAATCCGTATCCCCTTTAAAAGAAATGAATGGCACACCAATTTCATACAAGAACAATTATCCATGTCCTTCAGGGCCCCAGCCTTACGTTTTGGTGGGGGAAGGAGCTACTCACAGGTTGAGAACCCTTGTTGTAGGGACAATATCATCGCTGTTACCTATATAATGTGTAAGCACAGACAACAAAATACCCCTCCCTCCCTCTCATCTCCATACAGAAACATTCTTCCCCATTTCCACTCAACTGGTTGAAGTATCTGAGAACAGGTGTTTATTTATATGCTTTTCTATAACAAATCATCACTTTGAAATTGCAGCATTTCACAGACTATAATGACAGTGACCTCCTAGAATCGTGAACTGAAGTTCAACCAACCCAGGCTCTGTGGGACTAATGAAGAGAATTAAATTCAGAGGAATGGTCCCATGCTCTTGCCAGCCTCTACTGCTGAACCTTGAGGCCTTAACTCAGAAGGTCACAACTTGGCATGCTACCAATACATGAAATAACTAAATACACATTTTCTGCAGCACCTGGAAATGAATCAAAAGGCACAGCCCTTACTGGGCTGTTGTATTAAGTTCAACATGAAATTCCCATAACACTTAGTCCAATGTTTGTCCCCTTCGACAGAAAGCCAAGGCTTATAAATACATCCAGCATCGCTTTCATCGTGGTTACAAAAAAAGCCATCTTTGCCTGGAACAATGAAACCTGGGTGAAATGTTAGGACAGTTGTGCTGACACAGTTCAAAGCAGGAGGCTGCCATATATAACACAGAGCTATAATGGCAAAGAGGCTTTTTGCTTTAAATTGAAATGCAAAGGAGGCCCCAAGCCAAGAGACAGAACTGTTTGAGAGCATCCACTTGCTAAGCAGAAGGACAGTGCTGATTTGGGAGGGGATGGGTGGGGAAGGGGAAGGAAGGGTCTGAGTGCATAGGATGCTCTGCTGCTATACTGACTTCATACCACAACCAATGTATTAGAGATGCTCTTGAACCTGGTGCTAGTTTCTCCAAGCTTCACTGTCCTGATTCTTCCCATCTCCATCTGATCCAGTTATGGTCTTCAGGTGATCTCTATTGGATTTTTAAAGCCACAACTTTATGAATTGTAACATCATACTTTTCCTGAAAACTCAGTGGTTATGTTCTGCAGTAAGTTACTGTAGTATTTCACACAATTCTGACTCTTCAGGTTTTGTTCTGCAAGTATCACACACAACCCAAACCTCCATTTGAATCAGAAAGTCCACGGTACTCGTACAACGGAGCACCAAGACAGTCTACAACTGCTTTACAAATAATGTATTTATGCACCCACTTATTAATTTGACTTACTAATGTAAATTGATCATAGACTTGCATCAAGTCCTCCATTTTGTACTGTTCTAGCACCACAAAGTTTTCCAGGTTCGTGCTTATCTTCCGTGCACAGTCTTGGCAATGTACAACATAGGTCTTTCGAGAATTGCTCTCACTAGTGACAAAAAGCAGATCAAAGACTTCCACCTATTAAGACAGGAAACAGAAAGCCAAGCGTTACAATTTCATTTTTTAAAAAGTTAAAACCATGAAAACTGCGTTTTCTTCAAGATTTACAGCCTTACCCTGTGCATGCAAAGAGAAAAACTAGATTTGTTCAGGGAAAATCTATTCTCCTAAGGCTCGGGCAGAGAAGTGAAACAGTGTAAAACCACTAATATTGCACTTAGGATGTCTGCATGAACAGTGCCACGGGAAAGCTCTGCATCAGTACTGACAAAGCAGGATTCATTTGCTGAACAGGGGTTACCCAGTTAGGTGGGGATTTAAATCAATTATACTTATTTTTCCTTTTTACTGTCTGCTAAAGAAGTTTGTTATTTATTTCCTTACTACTGAACCACGTGCTCATCCTGCCCAAGAGGCTCTGTCAGAGGATAACTAGAAACTGATTTTCAGGGGGTAGGAAAATGTTATTTTCTTTTAAGCTTCATGAAAATTATTAACCAATACTTTAAAGTAACTATTAATAGGAAGTAGAATAAAAAATTTCAGCAAAAAGGTATGTCCTGCAGAAAAAAAGGGCTTAAATTTTCTCTCTTCTGGGTGTACTGTTGACTTCTGAAATGAAGACAGATATACCTTTAAAATGAAGCTCAGCAGATCAAATTTTACGCAGGAAGGGATAACAACATTTTATAATAACTGAGAATTGAAAATCGACCTAGTGAAAAACAATGTTGTGGAAATACTGCGAGAGACCCTTCAGCAAAATACAGCCTGCATCTAGAAAAACATCTGGATGAGCTCCTGGAAGGCAGTACTGCATCACACAGATGTGCTTACAGCACACAGCCAATGCTGCAGCTTAAAAGCAGAATTTAAATTCATCAACAACAAAAGACAGGGCAAAATTTAAATAAGTATTACAAGAGTAAATGAGCCCAACACATTTTTACTGACCTCACAAATGCTACAGTAATGAGCTGGCTCGTCCTTTGCTCGTCCATGCCAGACAATCTCCTTTCCTGCAGCAATCAGAGCTTCCCTCAGTGTCTGACACTGTTTGAGGGTTCTTAACAGGCAGTACCTGCAACCAAAAGCAGTTGTGTGTTCAGTTCAACATTCAACTGTGTAGCAAGACTCAAAAAGGCTTCAATTTCTTCCAAGACCCTGTACTTGGAGCTTGTTTTTCCTCTGGGATTTCAGAAACAGCTGCCTAGAAAGAATCACTGGACTCATGGCTTAGGGAGAAGTCAGACCTTGTGCTTATGGACCTCTTTCAGGACTGCCCCTTGCCCTGCAAACAGGCTGTACCTTCCATTTTTGACCAAAACACATGAATGCTCTTTCAAGCACAACAGAACAATGTGTTTTCAAAAGCAATCCACGTATTTTATTTTGAACCATAAATTTGTCAGCAAAAAGTTAGCTTGAACTGCCAAGTTCAACATAGCTGTTTACATTTTGTGTGACTATAGCCTGATCCAAAGGACTTTTAACGTCCTAAAACCCCTCTTACTTCCTCAGCACTACTAAACTTTATTATCCCAAGTTTTCTGGAACCCCAGGTTCTGCCAGGAATCACTTTACACACAGTGGAAATAGAATCCATGAACATGTACCTTCTCCCATGCAAAAGGAAAAAGAACAGACAGGTTGGTATTAGGCAAAAAAAGGAAAAATCAACATAAACAGTAATTCTAAAACTTATTTTATGAATGAAGAAAAGAACTGTTCAAATGTCAAATTAAAATCCACATTCCCTGCCATACCCCCTTGTAAAGGCAAAAAAAATTAAATAATTTTATTGTCACAATTTTATACAGCTCTCTTCCTTACAAGAAAATGTAACTTGTTTTCTAGCATTTTATGAGCTACATATGTTCTTCAAAAAAAGCTGGCAAAATAGGTCACCAGATTTCTAAATTACAATGTTATTTACAATAATTTTAGCTCTCAGCTATCCTATTTATTTGAGCTGCAGCCTTTGCAGCCTTTAATTTTCTCCTCCACAGGGTGGTTACATTACATGCTCATTAGATGCAAAAGGAAAATTGAAAAAAATTAAGGGTAAAAACAAACACTGGACAGAAAACAAAGTGCTCACGAGTTCTATCAAGTGTTTTCAACTTGATCCTTCTCCCATTTTAAAGCCTTAAACATGTAATACATACATTCTATATTTTAAAAAAACCCTCATTTCTTTCATGTGTTTCCAAGTAGCTAACAGACTCTCAGGATTTAGAAATACTCTCCTCTTGTTTTACACTCATACCGTTCATCTTCAGTAAAAACAACGGCTTCAGTATGGCTTCACTAACACCCCCACTGTAAGGATAACACAAAACTGAAAGGGTGTTTCTCTGTTAAACATCTTATTTTCATATACCCAATTTCAAGAACATTATACAGCTCATTAAGCTGTAACTCCTTCAACACTTTTCAGGTTTGGTGTGAATGTGAGTTATGATGTTAAGGCCAACCACAGGTGATAGATTAAGTATTAATTCACTCGAGTGTCGGGTTATTGTGCTCCTTACAAGCTCAGTAACTTTGGGAAAGCATTCATTTCTGCAATACAGCCTGATTTCAAATAAACTTAAAAGCTACCGTTCTTCTTTCCTGCTGTTACCTGGAAAAGTCTTTGGGCATCCCAAAGAGCAACTGGAAGCACACCTGCACACCTGCCACCATTGTTTTCCACTCCTGACTTCCAAAGACTTTTCAAAGTGTTTTCTATTGTTACAGCTGTGAAAAAAGAACTGCCCAGAACGTAACCCACTTATAACACTGCTGCAATGTCTGCCAAATTTGCAAACAAAGCAGAAAACAATAGCTTGAAGGTGAACTCCCCCTCCTTGGATAAAATTCAGGTCCTTGTAATGGCACTTGAAAATGTAAACGTTAACTATTTCACGTGTTTAAGGATAGGAGAAAGGATACAAAATGATCCCTGTGAAAATGCACCAAAATTTCCTGAAGTTTGGGAAGCCTTAAGCCAAAAAGGTGCCCAGCAAAGTGACAGTGTGCAAGTTCAATGGGGTCAGCTTTTAGTACTGCAGACTTGTTTTTCTCTTGTACAGTGAGAATTCGGTTGGAAGAAAATCCAGACCATCCCCCTTCTCAAATTCTCTGCAGGTATGGCATAAAGATATGAGTAAATCATGTCCAGTCAAATTCAAATATTTAACAGAAGAGGATTTAAAAATGGACATAATCCTGATTTATTCTAGAAGGGCAGCGATAAGCCCGTTTGAATATTTAGATATTCAGTAAAACTTTTCAAAAGTATGGAGACCATCCCAATGGCAATGCAGAACCAACCTCTTTGTACCTTCCAGTAATACATCTTCCCTGATACGGAAAAGTATTTTACCTAGCTTCATGATTTTGTGCAAAATAATTTCTCCCATGTCATGTTCTTTTACATTTCTGAAACTATTTCTGTAACAGAACTTAGTATTTCAGTTACTTTGGAATTAATTTTTTAAGCCTTTATTACTATGTTCGCTCTACCTCTAAAATTCTTCTCTTCCTCAGATGCATTTGTAAAAGTCCTTCTGGCTTTCATCTAAGAGATTTGTAGTTAATTTTTCTTTCCTTGAGGGTTGTCCTCCCTCAGCCAAGTTTGAAATAATTTTTTCTGCTGTGTTCCTGCTTGCAATTCTACTGTTAGAATCGAATCTTTAAAAAACATCTCATGAGAAAGTTTCAGGTTTTGCTCTTTGACTTTTATCTAGCAAGACAGCACTGAACTGCACATTAACTAAAAATACAACGAGGCATCAGATTTCTTCCAAAAGCAAAGTTTCCTTCTATTGCTTTTCCCCTTCTGCTACTCCATTTCTTTTCTTCACTAATCTGGTTTCCAGTATTCGTATCTATGCTCAAATTTTAGTTTATTGCCTCTGCAGTGGTTACTCTCACACAACCCACTAAGACATATTTGTATTTATCTTTCAAATTGAATTAGAAGCTATTTTTTATTGTTTTCCAAGAGCTAATCTTTTGTACTATGCTGACACCTAAGAAGCCCCAGAGACAGAAGTCCAAACTACCTAAACACTTTATGTATCTTTGACATGCAATTTTAGATAGATCCGTGCTTGGCAAAAAGATGACAGCTGTGTCACTTACTTTTATTTCCTGATGACAAATGAAGCCAGCTACCCAAGATGAAATTCAACCAGCTCTATCAAAAAGGACTATTATTTCCAGCATTTTTATACACGTGCATACACTCACATGTATGTAGCACACAAATGTCTCTGTTTTGTACACAGAAAATCCAGGTGCAGTGGACAACAGCTACTGGCCAGATGGTTTTCCCTGCAGACACGAAGTCCACAGGAAAATGATGCAACTGCCTTCTTATCTTAAGGAAATTCATGAAGGTTTCAGCATTCCCACTATGTTTACAAAGCCAAGGTCAGACCCCAGGCTGTGGTGATACCGATTTCTAGGAACTGCTATTCCATAACTACAGGAGTGACCACAACAAAAAGTTATCTCGGGCTGCTGCTACTGGACATTACAAACCAGAGCTGATCATCCCCTCTTTTTCCCCTCTGCACCCACAGCAGGAACTTGAGATCTGGCTGACAACTAACCTGGATAAGGGGGGCTTGATCCAAGTAAACCAGAAATGGTTTCAGTAGACTGGAAAAAGCGAATGCATGCACGTCCAAAGTTTCTATCTGCTCCTCAGCACCTCTGTTTATTTGTAACGTACACCTAAAATTTGAGTCTCTTGCTAAAAAGCTGAGCTGCTGTCAGCCAGCAAGACAACAGCAAACTACCATTTTGTCCTCCGTGTTTCTTCATAACATTTTAACTGATTCTCTTGGAGAAGGATGCTGTGCTCAGTCACGTTTTTCTCCTTTTAAGCCCAAACCATGGCAAATGCAAAATGCAAGTGGCCAAAATATCAAAATCATATTTTGTCAAGAACATTCCAGAACTCCTTTGAGCTTTACAATAGAAGTCTGCTGGGTTTTATATGTATTTTATATAAATAAAGAAAGAAGTGAAGCTTGTGGATTTGGTATTTTTAAATGGACTTTTTGGCTTCCTCCCACACTCTCCTGCATTTTCCCCCGTTCCTCATTTCTAGCTATTCGGTTTCTCTTCTCCTTTTTATGACAGCTGGCATTAGGAATATGAGCACTAATCGTTTAATTGAAGGGGCAGGACTGCCAGGCCTTCAGCAAATACTTTCTTTACCCTAAGTATCAGTTCCTAGATTTTAGGAAAGTATTCACACACAAACACTACCCTATAATCAAGCTGTAGAGTGACTACAAACCTCCCTGTTGTCAACTTCCAACATTCTCAGTTCTTACAAATTTAACATTTCCCCAATGCCACCCTTCTGCAACAGATGTTCAAGCTTAAATTAAATTCCTACTGTAAAAAGGTGTCGCACTCAGATGTCACCAATAAATCCTACTGGGGGAAAAAAAGGCACTCTTTTTCTTTGCCCTTTTTTTCACAAGTTAACTCGCCCATTTCTTTAAAGCCCATTTCAAGGCAAGTAATAAAAGGATTCAATGCTTCTTGATTCAGTATCTTGGTAAGACTAAGGAGGGCTCAGAAATGCCTTGGAAGAGTCAGGCAAAGCAGAGAGTGGTTCTACCAAAGGATTCTCATGATGAGTAACATGCTTTGGAATTCATTCCCCTGCTTTCTTTAAGACAAACCTATGCTATGTGTTGAAATGTTCATTCATTCCTCAGCCTCAGTATGGTGCTGCAGTATGATTTACATTTGCTTGAAGTTGCACCCTTTAAAGAAAATCACTACAGATGCTAGAAGCCTGGAACATTCCTGCATTTTGGAATATGCGTATGAGAAATGTCACTAAACTTAATCATCATTTTACACATCAATCAATTCATTGTTCAGAAGAGCAAAGGGAAGGAGGCTCTCAAATTCCTACTTGCCTTTATTTAAAAGATTTATACTGGATCTCCAAATGACAGCATGAGAACACTAACTACAGTTCTAAAAATGTGGAATTAAGTTTAACTTTGCTGTAAAAATTACTATATATTCCCATTCTAATATTTGGGTTGATGACCTAATTTTCTCATTTTTGATGATATGTACTCTGAACAGCTGCTGTGATCAAAGTCAACTCTTTCTGTAAATTGCTGAATTAAGTCTGTGCCACATTTAACTAAAAAGTTACTTAAGACGATTCTAAAGCTATGCCACAGTAACATCACGTAAAATATAATAAAATTAGGGATGCCTATAAATGTTGCATGTGGAAAACAGAATCTAAAGTAATTTTGGTTTGGCTCCCAGGAACTAAAAAGTCTCACAAAGAATTATTTATAAATCAACTACTGGTTTATGTGTGAAGAGGAAAAGGGCACAGTAAATCTTCAACTAAACAAAACTTACTTTATCATTTCGAAAAGCTTTGGATCTGAGACCTTGATATTCCGAGC
This sequence comes from Gymnorhina tibicen, assembly GCA_013399875.1. Taxonomy (NCBI): domain Eukaryota; kingdom Metazoa; phylum Chordata; class Aves; order Passeriformes; family Artamidae; genus Gymnorhina; species Gymnorhina tibicen. The sequence goes on from VXAZ01007584.1 coordinate 109,460, forward strand.
CATATTCCATGAAAGGTGAACCATGGGTACTATGGACTTCACGCTCTGCAGCTTATTCCACTCGTACCGTTCCACTGCCAACTTGTACTGACAGGCTGCACAAACACAGAGTTACAGAAGCAATTAGTCAGGTTAAGGAACAATTATCAACCAAGATCACTCTGTTGTAATCATGATTTATATGTTTTACAGCTGAACTTCATTTACAATGAGCCATTCATTCCAACTACATTTCCATTCTTTAAAATGTCTTTTAAAAAGTGTATTTATGTCGCTGAAAGAACACACAATACCACAGCAGCTACAAATACCTATGAAGACAAGTTACTGACAAGTGTTCAATTTCTTTGTTGAACATGGAGCAGTATTTAAAAAATGTTAATTAGTAAATTTTCAAATATTCCAGATTTACAAAAATGCAGATTTGAAATGTCTGCATCTCACTCTATTCACAATTTATCATGATTTTACACTGCTATGGTATATAATCTTTTCTTGAGAGAAGAAATGAGTCAGATTTTTTCATTAAGCAGCCTACTCACTCCACCCTTTTAAAAATGTTTTACAAAATTTCCTGTGACTGAACATGAGAGGTCTATCAGTTAATCACACAATCCTAGAGATACACTCTTTATTGCACCATATAAAGACACACTTTAAACTACTTAGGAAAACAGAAGCTTTTTTGGAAGTACATTCTCTTCAAATGCATGACAGGCTCTTGTTTCAGCTGTGGAATTTCCTTCCACACTCACAGATAAAAATCCTCCAAGACCATGGTTCAAAACTAAAGGCTTCCAGAGCAGTAGGTCTGAGAAACCTGATACTCCTTTATGAACTACATTTTGCAACTGTTTGCATTTTCTGGTGCTCTCACCAAAGAGCTATGAGGTACCCACTGTCCCAAAAATATTAGAGGACTAGTGCTTAAATTCATATGAAAGCCATAGTGCAGTTTGCTGGGTAGTACAAATTTTGGGAGGAAAGTTAAGAAATGGCCTAAGAAGACAGTACATGAATTAATTCTACACATTTAACTTTTACAAGCCCATTCAAAGCACGACTGCCAAGACTGCATTTTTGCTGCTTTCTCTTCCGCTTACAATGGAATTATTTAAAGCTTCAACACATCATATTTTAAAAATACAGCACACTGGGTTTTTCTCATCTAGTAAAGCAGGGCAAATTAGTAAGAACTGGCAGGTTCTGTGCCATGTGCAGTATAATATTACCTACACACAGTTCAGCACAGGCAGTGCTCACACATACCTGTGAGAGGGCCAACGTTCCATGCGATGTTGTTGCACCAGCCAATAGCCTGAACCCAGTGAACAGTGCCAGCATTTATCCACACCAAATCCCCTGGTCTTTGAATGAATCTATAAACTGGGACATTGGCTTCATACAAATCTTCCAAGTTTGGCCACCAAGATCCCATTAGGAAATTCATATTGTTCCTGAAACAAGAGGAAAGATGAAGTCTTCAGCATTTTCCAATGGAAATGGTAAATTCACACATTAGTGGCAGATACTTCAATGCAATTACGTGTAAAAGATAACCATCACCATAAATGTTTTCTGCAGCTAATGAGTGACCCACAAAGAGCAGACAAAAGGAAAGTGTCGTGTATAAAATTCCTGATTATAATTCCACATTTCATATCCATCAATACATTACGACACCTACCCATCCACCTGCCCACATGAAGTCCGTTTATAGCTTCCAGTTAAGTTCTATTTTCCCTTAAGTTTCCCAGTATTTTACTGATGCTGAGGCAGACAAATCCTTGGTCAGATCTAGTATGGCACTGGTGCCCAATGCCACTTTTTTTCACCACTGACTGATCTTCTGTACAGACCACACCAGCTCCCAAGGATGTTTTCTGTTCTGAACATGTACTCCCACTGTCTGTGCATGCATGTGAAGCTTGCCCACACAACAAGCAACCTCTTGGCAACTTTTTAACTGTGATCCATGGGTCTATGCTCTCAGCCAAAAAATGCTGACCCTCCTGAGCAGCATGGAAAAACACCTCCATATGGATTTCCTAACTATGAACTCCTCCCCTGTGGTTATGCAAAATCCACCCTCCTCTCCCATCCTTATCCCAGTATTATACTGCTTTTATACTGCACCAAGAGAGATTATTTGCAATGCACAGTTTTCAAATACAATTAAGTGCCTCTGCAGAGGTAACCTTTTGTGAGGTTACCAAGCTCTCAGTTTCTCTGTCAGCCTCAGAAGGACAGTGACATGCGAGTAAAAAGGCCTGTTGTGCCAGAGACGTGGCAATTCCATCAGCGGAAATTACATTTTTAAGATGGCTTATCTTTGTAAGGGTGGGTGAAATAAGAACAGCTGTCAGTAGGTAGGCAAAAAATACAGAGATACTCAGACGAATTTGCCGAACTCTGGAAAAGTTCTGAAGTCAAGAGCTTAATCCAGTTTCAACTGGGTAAGAAAAACCTTCTCCCATACGATCAACCTCAGAGGCTCCTGCTTGAATACTGACATGATTAGGGGACCCGACTGATGCTCCCTCTTTTTTGTGTGTGTGCATTACAAACAAGCATTCGTCTGTCTGTTTTTAAGGCAACCACTCTACACAAGGCACAGCACAGAAATCCTAATCTCAGAGCTGGCTGAGTAGTTCCCCAGTGCTCAGGATACCTCAGCTTTTCCAGGGAGTTACAAATATGTAAGTCCAAGCAAAGCCTGCCATGATGCCTCCTGGGGTCTGAGCAAATTAAGCTTTCACTCTAAATGCAACCAGAAAACATGCCAAAATACCAATGACTCTGTATTTGGTTCTGTCAAGACAATTCTGCCTTTTTGTTTCTTTTTTGTTACAGACATTTTACAAATACGCTATTTTCTATGAACTCCAGATTTTGCATTCTGACCTACTTTAGAAGACTTTTCTGACTGCACGGAAAACCCGTAAAATAATGCCCCCTTAGAACACCCCCAGTAATTTCCCCCTTCAGGTCTGAGAAAGGCACAAAAAATTTGATAAAATACAGAAACAGCACGTCCAGCTTACTTTTCACAGAAGTCATTCATGACACCCCAATAGCTTTCAGGGACAACAAACCATTCACAGTCACCTGGACCAATATTTATATTTACTGAGCAAAAGTTGTTATTTTCTTGATGACCTGAAATTTAAGAGAAAAGTAAACACACTTTATGTAAGGCCTTTTTATCAAAAAAATGCCATGAAATGCAAAAACACAGTTACTAAATTATATATTTTATACGACACTTCCATACACTACTTAGGTGCTTCACACAGTTAAGCTACCAGTGACTTGAGAATTCTGCTTTTGTAGAAAACAAAGTTTGTGGAAAACAAAGTTGGAACTACCAATCTTGGGGATCTGACCAGTATTTCAGCAGTTCCCCTTTCCTGCAGAAATAAGTATTTCAAAAGCTCAGATTTTGTGTTTTATGGTATCTCCTGACAGTTCCGGTCAGGTGCAAAACTTTGTGACTTCAGACACTGAACAGACAAGGAGTACAAAAATCTTCTTGAAAGAGATTTCAAAATCCATGCAGAAATGCCCAGTATTTTATCTTCTTTTCACAACTGAAAAACGGAGCCATAATCCCTAATGGAATTTTATGAAGTTGTACTTCAGAAAAAAACAGAACCTGAAATTTAGTCCAGATTCTTCAAGTCCCAGTCCAGGGCCCCAGCACAGCACGATTCATCATGGAGGGTTGAGTCCTAATTCTCAGACAGTAAAAATCTAAAAAAGTGGAAGTTACTGATTTCTAGGATTGCACCAGCCTCACTTGGGAAGCCTCTAAAAACTTCCAAGGTATGGAAAATACAGATACCGTCTACGTATATAAACCCAACCTACTTTATCTCCTTAAAGAATCCAGTATAGCATGCAAGAGGTCAGCAGGGCAATTCCCTAGAACTGCAGAAATCCAGAAATTTCTACTCTAAGCGCTTTGTACACGCAGAGTTCAGTTAAGTAAGAAATATAAAAATGCTGAATATGTAGATTTATCACATTTAGGCATGCTGTAAGATACAGGAAATCTGCAGTGCAGTTAAATCCAACACCCCACAGCAGAACCTGATTTTTTCATGCAGATTATACTCACCTGGTGTCCTGCTTCCTGGAACCTTCATGTAGAGCTGGACTGTGTTCATGCCCAGGATGGTATGACCAACATGGCTTAGAAGATTTCCTGCTGATACCACACGTACAAAAGCAGGAAGTTTTGTCAGTTCATGGAGTTGCAACTTCCACCTGCAGCAAAATAGCAAATTGACAAACTGTGAATCCCTGAAACTCTTAGAAGAGTTCGGGAAACAAACATTTTCAAAAAGTTGTTAGCATAGGTATCTGTGTTACTCTTTCAATTTTAAAATATTTCCAAATACAATCACAAATCTGACAGGCTAGTTGAGGGGAAATGTAATTTTGTAGCCGAAGCTGAGAACTACAGATCAGAAGATCTAGCATCTATCTGGGACCCTACAAAAACTATTTCAAGTATCAAAATCCAATTCCCTATGAGCCTCAGGTTAGTTATGCTTAGGTTCATTTCAAGTCTCTCTCCCAATGGCTTGTTCAGAGTAACAGTTTATTAGCAACTAGTCTGTATCTATCTACAATTTTTTAACAACCTCTAATCACATCCACAGACGCACACACTGATCTTCCAGTGACTGCCACAGAAGATGTCATCATCTTAAGTGGTCCTTACTGCCCAAACACCATAAACTTTTCTTCTCTAATGACTGAAGTAGACCAGAATTTTTGTACTGCAGCTGGTGGGACTGACAGCCTGGACATGCTGGATCTTTGATGGAAGTATGTATTAACTAGAGATTGAACCAAATAATTAATACTGGACAATAAAAACATGCTTTCAGAGTATTTATAATATTTTCTAAGCTACCTTCATCTACTGACAAAAGGATATATAGTTTAAATAATACTCAATTTTTTCTGAGGCTCTTGAGAGGTATCATGGCTTACCCGTAGGTAAGCACTGGTCTGGTCTTTGCTACATATTTTGAACCCTGTTACTGGATAAAGAAGCAAGAGTTATGAAAAGGTGGAAACAGATGACAGCATGAATGAAAGGAAAAAAAAACACTAATAACAAAAATTCAGACAAACAAAAAAGAAAAAACCCCTTTAATCTTAAAATTTCTATGCAAAGACTAAAATCTTGGTATTGTCAGAAGTAATAAAGTAGTAAGCAAACAATTTAAAGCTTCACAATGAAACGAAGGGGATGGATTAGAAGGAGGACTAGAAAGAATGGTTTCTAATGGATGTTTAAACTCATTTCTGGAAAAACCAAAATCCTGGAAAGAGAAGTTTGAAAAGGCATTTTAGCGTGAGAAGGACTCGTAACAACAGTTTGAAGATCAAAGGTAAGCACTTCATTGTGGAAATGGGGTGTGCAACTGGAATTTATCAGCAGACTGACTGATGTCTGAGAATACTACACTGGATTTCCAGAAGGATTATCATCATGTACAATCCCACTGTGAGCAGGAGAAACTGTTATCAACTTACTTCTTGTCATCTGACAGGTCAATGTTGGTCCCAAACTTGATTGTTTTAAAAGGTCCTCTTCTCCTCCTCCCAGAGCTGCAAATATAAAAATGTATCAGGCAAATGTGAAAAGGGAATGATGTAAAATCACACATACAACCAACTACAGAATTAAGAGTTATACCACACTTACTTATCAGAAGATGTGGATTCATTATCTGAGTGGTCCTTGTGGTGACTCTTCTTCTCATTTTCCTCCTATAAAATGCAATTTTGAAATGTTTTTACATATATATATATATATATACACACACATAAAAGAACATATAAAATATATAGGTATAAAGTGATAACAAAGACATAGATATAAGTAAATTTGTTTCAAGATATCGACACAATCTTTGAAATATCCACGTCTAAGATTTTGTGTCAATATGCCTTCATTGTGAAGGAAAAAAAAAGTTAGCCAAATGCATTGAAAAAAAATTCTTCATGGCTGCAGATTCCATGACACTCAGGCCAGGACAACAGAAAATATCTACACTGTAAATATTTCTGCTGGCCTGCATTCAAGTTGGAAATGAGTATGCTGGTTCATTCCATTATGAGGGTGACCTGGAATCCAATATTAAGGAATTCTGTTAACTTTTTACACTAAGAACCTTTACCTCCCTTCAAAGTCAAGTTTCCTGACAGGAAACTAGGATGACTAATATTTGTAAAACTAATTTAATAAAATCCATTATATAAAATCTTTTGAATTTTTCATAGCTGTATGCTATTTTAACTCGAGCAGTAGCTGAGACCATGACTAGTGGAAAAAATCCAACCAATATTAAATGATGCAATTTGATCTTTTTAGCAGACTGTGCTCAAAACCGTATTCTAAAGACTTCTATTTTGGCAAGTATATGGACAGAGAAGGAAAAAGAAAGAGACAAAAAGGAAGAAGGAACTGTCTGGAGTCTATCCAAGGATCTCTGGCTTTGAATGGGATTGTTGTTAAATCTCAAAGTGCCCTGTGTACCTGAGAAAGTCTTATTCATCCTTTGAATGAAGGACAAAGAGAAACAAAAAGAAACCTAGTGATGATGGATTTATCAAATGCTGCAAGACATGTTAGAAAAGCAATGAAATAGCTGTAAGAGGAATAAAGAGAAAAGATCACTTAGGGCAAGCCAAGAGAACTGTGGCTATAGAAAGAAGAAATAAAGCTTTCATTTAAACACTGAAAAGTCACCTAAGGACAGGTCAGAGCAGTGTTAGGCAAAGGAGACATGTACAGCATCTTTCTAATTTCCAGGGGAAAAATGAAAATCATCACTCTTAAAAATTATTTTATGTATTGCATTTTTACCACCAGTTTGTAACAGTGAGGGGAAGAAAAAAATCAGAGAACCCTGCAGGACACATCATGGTGCAAATCCAAAGCTGAGGCTTTCAATGGTATGTGATCAACCACGTACATTTTTAAACATTTCTATCTCTATCTATGTATAGATATAAATAGATACAGATATCTATTATGTTCCAGTGATGGAATGTTCTCCAGCCCCTCTGGAATGACATACAAGAATACAACACTGGTGCCACTGCTCAAGGGACACCAGAAAACTTCAGCCAATATCCTACTGAAATTTATTACCACTGCACAGGAAGAAAAACCCCAAGTTCCACGCTTCCCAGTGGCACTCCTGTTTCTTTTCTTCAACCTGTACCAGCTCCAAGCCTTATGACTAGATTCCCTTCTGTTCCCTTCAACTACCAATTGTTTCTAATCCTTTCCTCTAATGCACAGAATTTAAATTTAGAATTTCTCTTTCCCTTCCTACTGAAATCACTTCTGTTTCTGTGTAAAAGCAGTGAAAACTGCAATAGCCAATTCCCCACACTGACATGTTCCCTATTTTCTAACAAACAACTGGTCAAAATTATCTTGTCTTAGTTCTGCCTTAGCACAATCCTTTTGCAACACCAGGTAACATAAGACTCCAAGGAGTGCCCACAGCCACTTTCAAGAATGTGCTTACTACACTTCAGTAAAAAATACTAAAAAGTAATACCAATAAAATCACATTTCACAGAATCCCCGAGTAACAGAATAGTTAGGGTTGGGAGGGATCTCTGGAGATCATGGAGTCCAACATCCCTGCCAAGGCAGGAAGGGGAAATATTATTTCTAATACTTCACTCTGTCACATAAGTCTAAAAACTTCTAAACTAAATACAAACTGTTATGTTTGGAACCGAACAAAAGACAAGTATTAGTGTAAACTTCTAATAAGCCACATCCAAATTAATTCAGGTTAGTATGAAGAACAAAGAAATCTGATTCCCAAACGTGTGAAATTAGAAGCAATTCAAATTTTAAAAAAGCCCTGAGTTCTAAATATTTCAATATGAATTTTGACATTATAATATGAAAGCTTAAACTAATAAACTTTTAAAAGTATGTAGTAGCTGTGAGTTTTACATTATTAAACTGAAGTTTACACTATGAATTTGAGAAGAACAATTTGACCCTCTATTCAAAACCGATTTTGAAAATTTACCTGTGCTCTTCAAGATAATGGAAATGTCTCTTGTCCCTTAGCACCTTCTGCTTTTTCCAAGAGCCATTATTAATTGGCTCCAGAGCCAGTATGCAGTCCATGAATTGTAACTCGAATAGTAGCAATTAACTTACCCTTAAAGACTCCTGGAATGAGGAGGCCTGGTACTGTGCATATTTAGCAATTGTTGTATGAGATCTACTGCTTTCACAACGCCAGATTTTCTTTGTTCCAGTGGGGTCCCAGTTTTCATCTGCTGGCTGCAGTAGTTGTGTCCTTACTTCTACTATGTGTTCGTTATTTGCTTCTACCAATGTCTTAGTAGAGAAGAGTCCTAGATCTAATTAACAGCAATAAAATTAATACATGAAGGTTAAAATAGAATAAAAAGAATTCAGGAAAATGCCTGAAATTATCGAAAGGTTTAACCTAAAATAATTTTTCCCCCTTAGTCTTCACAACACTGCCCACCTGAACGTTAATTATTGACACCCAAAAAACCTTTCTCCATACATCCAGTAGAAAATTAGAAAAAACTTGGCAGCTATGGACTATATTACAAGAAAGATTTTACATGTCTTGAGTAAACAAATCTGCAAACATTGTTCAAATCTATTATCAAGAAAGTATTTTTCAGAGCTGAGTTTTATGAATGTACTTCCATCATATAACACATTTCCTACCAGGAGTGATAGTTTATCTGTCTACAGACTTGAAAAAGCTGCACTGTCAAATTATAGATCATTAGCTCTACACAGAAAGACATGCATCCAGTTTTTACAGGAAAATATCTAGCTGTAAACTTCCATATCCACACCTCAGCTTCCCTCTGTGCTCAGCAAAATCTGCTGGTTTTGTGGTGGGGGTTCTTCTGGCACTACCAAGATTAGAACCAACAGCAAACTGAGAAATGACAAATTACCCTAACCACTTGGAATATACAGGTAATACAGTATTACAGAAATAAAATATCCACTTGTAAGAACTGAGAGACTTCTCTTTAAAAAACATACATTTCTCCCCAAAGTAAAAAAAAAAAAAAAAAAAGTAAATTTACCTAATTTAAGCGCTCCAGCAAGGCCACGTATTACAGTAACAGGGTTGTTTGGATTTGTACAAAACTGATGTAAAGGTGGAAAGAAAGCGTCTCGTTTATTTTCCAACTGCAAAATTATAATGGAATATTAGATGTCAGATCAATCTAGATTCCTTATTTGTAAAATAAGAAAGAATAGTAAAACAAAAGAGAAATAACAGATAGAAAACAGGAATTTTTTCCATTTCCCTGCACTGTGGGGAATGAACAGCTATACCATACAATTCTTTCTATGGTAAATGCTGGGTTCACTCCTGAAATTAATTTGTTACTGTAATTTGTTTCTTGGCATGAATTATTCCCAGGTTGCTCCAGCTTTGCAACTCAGGTTTCCTGAACTTAATTTCTTTATCTGACAGTAGCCTTGTACATTCCCCAAATCTACAGAATTCTCTGAAGAGCAATACAGTTTCTTTTCAGAAGTAAAAAAGCCCTAATTTTACAGATAATGTATACAAGAAACAGTATAATTAGAAGACTACTCTCATGGTGTATCTCATGTTAACCAGAAAGGTTGATTTGATTTTCTTATGCTTCTCTGCACCTATAACCTCAATTTTATGCTATCGTCTCCCTCCTGATTTTTTTTTAATTGCTATGAATCCTTTAGAACACTGAAGGCATTTCTATAAACAGAACACAACACAGAGTTCCCAAGCAGTGGCACATCTGCACAGTCTGTGGCAGTGTGGTGACTCTCCAGCTTTGTGAGGACTCATCAAAGCTGGGACAGACTTTTATTAAGGCAGAAGGAATTCAGGTGCAATGCCTGGAAAAGAGCTGGAAGCACTATTGCATCCAGCCTAACTCTCAGGCAGCCTCTTGGGCACAATCAGACCCAAGTGCCACCCTCTTCTGGTCCCAAAATTGAGGTGAGCAAAGCCAACTCGAGCTTTTCACACTGCCTGTATGGACATACTGTAATTTATTCTTCTGCTGTTAAGGAAGTGGATATCCTGTAATTTATTCTTTTATTACTAAGGAAGTTAGCTCAATAAAACTGTTATGAAACTTTTATTTTCAGAACAGAAGTTTCAGTGCTTGCGTAAGAAAATACTACTCAACTAAACCCTGCCTTTTCCTGGTGACATTTTGTTCTTAACATCACCTCAACTTTTACTCATTTATCTTCACTGTGTTTTGAAGCAGATTGTCATGAGAGCTTAGTTTAATTACTTGCTCATTTATACTTAAGCTGTCACTTGCAAAAATTGTACATACATTTTTGAAATCCTGTGCACTGCATCTTATGAACTGTTTTGCTTATTCTGCCAACATACTGAGTATTAAAAATAAAAAATCTAAAGTATTTTTCCTTTTGTTTACTGAAATTCTTAATTTACAAGTACTTTAAAAGTCAAACGATGTCACAAAATTATCTTTAAGGTTAGCATTTCTCCTGCTTATATACCAGTCTGGAGAGCACCGTAATTAGAACTTGGCGATGAATAGTGCATCTTTAAAATAATTACATTATGTAATTCAGATATCCAAACAATTATAAAAGACAGGCAGCAATGTACTTCTGCCACTAGATTTACTTACATAAATACTAGGTGTAGGTGGATTCAGCTTGTCCTTTGGCAAGGGAGGGTACGGTGGAGGCGGTGGTCGTGGAGGTGGGCATTTATCCAATAGAATACTACTGTTAGATAAGCCATTTTTACCCAGATTCCTAAAAGGAAACAAGAGCTGTCTCTGTCAATACTTGACAAATAAAATAAATGCGTATCAGTGTAATCTCTTATGCAAAATAATGTTGTATAAGGAGAAACCATAATTTAAGATGCAAATAAAGCTCATGTGTTTTAATCAAGAATTTTCTGTGCATAATTTGATATTACTCAAACTTATTCCCACTTTGCCTGCTGAATCTGCAACATCGCCACAGTAATTTTAAATAAAAGCAAACATGACACATTTGACAAAATTTAACAGGAAGAGAAGGTTTCAACTGGAAATGGAGAAGAACCTTACCAGGTAGATGATCATTCCACAGGAGCTGAGGTAGCAGAGCAGAAGTCAGAAAATGCCAATGTCTCAGCCAAAAAACTGCTGAGTCACAGAAACAACTCCAGCTACACTACAGACACTGAACTGAACCACACCTACCCCTGCCTGCCTTACACATTTTGAAGCAGAAGGAGCCAAGGCTGCACAATCCATTTTTTGGAGCAATAAAGGGAGAGGCCCTACCCCCAGAGAGTTGCTGTGTCAGTGCCCCTGTGTGTGACTCCAGGGAGAACCTCTCCGCCTGTATTTTCAGCCTCTCCCTGGAGATTTCCAGGTGTGCAGGGCCCCGTATGTGTAACTTCTCTTATGATGCATGACCTGAAAAGTCTCCATTCTGAGCTTAGCTGCAGTCAATACCCAGTCACCATCACTGGGAAAGTACTCATAAAACCATCCCTTACAGTCTTGTTCAAAATGACTCAACTACCTCAAAATTCTTCCAACTAAACACTATTCAAATCCTTCTTCCAACCTCCCTTGATTCACTGTTGTTACATCCCACAAAACAGGATGTTTCTAAAGTATAATTTAGTCATATATCCTTACAAAATTCACTGGTTACTAAAAGGTTTTTTTGATAACAACAGTCTTCAGCAGAAAACACAGCTGACAACATTAGATGAAACTCCCAGCAACGGAGATTGTTTCTAAAACTGAGAAACATGGTACAGCCAGATACTGGGTTCATGAGATCACAGCTCCAAATAGAGCTACCACAACCCGTAAGATGGACTTGGGGCTTGAGATCAGATCAGACTGACATGATAAACACTTCAAAAAAAACAAGCAAACAGCTCACACACCCAAAAGCACACCTGTCAAAGTATCAAACAACTTACTCCTTGTGCTAAGTGAGTCCAATGCCAGAATTTCTCTTCCAAGAAAGAGTGATGCAGAAACTTTGATTAGTCATCATTCAGCTTGGCAAAAAACTCACTGGCCAGTGCTTAATGTCTGATGTAGTTATTGCAAAGGCTTCATTGTCCCCACATACACAAAAAAATGCCAACAAAGCAAACAAAAAAAGAACCCAAAAATAACATGGCAGTATAAAATCATCACCACACAGAAATTTATTGACCACAGCTGAATGAACCTGAGATTCAGACCATTTATGCCAAATAAAACTAGACTCTAAACAGCAGGTATCAGACGTTACTATAACCTCTTTATTACCAAACTGAGAAATAAAACCAACACAAAAGTGTAGTATTAGAAATAAGAGAGAACTTTGACAAAATTCAGTTTGCATTGATAAACAGTTCTCAGGAAATCTTTAAGGAAAATGAGAAAAAGTGAACTTGAAGAAAAAGGGACATTGCTCAGAACTAGCATGACTTGAGCTGCTGCAGTCACAGTGAGGTAATTACAGCGAAAGCTCAGTAAAGCCAAAGCACAGGGGGGTTTCGGGGAAGGGTGACAATGGAGACAGGAGAAACTTCTGTACACTTAGAGAAACTACAGGTCTGAAAACGGAGAAGAGAAAGGGAAAGAAACAAGACAGTATAAAGGAAAAAATCAGATGGACAAAGATATCTCATAAACCCAGCACCTGAAGCTGATATTACCAATTGCATGCTATAATTTCCTACTAAGCTACTAAAACGCTATGTGGAAATTTTAAGAGGAAAACGGACAAAGAAAAGCAAAGCTGAGACAGCAAAACATTCATAATTTAAGTGGCACAGGAAACAGATGGGCAGAATATTTAAAGTTGTATTTAACAGACCAGCTTCACTCTATCATCATTTTTTTTCCTATCATCTTATTTTTTTAAACTATGAATCAGAATATCTTACTATTAATAACAAGGCAAGAGAGCTATTAAAGAATAATTCTGTAATTGTTAGTGTGCCAAACAGAGCAATAGAAATTATAAAAAACACTACAGAAGTACTAAAAATATTTGCTACCACAGTGTGAGTATCCACTGCCAGCTTCTCCACTTCTGGAAACACAGAACTACAGGAAGCGCAAGGGAAGTGAAAGACCCTTCCTCACCACAGCAACTGTGCTGAAAATCCCACATATCGCAGTTTCAAGAATGCAGTTTTTGTAAGAGGATTTCATAGTGGCTAAAAGGGGCAACAAATGCACTGCTCAAGAAAAAACAAGCCTGATTTACGCCCCCAAAAGAAACTGGATAACCAGTCACCTACGACACTGGGATGAAGGAATGAAGAAAAGGACAAGCTTCATTCACTTAAATTGACTTCCACAGAAAACTGGCTTGTCGTGGACTGTGCAAGGACAGCACCCTTCATTCCCACAGAGTGGGAAGAAAAGGCAGGAGCAGCTGTCAGGCTCAGAGGGGCAAGGACAGGGGTGCATTTTGAACAAGTGGCATGGAGCCTGTCCTGAGCCACAGCTGCAGCACTCAGTCCACGGCAAATTCCTCTGGGGGTGAAAACAGCAACAACTCATGGAAGTGCTTCATCCTGAGGACCAAACTTGAACTGCCATGCTTAGGAGAACATCAACCATTACGGATGAAACTGGTGCCTCAACTTCACAAAATCACTGAATCAGTTAAGTTGGAAAAGACCTCTGGGATCACTGAGTCCAACCTCTAACCAATCACCACCATGTCAACCAGACCATGGCACTGAGTGCCACGTCCAGCCTTTCCTTAAACACCTCCAGGGACAGTGACTCCACCACCTCCCTGGGCAGCCCCTTCCAATGTCTAATCACCCTTTCCGTGAAAAAATTCCTCCTAATTTCCAACCTAAACCTCCCCTGGTGCAGCTTAAGACTATGTCCTCTTGTCCTGTTGCTTGGGATTATTTCATGTAGTCATGGGATCTCTTGGATAAGCAATCATTGCATTCATTAAAACGTCCCTTTTAATTCTATTTTACTGCTTTCTAGGATACACTCCCACAGCTTCTAAAAGACAGTTTACAGCCTTCAGTCTTAGCTAAGGACTTCCCCTCTGGCTGTACCTAAACACACAGCTGACCAGAAGCCCAGGTCTGACACAGTTTCAACAGTCACCCACAGAAAACTTATCACGCAGTTACCAGACACTTTTTAGGTACTGGATTGACTTTGCATCACCCCACCTGACCAAAAAAAAAAAAAAATCATGGAGGTTTAAAGCTACCTGTGTTACACAGCTATACAGATTTTAACTCTATTTTATAATAAAAACTCTACCTCAAAAAATATTAAAGTTAACAGGATAAAACTTCTTTTCCGAGAACCAAGAACCATTATCATTAATTATCATTCTTTACATTTATTAAACTAATCACCTCAATGTTTTTATTATTTCACTCAAGCCTTATGTCAGACTGAGAGAATTTTGTCTATTTCTCAGGAAGCGTGCTCTTCAAGTCCTCTGGAACTTTTCCTGTTTTCCAAGAACTATTAAAAAAAAAATGTATATGAATTATAAACAGTTCTCTGGCTCGCTCTTTCAGAGTTCACGGATGTATGTAATCTGGGCCTCTGACTTAAAAATGCCAAATTTAAGTATAACTGCTGTTTAACCTTCTCCCTGAAATGAAAGTACATCCCATGATGTGAACATTTTATCTGCCTTTTTCCCAAGCATAGAACAAAAATATTTACTGAACACACTTGCTTCTGTTGAGCATGCCAGTACTTCTGTGCAGACATTATTTTTTTGGTTCTTCTTTTTTGTTTTTGTCTACAGGTTTTCTTCTTCCAAACATAATTTCTGTGTTTTCTAGAACTCTTAGCTTCAACACTTTTAAAAATATTTGCCCTTTTTGTTTCTACTTGGGAGCTTATGACTTTTTGATGATAATGAAAAGTTCCTAAACAACTTCCAGTTATCTATACATTTGTATTTTAGGTACAATTTACAGGTCGAAACAGAGTAAGTTACAGGCATTTGTGCTCAAGCAGTTATTTTTGTTGTGAAGTCAGTCTAAGTGAATTATTATTTGAGGATTAGCTGTGTAAGAATTAACAAGGTTTTACTGCTCAAGAGATTATAGTTATTCCGAAGAACAAATTAATACCCTCTCTTCCCCCAATAAAAATCGCATTTAAAACAAATACAAGGAACTGTGGATTTATTTGATAGTCTATCTCAAGTCTATCAGAATTAATTAATCTACAAAGAGGAAGGAACGAGACATTTTCAAAACGTGCCTGCACAAGGAATCAGTTGAAGCACTGGGTTGCACAGCACTTACTCGATGCAGTCCTGGTTCAACCCAGAAATACCCACCCTTCACAATTAGCAGATACAATCGGTTGCTTTCTCACTGTGAGTTATTACAAAACCACAGAAAAACGCCTGTCAATCCCCACCACCCGGGGAAGGAGGTGGTTACACACAACACCCAGCTTGGCTCCCCGAGCTTCGCCTCCCTGAGCTTCACCTCCCCAAGCTCCTTCTGTAGCCACGGGATAAAGAGAGGAGCTCTCCAAGGGAATATAAAGAAGTCAAGTCAAGCTTACATTATGCTTAAATGCAAGTAATGCCAGATAATTACACAACCTGTTTATCATGCAATTCTCTACCCCAGCCTTTCACAACCAGGTACTAGCTGGCAATACTCCCAGAGATCTTTCATGAAACCTACAGAAAACCCTACAATAGAAATGTGGATTTTCTCATTATGCAAATGTATTTCTAATTATTTTTTAATTCTGTTCTGGTTTTGACCTCAATAGTGCAGGTTGGCAGTGAATTTCATAGGTTAATTACATGTTACGTAAGAAGTAATGTTCCTTTTTTTCTTCTCTTAATGACTTTTACATCTTTCCTCTCTTATTTCATTTTCTAATCACCTTGCTCATAGGCTGTAAGACAAACAGAATCACATCAATGACTTACGTAAGAAAAACATTGTAACAAGTGGCACCAAACTTTTCCATACACTTGCCTTTCCCTCTGAACTGTACTTTTTCCTATCTTTTTTTTTTTTTACTCCCAGATAATTCGGCTTCCCATCTACAGATTTCTGTATTTGCCTTTTGAACGAAACAGAATCTCTTATTCCAAACAGTGTTTAGCTTGTGAAATCACAGTATTTCACATTTTATTCTTAAAACTTTTGCTGTGATGAAGTTCACTTGCCAGATGTAACACGCCTTTAGAGCAACTGAGCAATTCTGTCTTGAAGCCAAAAAAATCCTTCCTTTGTAAATAAAATTCCCAATAAAACAAGAATTGCTTTTGTTGTTTTTAAGAACAAAACACAAATTTAATCCAGGTCCTTCCTCCACAAAGTACTTCCCTCCAAATAGATTTAGGTTCTTTTCTTGTGCACCACGAAGTTCTCAAACTAGTGATTCACTGACTTCCCAGGCCAGGCTCAGGGAGCAGCACCTTCACTAAGGACAGACTACATTCTTCTGCCCCAGGTTCCACCAGAGCCCTCAGAGCAAGAAGTCTGCCCACTTCAGCTTCTGCACTGCCCTTCCCACTCCTCCTCAGGAAATGGATTTACTGCACTTGTGTAAATGCTGGCCATTTATCAGCCCCTCTTCCAGACTGTTTAGCCCAGACCACCTTCACAGAACCAACGAATCATTAGGTTTGGAAAAGACCTCTGGGATCATCGAGTTCAACCTGGGACCAAACACCACCTTGTCAACTGGACCATGGCACTGCATGTCACCTCCAGCTGTTCCTTGAACACCTCCAGGGATAGTGACTCCACCACCTCCCTGGGCAGCCCATTCCAATGCCTTTATCACCCTTTCCAGGAAAAAGTTTCTCTGATTGCTGTTGTGTATTTCTATCATTTTACACGGCCCCTTGAGAAGCAGCTCATCTCTCCCGGTCTCCCATCACTTTCTTTTCTCAATGGATTGCTCTATACTTTCCCTCTTTGAACACCCAGCAAAAAGAACTATAAAAACGCCTTATTAGCCCCTTTTAATACATGTTACAGTCAAACCTATGCCTCTCATTCACCTTCCCCAATTATGCCAAACTGGTAAAGCTTTCAAGTTCAGAAATGCTTCAAGAGTTTTCAAACGAGTCTTTCCATGTGTCACCATAAAAATGACAAGGACAACTCCCAGTTGACACCAGTTACCCAACTGGGTTCTTTAGAACTGTCTGAGGACCTCTTACCTCCAAGTTTTGTTTGGAGTTTTGCCTGTTCTTTCAAGACTGTGAACAAACTTTATTAAATAATGGGGAAAAAAGAAAAATAACCAAGATATTTTTTACTTCTTTTATGAGAAACAAAACAAGTGAACTCAGGAACTTCTCTACACTGCTTAAAGGAACGACGTGACCTCAGATCAGTTTTACAAAGGACAACTAGTAGACTCTCTTAACTGAGCTGGATACCGGATTTTTATCCCTACTCCGGGATGTTAATTAGATGCACCAGTTGAAACACTGAGTGAGAAATCAGCTGGCTTCACTTCAGTAGAAATAAACAGCTCGAGTGTTAAATCTCAAGTCTTGTGATAATGTTTCATTAATTCTCCTTTCAGAAAGATTGCTCCCAGGGAAAAGATACTTACATTTCTAAGAGCACAGAAAAGAGCTTTTGATAACAGTCTCTTTAAGGAAACCTGACACACAACCAGACCAAGCACTCTTCTTTTTTCCCCCCATGTATTAACAATCGGCTTTTCCAGTAACAAACTCAGAGCAATTATTCTTAGCACATTTTCTTCTTTTAATTACATGGTTTTCACTTATGCTTAAAAATTACTTGGGGTTGTGTTGGTTTTTTGTTGTTTTGTTTTTGTTGGGTTTTTTTTAAATGACCTTAAAAGGAGATTTTCTCTGGGAATGTCAGGAAGGATAATTAATTTAATAGTGCACTCTTTCATCTGTTAATTTGCTCCGAGACTTAAAGTAATTTACTTTACTATGTAAACAGTTTACCAAACATAGTTTAGTTGGTTTATAACCACCTTAAAATTTACTGCTGCAACCAGTTTTATTGGTAGGGAAGACTAACCAAATGAAACTTAGACTTCCCAGAATCACCTCCTCAATTCCCTTTTATCCCTACACTCCAACAGCAGTTTAACAAGATGAGCACATTTGCCACCCTACTGTTCTCCAGAACAGCATCTTAATGAGATTTGCATATCTGAGTCAATAGCTCAGCCCCTGCATTTCTCAATTCCTTGTGGCTTTTCAGTGACATTGTGTGGCCCTTCAAGGGAAGCTCCTTGTACAAGTATCAATTGCTGTGCCAGCACCCTATGTCTGACCCCTTCTCAGCCTCCTCAACAACCTCATTTCACCCCATGAACAGAATGGGGCTCTGTTAAAATATTTTCTCAACATTCGCACCAAGGAAGATGGATATAAAGAAACTTTTCAGCCTCCACAATTATCTTGCCCTACTTAAGTGCTCACTTTAGTCTTTGGCAAAACAAAGCATTTACCAAGTCTGTTTCTACAGAGCAGACAACCTATTCACACGTAATAAAAGAAGAATCAAACTGAGTTTTCTCTTTGGCATGTGTTTTGCATTTTGGGATACAAAGCATCTCCTTTCACCTAATGGCTTCACTTGAGCAGCTTTTATTAAGACAACACTTGTTTACATAAAGCAAAATGACAGTCTCCCCCAGCATTTTTTTTTTGTCTGACTAATTCTGGTTTTATTTTATTGTAACGCAAGACTTCTGAATGCCACCTATTTTAATAAATTGCTTTTGCTTTAAAAACCACTAATCTTCCGTATTTCTGATGCTCCTTTGTTCTTAAGCAACACACGAAATCCTTGGAACATTAACAGGTCACTTTTTGGTGCTGAGCATTAACATGTTGCTTCCTGATAAAATCCCTCCTGTGCCATGAGGAACTTCATTATCCTGCAGTTCACTCTTCTGCAGTAGGTCAATTGTAGTTACCTTGTGAATCGACTCTTGTGCATTACTTAATCCCAAATTGCTACTGATTCCAGGTCTTTTGTGCTCTAAGCACAAATAAACCTGTAGGGTCTGAAAGATGCAAAAAATGACTCCTCTTAGACAAGACTTTTTTTAAACTTGCAAGCATCTGAAGAAAACAATTATTTAACAAAAAGACATCTGAAGGCTTCATTGTGACTTTACAAAAAACATAAACACCTTGGTTTTGAAGTAAGCATATAGTAAACAGAGCCAAATGCAGAATAATGAGGAAGAAAATAAAAATGATTAATCTAGTGCTCCAGCTATAAAAAAAATCCAAGTTACATCCACCTGTTCCTACCTGTCAAAATGTCTATTTTCGCCTAGAGAATACCATCAAGGTAACAGGGCAACAGATTTTATCAAGTGACTGTTGTCAGACAGCAAGAAGAATATGCCAGAAGATAAGAGAATTTAATTATCCACATTAAAGATGAAGCCAGAACGTCTTTCTGAGCCTATCAAATAAAAAAGGGGTATGTATGTAACAACTGACACACATGAACACATTTAAGGCCCAACACAGTGTAGCTCCAATATATAAAAACTAATTCTACAGGACAACTCCCCTCTCCCCATGCATTAAACTTATTCTAGCACAGGTGTCTGGGGTCCTGTCTGGTCTTTCTTTCTGTTGTGTTTTAGGGTTTCTTTGTTGTTGTTTGGTTTTGGGGTTTTTCTTTTAAGAAAAAAAAAATCAATTATTTTCATGTTTTCTACTGTAGGTAGCTTTTCTAGAATTAGTTTTTACAGTAACTCTAAAAATCAACACTTTTGGTCACAAATTCACTTTTGAACCTCCAGATATCACTTACAGAGACTGCACCGAAATGGAATCAGTACTATGGGAAGTACTTTCAATTCTTTGTTTTTGCAATACCTTACACTGTGTTAAATAAAGGTCAACATGCAGTATTGAAGTTCACAGTGTCCGATATATTAGCATATAAACATATTCCATTTTACTATGTATAAATGGAGCTTTTTTTGGCCAATTAGCAGGCCTTTCAGCAGATTATCTTTTAAAATTCTCCCTCCCAGACATTTTGCATTATGTGAGTCATGCACACAACACCTCTGACAAGGATGTTCTGCCCAAAATTCTACTCCAGAGCTGTCATGTGTATGCCTGCACATCTTAAAACAAAGTGAGGGCTAATCAGCTATTCAGTAAAAGGCTGGGAAATCCTTATATTCAACTTTATGAATATAAACTGTCAGACGTATTAGAATGGCGGGGAAAAAAACCCCACTATTAATATATTATATAGAGTTTATATAGAGAGTTATAATTTTTATTAGTATGAAATAACAGCTCTAGCACAGGTGAGTTACTGTATTTCTCAGAATCTCTTATTATTAGCAGACATGCAGTTTCCAGAAAGCCTTGTTTGCCTAGAAGAAATCCTGTCTCTAAACCTGTAAAAGTAGTCCAGGCATTTCTTAACCTCAGAGTTGCTAAAAAAAATCAAGTCTCTCCTCCACTTTTCCCACTGCCCACCTTTCCTTATTATCCAGC
Organism: Gymnorhina tibicen; assembly: GCA_013399875.1. Lineage (NCBI taxonomy): Eukaryota > Metazoa > Chordata > Aves > Passeriformes > Artamidae > Gymnorhina > Gymnorhina tibicen. The sequence goes on from VXAZ01007584.1 coordinate 130,032, forward strand.
TTCTAAGTCCTCTGCCTTGCTGAATGAAGGTGCAGACAGGCTGAAGAGGGAGCTCTCAATCTCTACTCAGTATGAAAGAAATAAAAAAAAGCACATCTAACACCTTTTGAGCCGTCTGCAAACTACACGGGACAAAGTATTAGCTTACCTCCCTTGAAAAATTATGATTATGTGAGCCTGGGAAAAAATACCGACTGTAAGAAGCCAAGTGAAACACCTTTATGAGCCTCCCTTTATCTTGGAAATTAAGGATCACCAGGAATACTACACCTCCATCAAAGAGCACGGCCGCAAGGACTTGCTGGCTTACAGACTTCTGCAGCTAGAATGATAAATGTTTTGCTACTGAACACAAACTGAAGATCTCTCCTACAACAGCACACTAAACGCATCAAAATGCAACATTTCACTGGAGTGAAGCACTTCCCATTACTCTCTCAAGGAAGCTACGTGCCAATTTCGGAGACAGATCAGTTAAACTTAAAGAAAAAACTTAAAAGTCTCTAAGAGTTTATATTAGGCCTATTTGCAATGCACTCATCCTATTTTCATACTTCTACTAGTAAGAACACAGACATGGTCCCAATTAAAAAAAAAAAAGCTGTTAAGCTGTTAATTTTTATGAATGTAATATGTGTAGAAATGTCACTTGGAAATGAACATTACAATAAGACTTACTATTTGAAAGGTGACAAAATAAGCTCCCTAAAGATTTTTTTTCTCTCTTTTACAAAATTTATCTTGGTAACAGATAGCGACAGACTGCTGTATCACGGATCAGTGTTAGTCATCAAATCCCACAACATTAGGAACTACGAGCTCTCAATCACAGTAACAGATGCAGGTTTTTTTGTAGAATGATATAAACATGCTTTTATACTATTTTTTTAATATCAAAAAGAGTAATGCTCAAAACCACCACACTTGCTATATAAAATATAGCAAACATATATCCTAAATAAAGTGTTTTGGAGTAAAATATATTGAGGTGATAAAAATTCCAACAAGAATTCTAACAGAGAAAAATACAGATAACATTTCCACTAAAAGAACTGCAAACACACTTCAGTATGGAGAACAGCAGAGTATAGCCCAAAACATTCAATAACCATATGCTTATGATTAAAGGGACTTCTGTGAACTTTAAAGGCATCTTTGGTAACATTTTCACACACAACTATAAAGGACAGCTACAGTACATACTGCTCTCTAAATGGTCATTTCAATTCCTCAGCTTGTCTGGAGTTCAAACAAAATTTTTTTAAGCAAGCAGGCAAGTATCTCCAAAGACTACCAAGAAAATCTGAGGACTTTTGAGATATTTTACATAGAGAAGGCTGTGAGCAGCAAGCACTAAATGTGAATTTGCAAAGCTAATGACTACCTGACAGGCTCCCTGCTAGCACATGCACCAGAGATGAACACTGACAGATTTAGCTGCAGCAGTTTAAGTTCTCATTGCTCTGGGTTCAACCATCCTCCTCTGCCATAGGCCACTCACTACTGCAGAGGGGGCTGAATTTGCTGCATTTCTAACACCACTGCAGCCTTCAGTAAAACATCTTTGCCAGAAGTCACTGCTAAGAAGTGTTATCTGGACTTCTACAACCCAGCCTTCCACACTCTGTGCCATTCTGCCTTTCCAGCGATGAAAACACCATGTGATTTGCACAACCACCCTGCAATCACTGCCAGGTTTTCTAGTGGCTGGCCTCCTATTTTGCCTTAATCTATTCTGCCTCTGATCTAAAATGATCCAAGCTTACTGACTAAAGACAAAAAACAACAGTAACACACTTGCTAATCAACCGGAACGTAAGATGGACCAAGACCTAAACATCTGAAGAGTCAAAAATACCTGAACTGAAACACAACAGACAACTCATCCACGACTGCATTTTTAACTAAATCCACCACCTGAACAACCCTTGAGCTCGAGCTATAGATGCCGAAACCACCACTCCCAAAAAAGCCATCTCTGGTACAGAGCTGAAGGACACGCTGCTACACCAGATGGCTGTGTGACCACTCAGGGGGACACCAACAGGCGGGAGAAATGGGCCAACAGGAATCTCTGGGAGTTCAGCACAGGGAAATGCCAAGTCCTGCAGCAGGGGAAGAATAACCCCATGCACCAGTACATAGGAAACAAAGATTTTTTACTTGAGGGGTGACCCAACATGAAGAGCTTTGTTTGTCCACGCAGGTTGTGGAGTCTCTCCATCGTTGAAAGTATTCAAAACCTGGCTGGACACAGCCCTGAGCAACCTGCTCTAGTTGGCCCTGCTGTGAGTTGGGAGGATGGATGAGATGATCTCCAGAGGTCCCTTCCTGGACCTCCCACCTCAACATTCTGTGATTATTTATTTTTCAATGAGAACACTGATTTGTAATGACAGACCAAATCTGTCTTACTTTTATCAAGAAAAAAAGATTCTGAAGAGCTTAATAGCAGCACTGAACACGATT